>CM038218.1:39524927-39889927 GCA_021442155.1 Cymbidium sinense
TTTCAATGATTGTACATAATTCTGAAGCACTTAAATTGAGTAATAGTTGGCTCCATAATTTATACAAAATTAATATATTTGAAGTCTATTTAGAATTTAAGCCAACGCCTTCTGTTTGCTTCTAATTTTGTGTTGCAGATTAGGTGGCGTAAAGTGTTTCAACTCCAGTTCAATTGTTTACATTAATGTTCATTTGTTTGCATTAGATATGCAACTAACTTGTTGTAGGCTATTATTAGTCCGATAATTGAAAGTCCAATTTCTCTCAATAGCTTAACACATTGTATTTAGTTCTATTATTGATCTTATTACTCGTTTAAGCTTCAAAGATTATTCTTTAACTATTTCATTTTCATTAATTATTAATCTCTATTTTTTATGAAATTTTGGCAGCCTCCCGACATTGTCCCCACATAGGGGGCTCCTTCAAGAGTGCTAGAGCCTTCTTACCATGCTTAAGAAAGCATGCATAGGCCTTCAATATCTCTGTTTGAAATAAAATTAGTAGCCTCCGACGTCATCCCCGTGTAGAGGGCTGCATCGGGAGTGCTGAGGCCTTCCCACCACGCTTATAAAAAATGTGCATGGTAGGTGTCTTGTGACACCGCGACCGATTGATTTTCTTGCACCTACCGCGCTTATGAAAAGCATTGCATAGACCTTCAAACCTGTATGAAACCATCTTGATTTCCTCAACATGTTGAAACAACATGCACGAGTACTTATATCTAGCAAATATTAGCAATTATATTGAAATGGTAAGTATAATTAATATGTTAGGCAAGCATATGTACATGCATTTGAAATGAAATTCAGCAGCCTCCCAACTTCATCCCCGTGTAGGGTGCTGCATCGGGAGTGTTATAGCCTTCCCACCATGCTTATGGAAAGCGTGTATGGTAGGTGTCTTGACTGTCCAAACGATCTTCGATTTACGTGATCTTAGGCTCGTTGGATTCATCTCGTCGAACCGCTCAATTCGACTATAAGCATGTCAAATTTAGAAGTCATTTGATCATGTAGTCAGTGTCTCGAAATTTCATATGTGACTTTTGAGCTTGATTTGAACTCATTTGGGCTCGATTTGCCTGATTCTAGTATTATTGGACTCATCTTATTGAGTCATTGAATTTGATGGGATATATGCTTTAACTTGAAATCTATGCTTGATTTATAAATTTCAGAGAGATCTATATAATGGTTGAGACTGAAACTTATTTTCAGGACTTACAACAATGGAATTATAATTGAAAACTGAAAATAAGATACAACAATGGAATTACAATTGAAAACTGAAAATTACAACAATGGTTGAGACTGAAACTTATTTTTATCTTGTTTGAATTCCATAGAGCAAAGAAATAAGATACATCATCATCATCATTATTATTATTATTATTATTCAGAGTCCCCTAATAAAAATCTAAGCAGGATCTTATTGAACTGATTTGGATCTTCCAGTTGAGGCACATGGCCTGTATTCTTCAGGACTTCCAGCTTGCATTTTCTCCCAGTTTCCTGGAAGCCTTGTTATTTCTCAATAATCGTATATAATAAAACAGAGCATTTACATACATATCATATAATTCTTATATATTTATATATTAAACACTTAAATTTTGAGAATTATATTCATAGTATTTAAATCTTTAATATCACTATTATTCTTATTTTAGAAGTGAATACCTCTTTTAAAGCATAATGCGTTAGATATATAAACATTAAATTTTTGGTCTTCGGTATAAAAATACATAAAAATTGTGAGATATGCTGAAGTGCAATCAATATAGCAAAGTTTTGATGAGGAAGGTAACAATAAAATATTTGAGCATAATTTAAGGAAAAATAGACTGTGAACAACCAAATTTTTTATTATGATAGATATCAATCCCATTACATTATCCTATCTTTTAGATGAGTACAACATAAATTCGGAGTACTACCATGCATGATGAATCTTATATTTTTTCTATTATTTAAATCTTATTAAAATATATATTTGAAATATGTATTTTATTTTGCATAAGTTATTCTTAGTATTTTTTTATTTAAAAATTGGGGGATCTATATACATACCCGTTAATTTTTATATATTTAATTATCTAATACCTAAATTTTAACATTTACATAAATAATACATAAATATTTCATATCACAAGAAAAATATCACTATCATTAATTTTAAATTCAATATATTTTTCATGAATAAAAAATATAATATAATTAATATAATTTATATTTATATATATATAAATTTTAAGTGGCAGATATGTAAATAATTAGAATTCTGTGGTATTAAATGAATATAAAAATATCTATGCTAGATATATAAATATGTAAAAGTTATATGATTTGCATGCAAATTTTCTTATAAATTTTAATTATTTTTATATATCATATTAATCTCAAAATAAATCAAATTATTTTAAGGTTTTTTAAATTCTTTTGAATTCAACAAATTTATTATAGATAGTCTCACTATGTGATCTTGACCTCGCCCTCAACGAGTCAATTGATCTCACTTTTGAATAATGTGATCTATATAATCACAAGTTTTTAGTAAGGATAAGATTAATTAGAAAAATATCACTATCATTAATTTTAAATTCAATATATTTTCATGAATAAAAAAATATATATATATATATATATATATATATGTTAAGTGTAAGGATAAGATTAATTAGAAAAAAATTAAGGTATAAAAGACATCGATCAACTTACTTCTTAAGCTCAAATGCCTTGTTCAATGGAAAGAATCTTTCATGCTCACCCCAAATAATCAAAATATCCTGCATAAATAATAATTAATAAAAAATAAGAAGAGAAAATAAGGAGAGGAAACCTGAATTATGTAAGGAAAGCATAATTTCTGAATTAAATTAAAACTGAGTACCTGAGGAAGAGGGGTAAGCTGGAACAAATCATTGTTTCCTAGTGTGATTGCCTTCAGAAGCTCTTTCTTTTCTTCTAAGTTATCATTGAAAAGGTCCTGCAAAGCCTAAATTACATTAACAGCATGACAATGAATTCAGAAGCTTATTTTTATATCTAACATCTAAATTTTTATATTTAGTTGTATAATATTTTAATATTTAATATCACATAAAAATATTTCTATTTTAATATTTTTATAAATAAACAAAAATGTAAATATCAAAATTTAAATATTATTAGATAGTTAGATACATAAAAATTATTCGATATGCACCTAATTTTTCTTTTTTTTTCGGAAGCATTTCTATTCATCTTAAGCACGCATTAATAAGTATCATTTGATTGAAAGGTTAAAATGCCTTATAATATAAAAATAATTTATGTATTTTTCATTAAAAAATTTTCACCTCCACCATTATAAGCATATATAATTATTATATAAGTCATTTTATATGATAATAAATAATCAATGAATATTTACTTATATACCACATAATTCAGATTTATTTAAATATTTAATACTTTAAATTTTATATTTACATATAATATATATATATATATATATTTAATTTTTAAAAATATGTGATTATAATATCTTTGATGTTATATAAAATTAAAATATTATGTTTATCAATATTAAAATTTAAATATTAGATATATAAAAATATAAAAATTATGTGATATGCATGTAAATCTCCTAATCAATTATCAATATTATAGAGTCCATGCATGCTCGGCAAAAACAGACCCTTAGGATGCCCCTGAGAACACACTCCGGCAAGAATGACGGCGGCCTGTGGTAGACAAGCCGTAACAGCCGCCGGAGATCGGCTGCCGTGCTCGGCAGCAAAATCTCCTCTACGCTATCGACCCCACCAGCCCCATCCTCATAGCCCAATCATCTTCCTCCGTTTTTAAATCCGAACTGGCAATCACCACCTTCCCTACCCACCCCACCCCATCATCCTCGACAGGTGGTACGCCACAAACCCCGTAACTGGTCCCCACCACCCCGCCATCTTGCTGGTGATTCCCAATTTCCCCAAAGAGCCACCATCGCCGTCGCCTGGAACTTCTCCGACTGCTCCCGCGACAGAGTGGTAGACCCACCGAAGAAGATGAGGTCAGGTACTATGAGGTCGAAGTGGCGGGTGAGGGTCCGAACTTGGGCACGCCACTGCCACGTGGCAGGGGTGCCGAAGCCGTGGAGGAGAAGGAGCGGCGGTTTGGAGAAAGAAGGGGGAAGCCAGCAGCGGATGGTGGTGTCAGAGTCAACGGCAATGGTATCACGGCGGAGGCCGGCGGCAGCGAATGAGCGGCTGTTTATAGCGTCGGCGATGGGGACGAAGCTGAACTTGAGACCCATCACGCGGTGAGACTGTGATGTTTGCTCGTCGTGGTTTTTTGGTTGGGTATTTGTAACGAAAGGAAAGTGGACTTATGGGGGAAAGTTTGTTGGGAATGACGAAGCAGTATGATTTAATTTTAATTTTAATTTTTTAATAATCGTAGGTGAAATTTCATTGGAGGCAGATTGTTTGTGAGTATTTTAAAATTAAAAAATTATTACTCGCTGAGTTGAATATAATTTTTACATCTATATTTTAATAATAATATAATATCATATATTAATACAAAATATTATATATATAGAGAGAGAGATATTATGTATTGTTATAAAATTAATATTATATTAATACAAAATAACTGTATATTAATTAAGGGGCTGTTTGGTTGATCTAAAAAAATATACTATAAAAAATGCATCGTAAATAGAATATAATATATTTGGATTATTTTAAATTATTTAGTAGAAAAGTCTACAAATATATGATTTTATTTTTTTTGTTTGATAAAATAAATGTAATGTAATGTATTTTTGATATCAAATAAATGCGATCGATATGACTACGATAATCAAAGTACTTAGTCGATGCGGTCGGCCATAACACTTTATACTGGCTGATGTATTTAGAATTCTCCCATATCGGGTGAATTCTAAATATATAAAAAGTGAACTTTGTAATATATTCTAAATACATTGCATTACTTTGGAAATTTTAATTTGCATCATGCCAAATACAAAAAAAAGGTAAAGCCCCTAAATTTTTTTTACTTTACACCCATTTTTTTTTTCAAACATCCCATGACTATATATTACGTTATTTATATTCAATGCAGACATAATAATCTCTCAAATTGAAAAATTATGTGCTCGAGAGTATTTTGAATTTTAAAATCTTTGTAAAATAATATAATTGATTGTGTTTTTTAAGGATAAATTATCTGTACCTAAAATCTGAATATTTTTTTAAGAATTTTACTAATAAATCTAATTAGCACATCAATAATGGACAAAAATTTGGTTCCAATTTTTAATGCAGCGTTCAAATTTTTTTTCTTGCACCCATTTGATTCCACATTTATTTTATAACGTTGAATAACATCGAAAGTAAGGCACATGCTTGTGTTTCCTACTTCTCATTTATAATATTTCATATGTTTTTCTTCTTTAAGCCAAAAATAAGCACACAAAATAACATTTGTTTATTTATTATACAGTTGCCTCTCTTATGACCTTTTCAAACAGTCGGCATATGGCTATTAATTCGAGATAATTAGATTAAGAGTAACGGTAACTTATGCCCTTTTGTTTACAGTAAATGGGACCAATTCTATTTGTCCATCTTAACTTATTAGTTGAAAATATTGACTTTCAATCAAGAGGTCTTGAGTTTGAGTTCTTGTATATATTTTGTGTGTAAATTTATGATTAAATTTTCTTAAATATCAAAAATAAATAAATAAATAAAAATTGAAAATATCTTGTTCTCAGAAGACCTACTTTATTCTTAATATTTCCTTAAATATAAACGTGAACTGCTAAAAAGAATCTCAAAAAAAAAAGATTAGTTTATCTTTTTTGACCATTAAAACAGAATCGATTATTTTCTTGTAATTCTTGCATTACTGCATGTGGACGTTTGGGCCACTGCACTGCTTTAAGTTTTTCATTTTCTGTTTTAGGTAATGCTTATATTTACTTATTCTGAATAGTTTTAATGTCCACATCAATAAATATGGTGCGATATCTACTGAGTTTTGCTGATAGAAATGCGTTAAAGAGGCTGAAATTAAGAAAAATGTGATTAAGCTATCAGCGCAAGTGGTGGAGTACTTATACTTATCTTATTTGAATTGAGTTTGAATCACATCTTATGCTAATATTTTAATTTTAGTTACCATTAAAGCTTAAAATTCTCATTAAAAACTTAAGAAAATGCGTTCAGAAAAGCACTGTAGCTACAGCGGCATTCAAAACGACAGTGCTTACGGAACTGGGTAAATGTGCTCTTTGGTTGTCTGTCAAATCAAACTTAATCATAATGATATTCTCATTTATAAAATAAATGAGATATTGAATGAATATCTTCAAAAAAAAAAAAAAAAAAAAAAAAAATTTAGTCGTCTGATTGATAAGTTTCTCTGCTTCTTTTCTGCTGTGTTTTTCTCACAAACTACATATAAAAGGCCAATAAATGGTACTGGATCATCGGGTTTTTGTTTACTATTGCTGTGATAAAATAGTGGAATTATTTTATAGTAATAACCTAGGTATCACTATATATAAATAATGGGAGTACAAAATTATATTTTTGTATATATTTATTTTTGAATAACAAATTATTCCATGCGGAGTAGTATCATTGATATGATCTTGAAAATTCTTAGTCAAGACAAATTATTCTGTTCGTGACAACTTTACCAAACTCTAATAAAATAATATCATATGATGCTCATTCAATATATAATTGTTATATTTTTATTATAAAATATTATGTATGAATGTGTATTATCAGCACTATAATATATAATATCTATGTACTTATCAGTGCATGATAATATTTAGTAGTTTATAGTTAATACATAATAATTATATATCGAATGAATATTACATAATAATATTCTATTAAAATTTGAATATAAAACTACATTCAAATTTCATATGTAATAATTTCTCTTGTTGAATATACAGTTGTGGACTTTTTTTTTTTTTGGATAAAAATGAATGTAAATTTCATGTATAGCTCATCTTTGTATTATTAGAGTCGAATATTTTCTCCATAAAACTCGGATTAGATTATATCTAAGCTTAGTTGTAATTTAAATTTTAGTAAATATTAATCACGATTGTTTTTCCTTCTTTTAATTGTAGGTTCTAATTACTTATGATACGGCTAAAATTAATCTTTTAAACTATAAATCTTCTAGCAATTAAAATATCATACCATGATTACTTTTAAACTTTAAATCTTCTACTCAAAGAATTATGTCATTTTTCATTTCTTTTATTTAAATATTTTTGCTTTCTCTTTTGGCAAAGTAGCCAAAATTATTTATTGTTCACCTTACGGTGTTTACATTTGAAAAATGTGTTCTGTTACATTCATGAACATCTATTATACTAAAACTTATATTTATTATTATTATTATTATTATTATTATTTAATTCGGTTTCATTGGTCCAATTACTTATGGTGCAGAATGTTGGTCAATAAAAGAGAAGCATAAGACCAAGCTTACAGTATGAGAATGCTTAGGTGGATGAGTGGCTTTACTCAGAGATAGAATGCAAAATGAGTATGTTCAAAAAGTTGGAGTAGCTCTGGTAGATAAGATTAGAGAATCTAGATGGTTTGGACACATAAAGTCAGTCCATGACATTAGAGAGTAGATGCATTAGATTTGCCTTATGTTAAGAAAGGTAGAGATAGACCTAAAAGACTTGGTTAAGATGTATAAAAATGATCTTAGTATACTTGAATTAGATGAGAATTTCACATAATAGGACACAATGGAGCTAAGGATTCATAAAACCTAGTGGGATTAAGGCTTATGTTGTTGTTGTTTTGTGTTGTTGTTGTTGGTCCAATTATATTACAAGATGTTATCCGTAATTAATGATGCATTTAGAATAGCATTATGGTTGATTTTTTTCTAATGCAATTAGAAAATAATCGAGTGTTTGATTCCTAATTTTTTGACTACTTTTTAAAAAATTTTGTGATAAAAAAGTTACTTTTGAGAATCAAAATTATTAGAATGTGATGATAGTTAAAATATTTATAATAATTTTTAAAGAACTTTATAATTAACTTTTTAAAAAATTACAGCTGCCCCAAACATAATATAAATCTATTTCACTTGAACTTTTAACTTAACTTGGTAGGTGAACGCCCTCATATTATTTGAAATTAAATTTTTATTTAATATAAATTTTTTGCCTGATTTTATAAAACAAGATGATGCTAGTTATAAAGAAGGTGGAGCCTCTAATGAATATCATTGATATATTATTTTAAAATTTATCAAGATGTATATTAAAATTAAATTATAAATCATATATAATTTTTATTTTAATAAATTTTTAGTTGAATTTAATATTTTATTGAAAAAAGTTCATCAACCCCAAAAATATGTCAATATATGTCTAAATGAGCTCAAATCAAGCTCAAGAAGTGTACTTTAAAACTTTGAAATATTAATTGGATGATCAAATGATTTCTAAAATTGGCGTGCTTATAGTTGAATCGAGTGGTTCGACGAGATGAATTCAATCAGCCCAAGATCACGCCAATTAAAATCGTTTAGGTGGTCAAATCATCAAAAAATGATCTACATAAGAATCAAGCTTTAAAATTTTTGGCTACACAATAATCAAAATCGTCTCAGAATCATATAAATAGAACACAATTCTTGTCATGAGGGGAGGAGGAAGCCAAAACTGAACTTCGAAGAAAGCTGAGAGAGAGCTAAAGGAGAAACCAAAAGCTTAAAGTCCGTCATCACAAGCGTCGTAACTCGCATATGCTCAAACACCGCCATTGTGATGGAAACCCATTATCTGAGGGGTATTTTATTGCCACAAAATTAAGGTTACAAGGTCCTTAAAGGTTACACTCGAGCTACTTGCTCGAAAACTACAATCAACTAAGGAGAAAAACCCCAAGCTAAATACATCCAAAATCCAAAGCATAAAATTGTAAGAGTAAAATGATAAATCGAGCAACCATATGAAGGCAATGAGCTAAAATAAGGTCGGAGTAGCAGGAGGAGAAGAGTCCATGACAGTAAGCAACCTGCAGGACAAAACTAAAACACGCAATGTTAAAATCAAAGACAAGTTTGAGCCAATTCAATAGTGCAGTGAAGTGAAGCACGATAATTTGAGCTTGATAGTGAAAAGGGGGATAAAGAAGGCTCGGGTCATTCCGCCAATTGGGGCAATTGCAATTATGAGCATCCAACATCGGTAGGAAACCACGAAATGCTACCAGCAGAAATGAAGTGAAGACCGACCCTCCTATCCCACAAACGAATAGGAACTATTGGGGATTTGTCATTTGAGACATAATTTATGGTCAGGAAGGACAAAGTGCTACGATGAAGGTATCGGACACTGAATCCATTAAGTGTATAGGAAAAACAAAAGCAGTGACTCCCCAAAAGGAATAGGCAAGACATCCAGTGCAGAGACAATGCCCCAATCTGAAGGATAAGCCAAATACTATAAATAGCCAGCAGCAATGGGGATAACAGCAGGTGCTAAAGAAAACCGTCTGAAGAATCCAAAGCAATAATGCTGTAGCCAAATATTGCACTTGTAGATACATTAGAGAAGTTAATACACTGAAAAAGGGTAGCCCAGTCAAACAAAACCAAGGCAACAAGTACAAACAGATTATTCTCATACCAACCATCACCAAAGGCTTATCTTTGCCGACCGAGGAAGCAATTACCGACAACCACATAAAATACCATAAAGAAAAAAAGAAGGCATCACGGGTCATCGGACAACCAATCCCAATAGGAAAGCGACCGGAAGGCTCCGCACGACGATATCTTAAGGCGTAATGAGGAAAAACCAAAACCGGGATAATCATAAATTTGAAAGCGAATGGCTCGAATAGCAGGCGTGTGATCCACAAAACCGAACACAAATGCCTGATTAATAACATTCAAAAAATAATCTTTGCCGACCATAGGAATCATATGCATATACATTAGGATCCAAACACCAACAATCCATTTAAAATGCCAAATAAAGCCTAACATAAGGCTCCACGGTTGTAGCCAAACAACAAATCTCAACGTAAAGGAACCGAAACCATGGAAGGAAAATTGAAACTTATTAGTGGAAAGTACCAAAAATAAAAATAAAGGGATGGTTGGACCGTCAGCTCAAGCAATACCAAACCAATCGACGACTGTTAAAATGCAATAGGGTCAATCGAGGTTAACTAAACCTTTGAGATGATGAGGTAGAGTTAAGTTATCAAAGATAGCTCTATTAGTCGACTAGCACCTAAGTTTGCTAGAAAATCGGCATGCATTGCCTTCCCTCAAACATGGGAGATCTTATAAGCGAATTTAGAAAGGAGGGAGATGCTTGAGCACGTAAAACAATTCAGCATTACTAGCCGTAAGTTAAGAGGTCAATAATCAACAAAGCATCCACTTCAATCCGGATGTTAAACCGACCTTGTTGAAGGCAAATCTCAATGGCATAGTACGACCATAAGTTCGATATGGACGAGCGGTTTGAGAGGAAAAGCAAAAGCATAAAGAACTTTACCGGTGTAGTCTCTAAAATACCACCACAAGTAACCATTACGGTGCCGAACCATCCGTATAATTTTAAGAAGATTGTTTTGGGTTTAACCCAATAAACAACCTTCTCGTGATGACGATATAGTTGGAAGAGGTAGATGAAGACCTAATTTGGCGACAATAAAACAACCTTTGAAGTGTTTACGCTTGATAGTTGGCATTGAATAGGTCACTAATTTTGTATTTTATTCTAGCAATAATTTTTCTGTGGTTCATAGCTATACCGTTGTGTTTTGCTTCGTTTATGGCCATCCATATAAACCAAATAATAATACTAGCCATAGTAATTTTGATGTGACCTTTAGGGTTGTTTTTAAAATAAATATCTAGAAGTTGGTATATGGATAAGGAACCAATGAAAAGGTCAATGTTAAAAGATCATCATACCACGCGACTTGACGCCTTGGCCCCATTAACAACAGATGATTAACCTCTTGATGTGAAAACAACAATAACATTTAGAGGGTAAGTGGAAGCCTTTGTTCCACATTAAAGAATCAAGCAATAAAGTTCTTAAGAATACAAACAAGAATTGAGTAAGTGGTAGGAATATTGTTATGCCAAATTTTGTCATAGGCGTTAGAAATTGAGCATTTCTATTATTATACATCGGGCGTTTTTAAATTAAATTCACCATTAGAAAGTTTAAAAGAATCGATCCTTGTTGGGCCGCGGAGATTTGAATGAAATTTAGCTTATCTATTATAGAGGAGGGATGTATTCGGGAGTTTAGAAATATTCCACTTATTATTAAGCGAATGAGTTAACTCTAATGGTATAGAGTCAGAAGAAAGTAATTAAATGGATGGACGTACCAATCCAGTTATCTTGCCAAAAATAAGAGTTGCCGGAATTTATGCCCCAAGTAATTTGTGACTCGGCCATCCATTTAATGCTACATAGTCTTCTCCAAGTAGGAGAGTCTCTAGCATTGTAAGAACAAGTTATAGGGTGCTTCCCTTGGCAATATTTAACATTCATGAAGTTAGCCCAAAGGTTATAATTGCATCTAAAGTTCCACCAAAGTTTGTGAGAAAATGCAATTGATTGTATCTTTAATAGTCTTACCAGCCTTCCTCAAAGGGGCCACAACATTTTTGCCAAGCGGACCAATGCATTTTTTTGGTGGAAGTGTTAGAGCCCCAAAAAAATTTATTTATAAGCCTCTCAATCTTGATGATAGAATTGGTAGGCACAATAGATTGAATGAGATAAATAGGTAAGGAATTGAGGGTGCTCTTAATCGAGTAAGCCTACCAAAGGAGAGAAAGTTATATTCCCAAGAAGAAATCGATTAGAGATCTTTTGGATTATCTCGAAATGATGTGACCTTTTGTGACCTTTGCAAAGAGGAGCACCAAGGTATTTAAGAGACCGATGTTGCTTAAAATCGGTGATCGTTGAATATGGTTAATCCTATTGGTGGCAATTTTGGATGAAGGAATAAAGCAACATTTTGTCTTGTTAAGAGTTAATCCACTTTCCTACCAAAATTCTTGAGTAATTTTAAGATTGTTTTTATATGAGGGATAGGCGCATTGCGAAGATGATAACGTCATCTGCAAAGCTAAGATGAGAAACGGGAATTCCTCCACGAGTTTTATAAAGCAAGTTAGGTTTATACAAGAAAATATCATTCAAACACCTGGAAAGATAGTCAACAGCAATGATAAAAAGAGTCGGAGAAAGAGGGTCTCCTTGTCTCAAGCCATGGGTAGATGTGAAAAAACCGGTCGACTCACTATTGATTATCACAGAAAACCAAGCATTGGTGGCACAATTTTTAATAAGATTAATAATCGCTTGAGAGAACCCAAAAAGGCGAAGAATCTTAAATAAAAAGTCCCAAGAGAGATTGTCAAAAGCTTTAGAAATATCTAGTTTGAAGATAATGTTACCACCTCTTGTGGGAACATCGATGTCATGGATTAATTCTTGGGCAAGGAGGATGTTATCGAAATAGCTCTACCTTTCATAAATCCGATTTTGAGAGATAATCTTGGGGAGCAAGGGCCTAATTGATTAGAGATTAGCAATTAATTTCTTGAAAAGGTGCAAAGGCGATAGGTCTAAAATCACCCGATTAGGGTTTGAATTTTTAGGGATAAGAATGATGGAGGTACTAGCGAAGGCTCTAGGAAGGGGTTCCCTCAAAAAATCCAAAACCGCATTAATCAAATCAGTTTTAATAGTGGACCAGCAATGTTGGAAGAAATGGGTAGTAAACCCATCAGGTCCAGCAATAGAATCTGAGTTCATGCTATTAAGGGTATCACCAATCTCGACTTCCATGGGTGAGTGAGAAAATTGTTTTGCTCAGGGTGATCAAGGAGGGAATCAAGTGAGGATTGGAGATATCAATAAGTTCTTTGTGTTAAGTAATTTTTAAAATGGTTCTGCAAATAGAGTCTTGCAATTCTTTCTTTCGATTGATCCGCCATTCTCCGTTTTAATTTTTTTAATAGAGTTTAGAACTTTTCTTTTTTGAAAAGGCGTGAAAATATTTAGTATTTCCGTCCTTTATTTGTTTACTAGCGCTTTTGGCCTTGAGTTTCTTCCATATTTTGAAATGTGATCGACTTATCCTTAGCTTCCTTAAGTTGGTCATGTTTGGTGAATCCATGATGGACTTCTTCAAGAGAGCAAACCAAATTCTCCATACTTTTAAATTAGCAAAAGGTTTTAAAATGATGTTTGTTCCACCAATTTAGAGTTTGTTTAAAGCGTTTAAGTTTTAGCCAAAATCGGATCATACCTTTAACGAGTTGTCGGGGTGGATGGGAGCCATCCAGTTCATAGAACAACATTCAAAAGTCATTATGTTGCGTCCACATATTTTGAAATCTAAAGGGGAAGGGGATCTAGGAGGAGGGGTTCATACATAGAAGTGGGCGTGATCCGAAGAGTTCTACTCAAATGTTCCTTGTGGTGTTTGGCCATTGGTCAATCCAGTGAGTTGAATAGAAGATCGAGGCGTTGCCAAAGTGGAGTTGTTCCAAGTGAAGTTAGAACCACAAAACCGATGTCGATTAAGTTACAATCAAGGATCATATTCGCGAAATCTTCCATTGAGTGGGTGTTTGGGGAGGATCCCCCCCTTCTTTCGGAGGCTGTAAGAATAGTGTTAAAATCACCTCAACAATCCAAGGTAAAGTGTGAGATCGGCAAAGGATCTTAAATTATTCCAAAGGATGTTCTCATTTTAAGCATAAATAAAAGAACCCAGCGAGAAATCCCCAAAGAGATGAGAACATTAATCAATTGAATGGTCTTCTAGGATGGTGATAGAGATTGATGGTTTCCAGAAGCACCAAATTTTATTGCTAATGTTATGAAAAAAAGTTTTGGAAACCGATTTCATGCAACCTTAGCAATCTTGGAAGAGTGAATAAGAGGTTCTAAAATAATAAGGAGTGAGGCGTTGTGAGAGTGACAAAGGCTTCGACCTATTATGGACAATAGGGTCCCAATACCACGAATATTCCAAATAATAGACCTAATCATCTGAAGATCGAAAGCAATTTGAAGAGCATAATAAGGAAAATGGAAAGGAAGTCGTAAAAGAAAACCTAATTGCATTTTTTAAGAGGTATGGAGGATCGGTGGATCTAGTGGAGCTTCTAGGATTTGTGGACTTCTTTTGTAGGAAAGCTGTTTGGAAAGGTCTTTCGTCTCAGCATCTCCATCTGAAAGAGTAAGATAAAAGATTCATGTTAGCTTCGGTGTAATTCTAGGAATGGAGATAGAGATTTCCCCTTCTTCAATGCGTATGTTGTTGATAGGATAGGTTATTGAGTATCTATATGAGCTATATTGAAGGTGGTGATTTGTTCATCACCATTTGATATTATGAGTTGAATGTTTTCTAAAACTACGGTTTCTTCACTACGTTTGTTTTGTTGGATGTCAAAGTGCCATGAGTCTCTTGTTTTTCCCCAACAAGATCATCACCATTGTTTCTTTGTGCTAGGTCAGTAGGGTAAATTTCAATATTGGGTTGGGGCACTAAATTGTCTATGGGTACAAATTCAGCGGTTAATCCTTTCCCCTCACAGACGTATCTTCATGAGATTCCACTAATTCATTGTGAAGCCCTTTTTTTTGCGGTCGGTATGATTTGTGTCTATTTGATTGATTTTGGGAACATAGGCCATTTTGTAGGTTGATCTTTTTGGTAAAGATGAGATGGGATCGATAACTTATTTTTTTTTTAGGCGTGGGTGGAGAATAAAACAATCGAGTTTTCATGCCCATGAATTTTGCAATGGGGAGTTTTCAAATTCAACTTTTGGTTATAGCCTAGTTTTTACGAGCCTATCAAACTTCTTTGGGTGCTTTTGGTAATATCTATTTCAACTAAGATCCAGAACCACGAGGATTTCACCGTGTGCGATCTATTTGTAAAGGTCGACCAAATAAAGCCCCACAAATAGGACTTGATGTGTAACAAAATGAATCGCATGTTAGGGAAAGATAGCCAAATTGGGACAATGACTCTTCCTTAACATCAAAACTAGGACCACTTAAGGAGGCGCATTTGACAATTATAAACTAGGTAAAGCGGCGAACACTCTCGAATAATCCGGATCATTATTTAGTTGGATAAGCATCTTAGAGGGTCAATCGACCCTAGAAAAGAACGATAGTTTTAGAGTATGAAAGAAAGCTCGAATCTTATCAACAGAGGTCTCGTAAATTAAATTTCCCAATCGGTGAATATTCGAAGGTTTAGCTAATTTTTCAACATCCATGCGAACACATCAGGATTCCACAGCGAGCAATTAAGTTAACCGATTCATGGAGAATGATTGTTACCGGATACGCTTCCTTGAAGGATTTCTGGCAGTGGAGCATTGGATGAAGGAGCGAACTAGAGAGGGGCATCGAACGTCGAGATCCATCTGCAGGAGAGAAGGTTTCGGAAAGGATATTTTTTCATCAAGCGTCTTGGAATGGACATTTGAAGCGAATCCTGAGCGGAAGCAACGAAAACGCTGTTCACCGCGCGGCAAGAGGAAGGAAAAAGCCCTAGGTGGCGTTAGGAGATCGAGAAAAAACGCCATTGATGTCGTGTTGTAGTCTAACCACAGTAGCATAATCATTGTAGCTTGATTTTGGAACTTACATCATCTTGATTTCTCAAATACAGCTTTATAATCCTATAATTGGAATGATTTGAACTTTGTACTTCAAAGCATATTTTTTTCCCTTTTCCTAAAATTTTTTCATATATATATTGTACTCTCATGTAAAACTAAAGTGTAAAATTTTACTCTATCGTTACGAAATTTCAGGCATACAACTAGCTTGATGTGCCAATTTCTATTCATTTTTTTCCATCAACGACCTGTATTCATAGTCAAGGATTTAATAGAACAATTTAAGTTATATTATCAAATATGTTTTTGTAATCAGCATTGAAAATAAGAAATAATAATCTAAGTATATATGTTTAGTAGTTTTGCTTTAAATTTTCGCTTGCGAATGAAAAATAAATAAACAAATAAAAAAAATTTAATTCCTCAAATACCAATTACTTGTATTTGAAGCACGTACAATTAAACTAATATTATTTACTTAAAAATTATGAATATCTTTTTATATGAAATTTATGTTCCTAGTATACACACACATCACAATGAATTTCTCACTTGAAATGATTTACACACTTACTTGAAATGATTTACATATATGCAGCACAATTTTTTTTTCTATTTATCTATCTTAAATGTAAACTTTAATATTTATATAAATAATACATAAATTTTTAATATAATATCAAAATATCACTATCATATATATTTTTTAAAGTGAAATACATCTTGTCATACATAAAAATATTTTTTATATTTATAATTATCAAAATTAGATATTAAATACATAAATATAAGAATTTTATGATATGTATATAAATCTTTCAATATAGTCCCAAAACATAACATAATATTGGTTAATGATTTTAAATAAATCTATTTTTAAGATTCAGAGAAATACTAAAATTATATTAAAATAATTTAATAATTTTGTCTTTGCTATTATCAAGTCATACTATAACAACTTTTTGATGAGAATTGTTGCGTCTAAAACCATTGTGGTAGAGTAAAATAGCTTTTGTTGTTGTGAAATCCGCGCTCTGGTGTTAAAGAGTGAACAAGAAAACTCAAAAAATTTTCACGTGGAAAATGAAGGGAAAAATCACTGGCGAAAAGCTTCCACTATGTATGTTTTGAGTACAAAATCTTCCGATAACGTCACAAAATTGTATATGAAGGAACAACGACTATGTAGTCACATTCAGTGGTAACAATTCTTGGTGGTGGTGATGATGAAACAACGAGGAACAACGGCGATGAAGGTCGTCATGATGGAGACCGGAGGTTGGCGGCGAGGATCGGCCAGCTGGCGGTGGTTGGTCGGTGGTGGCACGGTTGTGCTTGGAGGATCTTCAAGCTTTACTCTCTCTCTCTTTTTTCCTCCTCATATGAATGAGGCTATTTATAGATTGGAGGTGGCGTCTACATATCATACAATATATCACTCCACTTCATCACAAATGATCCCTTTGATCATTTGATGTATTTTAAATATTTAAATGCTCAAATGAAGTCAGAATTTTAAGATCTTCAGCTTGTTAGATCCGTCTCGTCGAGATGCTTTGACTATAAACACTCCATGTTTGATAGCTTTTATTAACTGATATCCCAAAGTTTCTATGATATTTTAAGTTCTTGATTTCACCCAGTTTCAACTTGGATTAGTTTGCTTTTGCCTCAAGATTCGTGCTTTGACTAGTAGAATTTTGTGTCATATCGTTGTCCTCTATTTTTGGATGACATTATCTCAATCATCTAAAATATATACATCATATGAAAATAATAAATTCTTCAATGAAATTTGAGAGTCCTTAACCACACAATTTGAAACGTCTTCATAGAACAAAATTATATAGTATAGCAGTCACGAGATGTATTATGTAGGTATCACAACCTCGAGATTTGAGGTTAGTCATCAGTACGAGCTCATTGGCCGCATGAGCAGCATCTTGCAGTAGCAAGGCCTTCACGTCGCGTCATTATCTGAGCGGATTGGTGGAGTGCGGCGATGGGCTCGATAGTGGGGCGGATCGAGCTGGTCAGGTCTGCGAAGGCGGCAGTCATCTGCTTGATCAGGCGGTGGCGCAGCTGCCTGAAAGCGATGCGATGGCCTGCCGTAAAAGCGGTTTGATGGTTTGGCGGTTTTGGCGATTTTGGGCATTTTGATGATTTTATCCTTTTAAGGGTCTATAAAACCCCGGGCCAGGGAGAGCACACTTCTTCAACGCTCTGTCTTTCTTTTCTTGAGTGAGGTGGTTGATCAGGCGTAGTTCATCAGAGACTCAATTTTTCCTCGAAAAAGGTGTCAACTGACCTCGTCGGACCGACTAGGTTTGGAGGAGATCAAGACCCATAGTTTATATGGCAAGGCTCCAGTTTTCCCTTGAAAGAGGTGTCAACTGATCTCGTCTGATCGACTGGGTTTGGAGGCGATCAAGACCTGTAGTTCATAAGGCAAGGCTCCAGTTTTCCCTTGAAAGAGGTGTCAACTGACCTCGTCGGACCGACTGGGTTTGGAGGAAATCAAGAGCCGTAATGAGAAATTGGATTTCTTCACACTTCGATGGATGGTTCAATGGCTAATAATTACTAAGATGACGTCATTTGAGCACTAAAAGTTGGCGTAATTTGAGCATCATTGGGAGGAATAGTTTCTCTTCTCTCTCCTCCCTTTCTTTTGATCTCATATGTATGCATGTCCTTTTATCGATGAGGCAAAAATTCAAGCGTCCATGAACGGAGAGTCGAAAAGGGTATGCCCAGTATTGGGGTGAGTGAGCTTCACAAAATTTTTTAGATTTTTGTCATTTCTCCCCTCTTTACTTATTCATTATGTATTTTCAGGGGTGATGGGAGAAAACCCATAGTGTGTGGCTGATGATATACCATCCCTTATCACATCGATAGTTTAATGGTGTTCGCAGAAAATTTCATTTCTTTAATGAGTTGGTGGCTATTATTGCCAGAGTCGATTGAGCTCGTTCACCTCGTCGGGATACTTCACTATTTGAGATGATTCTTCATGTGGGCTGCGATTCCCTTTTGGCTCCGGTGATTGAGATCTTCAAAATATGTGGTGTAACTTTTATAATTTTTCATTTGAGACTTTAGTGGTCATCGTTGGTTTTATTTGTCTTCTTAGTGGTGTTACTTTGAACATCAAATACTTGTGCGAATGTGTAGATTCACATGTGATGCTCAGGGGTGTTTCTTATCGGTATAAAGAATTGGATAGAATTTTAGCATGGGATCCTAAAATTTATCTAATGGATTCTTTTGTGAAAAATGAGTGGGGCCTTCACGAGATGGGGAAGATTGAATGACCTTCCAGATCCATTACTGATTGAAGAGAATGAGATCTTGGTAACTCTTAATGTTCCTGATGTAGAAAGCTTACAACATGAGTTGCGTCACATTAGCAAATATATAGTTGAAGATAGAATGTTCAAGGTTGGCCTTTCCATCCAGGCAGGGAGATCTCATTCTTTTCCACTAAAGAGGTCAAGTAAAGGTGATGAAAGGTCTCCTCATATTCATAGGGTTCTTTCAAGAAGCACCATGAAATCAGGGTGGTGGCAATATTTCTTCCCTAAAGAAAAAGAAGACATGTGCTGAAGTGACTACGTTAGATATCTATGAAGAAGATGTTCACCCCCAGTTGGCATTTGAGAGTTTAGCTGTTTCAACTCATGATGGGAGAGTTCATTTCTCGAAGCCACACATTCCTGAAGAGGTGTTAAATCACATATGCATTGGGCATCAATAAGCAGATGAATTGGTACGTTGTCTTTCCTTCTTTCTTCTTCTCTTCTTTTCCTTTGTGTAATATTTGTGATGATTTTTATAGGTAACTCAAACATTGGCTCATTTGGGTGTCTCTTTAGAAGTGGAATCTTGAATTTGAAGGTAAAATATCTGCAAGGCGAGTATGAGCAAAAGATGAGTGTTAAGGCCAAAGAAGTGGTGACTTTGGAGGATCACGGGTGTAGAACTGAGCTAGCGAACATGTCGACTTCTCTTTCTCCGGTGTCGGAGGTGGAGGCGCGCACTGATGAGTGATTGAGGTGAGGACCGAGACTCGCCAGAAAGAGAAAAGACTCAAGGTACTTGCAGCGGAGAAGGGAACTCTCGAACTAGAGAAGAAAGCATTACAGAATCGTCTTTCTGAGAAGGAGCATATAATGTCAGAAGTGAAAGCAAATGAAATCTCCTTGAAGGCAGTGGAATACTTTAAGAGCTCTCTGGCTTATTGCGGTATAATCGAAGACCATGTTCACAAAGCTCGTAATCATATTCTTGATGTTGAAGTGAAGGACTTGGAGCACCAATGTTTAGAGGAGGGCTTCATCCGAGGGTTCCTAAAAGGAATCCGCTTAGTGCATCGCAAGATCGGAGCTAGTGTTGAGGATCTATCTCCCTGCCAAGTGTCTGAAGATTCTTCGTCAGATTCAGGAGATGAAGGAGTTGATGAAGGAGTTGAGAGTGAGTCCAAGGGAGCATCTCCTAGTAGTGAGAAGGACGTTGATATCACCAACTAATATGATGTAGCATCACTTGAGAATGTATTTTTTTTCATATGTATTGTTATTAGTGTGTATCAAAATCTTGATTCTTTCTTATATCATCATGTTAATGTTGTCAATGAAAATTTTTTTTTTAGATGATACGCTCTTATTTTGTTTTTTACCTATGGTGGTGGTGAATATTATTCGGCGATGCTAACCTATCTGGATGAGGTTGAATTGAATCCGAGGATTTTGACCAATCAAGATTATTTGTCAAAGTGTTACTTGATGACATTAACTGTATGGAAGAGGTCGTGGGGCGTCCACCAAGGACCTTTTGACTATCCACAGGTATCGAGTGTTACTTGACTTCTTTTGTATGGAAGAGGTCGATCAAGTCCGGGATTATGCCCGGGATACAAGCGTGAGTTGTATATTTATCAAGTGGGATGATTAAATGAAGAAGAAACAAGCTTGTAAGAAAAAAGCTATAAATCCATTACTTTGATAAGTTCGTGATACAATCATAAGATAATTTTAACGATATGAGTTTCAAGAGGAAATCGACAACAATAACAATCTTTATCCCACTAAGTGAATGACTACATGAGACAAAAATAAAGTTACAATGATTATGCGGTAGGAATTCGATAATATTTTGAGATTCTCGGTGTTCCAAGTTCAAGGTAAAGTTTTTCTCGGATCCTTGAGCTTGAATGTTCTGGATTTACAACTATAACCACATATGGGTCATCCCAAAGAGGTGAGAAATTTATTGCGTTGAGGGCCTTTGCAGCTTGAGACTTTGTAGGACCAATTCAGATATGGGATGAGGTTTTACTCTTACATTGAAGTGACGAGCTACCCTTTGGTGATAGAAGCGATTAGAAGCAGGGCCATGTCATAAGTTTCGGGGAGTAGGTCCAGGTGGTGTTAGAGTTTCTCTTCATTACCATTATGATCAAATAATTGAACTCTTGGACTTAGAACCCTGATATCTACTGGTATAATAGCTTCTGTGCCGAAACACAAGTTATATGGTGTCTCACCAATCAGGGTGAGCGATGTAGTGCGGTAAGCCCAAAGAACATTAGAAAGCTCATCAACCTATTGCCCCCGGCCTTCTCGAGATGTGTTTTAGTCCTTTGAGTATAGTCTGTTGGTAGCTTGGTCTTGTTTGAGGATGTGCTACGTACATATGCGTGAATATGAAGATCTTTGCAAAAGGACATAAGACTTTTCCAGTAAATTGGGTTCCGTTGTTAGTGATGATCTTTCAAGGAAGACCGAATTGACATACTATATTTTTCCAAATAAATTGTTTAGCATTTGCCTCTGTGATTTTAGCGAGTGGTTCAGCTTCCACCCATTTAGTGAAGTAGTTGACGGCTAAAATGATAAACTTTCATTATACGATGCTATTCGGAAAAGGTCCCATGATATCAATCCCCGAGCAAAAGACCACGCTTTGAAGGGATGAGAGCTCTGTATGCGGCATGTGAGAGGTTAGAGTGCAACTGACAACTTGCATATTTTTTGTGAACTCCAAGGCATCTTGTTTCATCGTAGGCCAATAGAACCCTTGCCTTATAATTTTAAGGGCTAGCGCCATTCCTCCTAGGTGTTCTCCACATATCCCTGAGTGAACCTCTCTTAATGAGTAATCGGCCTCTGAAGGTGAGAGGCATTTGAGGTACGATCTAGAAAAAGCTCATTTGTATAGTTCACCTCTGATAATAGTAAAGTTTGAAGCTTGTCTTCGGAGACGAGTTGCAGAAGTTGGGTCTTCAAGAAGAGTTCCTTCTTGTAGAAAAGACAGGATGGGGTCCATCCACGAATGTTCCTTTATCTCATTAATTGCTTGAATTATCCATGACCCTTGGATACTAGGAAAATATATTTCTTCAACATGCCTTCTCTTAAATAGATTCATAGCAGATGTAGCAAGCTTAGCGAGAGCATCAGCTCGAATATTCTTCTCAGTATGTGAATGATTTGATGTGTCTTGAAATGAGCAAGAAGAGACTTCACCAAGTGGAGGTATTGTGTCAGCTGATGATTATGAGTATTAAAGTTTCCCTCAACTTGGGAGGTGACAAGTTTAGAGTCAGTGTGTATCACTAAGTCTTGAGCTTAGCAGTCAATGGCGAGTCTCAACCCTGCTATGAGAGCCTCATATTCAGCCATATTATTAGTTACAGGAAATTTTAGGCGAAGTCCATACTCTAAGGTATTCTATTGGGGGGAAGTAAGTAAGATTCCCGCACTAGCACCAGTACTTCCTGAAGCTCCATCAACATAGAGGGTCCACTGAGAAAATGAAAGGCATGTAGCAGATAGCTCCTCACGGGTTGGGCGGTATTCCATTATAAAGTCTGCAGTACTTGAGACTTTATAGCGAGGCGAGGTAGAAAATTTATACCAAACTCTTTTTCTACTGAGACCACTTGATTAACCTCCCGGATGCTTCTAGGTTTTACGTAGGATGACCCTTAATAAATGATGAGTGTAAAACGCGATAGTATGAGCTTGGAAGTATGGGCCTTAATTTTTTGAGAAAACTAAAGCCGAGCTACCTTATCTGCAAGTGGATAATGACTTTCTATATCAGAGAGAATTTTGCTGACATAGTAAATTGGTTATTGTATCTCATTCTCTTCTCGCATTAAAATTGAGTTTATGACATGGGAAGAGACTGCGAGATATAAGTATAATATCTCTCCTTGAATAGGCTTGGATAGTAGGGGTGGAGATGCTAAATACTCCTTTAGTTACTCAAAAGCAGACTGACATTCATCAGTTGAAAATTATTATTTTTAGCTCCCTTTAATATTTTAAAGAATGACAAGTATTTATCCCTGAGCGCTGAAGCGGGATAATGCAGCAATTCGTCCATTCAAATGTTGAACTTCTTTGATATTCTTCGGAGGAGTCATATCTTTAAGAGCTTTGATTTTTTTGGGGTTGACCTCTATCCCATGGTGGGTTACCATGAATCCAAGAAATTTTCCCGACGTAACCCCAAAAGCACACTTGGTTGGGTTAAGTCCCAGGTTGTAACGCTGAAGAATATTAAAGCATATTTCTAAGTCAGAAATATGTTGTGATTCTTCCAAGCTTTTCACTAACATTTCATCCATATATACCTCCATTGTGCGACTAATAGGTCTTTAAAAACCTTATTCATAAGGCGTTGATAGGTAGCACCAGCATTTTTAATCCAAATGGCATAACTTGGTAAGATAAACCTTTATATGTTTGAAATGTAGCTTCTTCATTCGTTGGGTTCATTTTATTTGGTTATAACGAGTAAGCATCCAAAAAAAGCAGCATTTGATGTCGGGCGTAGCATCAACCAATTGATCAATTCGAGGAAGAGGAAAACTATCTTTCGGGCAAGCTTTATTAAGGTCAGTGTAATCAATACACATTCTCTATATTCTGTTTATTTTATTAACCATGACAACATTTGCTAGCCATGTAAGGTAATGCACCTCTCGTATGAATCCTGCTTCTATGAGCTTGTTAACTTCTTCTTGTTCAATAGCACGGCGATCAGTGCAAAAGTCCATTTCTTTTGGATGATTGGTTTGAATGTTGGATCAATTTTGAGGGACATGATTACATTGGGGTCGACCCGACATATCTGGGACTCAAACAAAGATGTCTTGATTTTACAAGAAGTCGTATATTTTTCATTTGTTCATCGAGCAAAGATCCCACTTGCACTATTCGTAGTGGTTGGTCATCTGATAATACAACAGAGAGCAAGTCTTCTATAGGCAAAGCTTTCTGGGGTACTTCTTCATCTCGAAAATTAAAATTTTCAATGCTGAAGGTCATAGAAAGGCGTGGTTGAGCTTGTCTGAGATAACATGATTGTACTATCTATTTTTTCCATAGACCGTTCCAACTCCAACGGGGGTTGGAAATTTCATCTTAAGATGAGATGCTGAAGTGACTGCACCAAAAATTAATTGGAGGGGCCTTCCAAAGATAGCATTATATGCTGAATCTGACTTGACCACCATGAATTGGATTAAATGAGCCACTTGTCGAGGATATTCACCAAGGATAATAGGAAGGGTGACTGTCCCCTCTACTCGCATAGGGAGATTATCAAACCCGTACAATGGTCCTGCAGCGGGTTGGAGCTTTTCCCTAACCAGGCTCATGTTAAAAAATGTGGAGTAAAATAAGACATTAACAGAACTCCCATTATCAATCAAAATTCTCTTAACATTATTGCATGGGTCACCGATCCATGCGCTGATGACAAGTGAATCTTGATGAGGAACTTGTACTCCTTCTAAGTCCGAGTTATTAAAAGTGATGGAATGATCAGTACGAGACTTCTTTAATTCCGGCTCTTTAGAGATGGTAATGAGAACTTGATTAGATAGTATTGGTCCTCCTGCGATTATTTTAATTTCTCTAACTATTTGATGATTATTTTGTTATTTCGGTGATGATTGTCCTGGTTGCTCCCCATTTGGAGGTATGTTTGTTTGAGTCGATTGATTCTTCACAAATCGATGTAGATATCTTTGCTGAATGAGCCTCTCAATTTCTTCTTTGAGTTGTTTACATGCCTCAGTAGTATGTCCATGACTTCGATGGAAGTGACAATATTGCTCTTGATTTTCTAAATTTGGTTTCAGTGGATGCGGCCACTTGATATTTTCTTCATCTCGAATAGCCATTAGGAGGTTAACACGAGATGTGTTCAACGGTGTGTATTCATTTTCGGGTCGTGATTCACGTCGTTGATATGGGGTGGAGGGAGATCACGACTGCCTTGTTACTTCTTTTGATAGGCTGGCGGTACGCATTCCCTTGGGTGCTTTTACGTTTTCCTGTAGATTGCTCAAATTATTTACGATGGGCAGTAATAGCCTTATCAGCAGAGATTTGCACTTCCACACGATGAACCAAGTCAGCATATGAGCGGATCGTGTCTCGCATTAGTGACGAGTAAAAAGGCCCTGGACGGAGTCCTCCAAGGAAAACTCCTCTTAATAGTTTAGGGTCTACTCCAGGTATTTGGTGAGCTTCTAAGGAGAACCTCTCGAAGTATTCCTTAAGTGATTCACCCTCATTCTGATGAATGCCGGAGAGATGGGAGGAATCTTTAATGATCCTCCGTTTGCAATGAAGTTCCACAAAATCTTGGCGAGTTAGTCAAAGGTAGGATGGATCCCCTTGGAAGGGTAGAACCAAGTGCGAGCTTGCCCCTTGAGGGTAACAGGAAAGACTTGACAAAGCAGTGTGTCAGGAGCTCGTTGGATATGCATGATAGTCCTGTAATGGTCGATGTGTTCATATGGGTCAGTTGCCCCATCATAAGAATCAATGCTCAGAAGCTTGAAACCCACGGAAATAGGATGTTGAAGAATAGCTTCAGCCAAAGGTGTGGATTCCTCATAGCCGCAGTGAGGGGGGAAGATGATTTATGTCTTGAAGGTGAAATTCGTTTTGCATTAAGCGTCATAATTTTGCACGTATAACATGATGAGTGGGGTTAACAGGACCAAAATGTGTCAAGCTACCAGTAATAATTGGTTGATTAGCAGTCGGTTGAGCTGTATGTGATGGATGAGTAGAACTAGCAGTGTCAAGGAAATCAGCATCACAGTCAGGAAGTGGAGGAACTTCATTGTTAAGGAGATCGGCATTTTGACCTCCTGCGGCTAACGATCGATCTTAGGGGATGTGTGTTTTCCATGGTAATGGCCGTTGGGTTCCTCTCAAAGTTGGATCATCTCATTTTGAGACTCTTCCATTTGGTGGACACGATCTTCTAAAGAGATCCCTGTCGCACCTTCACCGAGGTCACGCTATATGGGAGTGAGTGAAGCTTGGCATCCTTGGTTCAAGGATTAATTTTGAGAGTGACGGGAGTTGGAGCGGGAGGGTCCGTTATGACGGGTATTACGCCTATTGGCCATAATATGGGTGTTCACAGAAATTGTGATTGATGAGTTCTTTTCCCACAGACGGCACCAAACTATTGCGTGCTAGAAAATCAGTTGTGGTAGAGTAAAAGTTTACGCCTTAGCCTTGTTGTGAAATCTAGCACACACACAAATATTTAAAGAGTGAACAAGAAAACTCCAAAAATTTTCACGTGAAAACCTCAAAAGATGGAAAAACTACGGCCTAGCCCATAAAAGCTTCCACTATGTATCTCTTTGAGTACAAAATCTTCCGATGATTACGTGTATGAGAATGGAACAACGATGTAGTCGCTCAGTGGTAACAATTCTAGTAGTTGAGATGATGGCGAACAACAAGGAATGAGCGATGAAGGCCATCATGATGGAGGCCAGAGTTGGATAGCGAGGATCGGGCCCGGCCCGGCGGTGGTTGACGATCGTCCGATGGTAGCAGTTGTGCTTGGAGGATCTTCAAGCTTTAGGGATCTCTCTCTCTCTTTCTTGCTCCCTCATATGAGGAATGATGGGTATTTATGATTGGAGAGTGGCGTCTGTAAATACATGAACCCACCACTCCACTTCATCTGACGGCTCAAAATGATCCCTTTGATCATTTGATGTATTTTAAATATTTGAATGCTCAAATGAAGTCAATTTTGAGATCTTGGGCTTGTTAGATCCAGAGGCCTTCGATTTGATAAACACTCCATGTTTAAGAGCTTTTAGGAGTTTAACTGATATCCCAAAGTTTCCAATGATATTTTAAGTTCTTAATTTCAACCAGTTTCAACTTCGGATCAGTTTGCTTTTAACGTCAAGATTCGTGCTTCGACTAGTAGAATTTTCAGTATCATATCAAGAATATACATTAATTTATAAGTCATCTTAGTCTAGTAATTGAGAGATTAGCTTTTCAATTAAGAGATTTTAGATTTAGAGTTTGGTTCTGCATTTGGAATCGATGTAAAAGAAATTATGAAATGATTCTTATAGTTGTTTGGTTGAGAACTTTACAAATTCACTTTCTTTTTTTGTTTGGTTAAAATGTAATATAAGTAAATTGAAGGTTTATCGGTTCGGTGCGGTGGCCGTGGCGTCTGCTACGGCGAGGCAATGGCGGGCGAGTTGGTGCAAGCCCATCATATCACATTTTTGTGTATTTGGAATTGCAGATTTGAATTCCAAATACTGCGATTTTCTGTATTTGAAATGCAATTTTCTTTTCTGAACCCAAAATGTTTAAAGTGATTCTAAATGCACACTACCAAATAGCTCCTTAAATTTTTATATATGTATTGTGTAATGTGTAAGTTTGTGATTAAATTAGCTTAAATATATAAGAGAGAGAGAGAATTTCCTTTAAGTTGCTTTCTCGGTAAGTTATTGGTGCGCAGCGTCAGCACTCAATAAAGGAATCATTTTTCTTTTTTTTTTTTTTAGAACGACGAACGAATCGTATTCCTGAATTAAAACTATTATCATCACAAATGTGCCACGCCCTCCACCATCCAATTGAGGTCGGATGGAATAATAATTTTATGGTTGGATTAAAATAATTTGATTCTTCAGTGTAATATGAAATTAGAATAATCAGATGATCTGTATTAATCCAAGCAATGGAGCTTCAATTTATATATGAATAGTTTCTTAAGAAGGCTTTTAAAAGTATGCTTTTTATAATATTTGTTTGATTATTATTATTATTTTACCATTTAGGAGAACCTACTACTAATTTAAAACTATCTGCAATAAAATTAGATTTTTTGAAGAGCGTTAGTTTGGATCAATGAGTTTGATTCAAATTTTACTAGAATTTGATCATTTGAATGGACATGAATAAAACTTAACTTGTTTATTAAATAGTTTAAAATCTCAATCCAAATCAAACCTTCTTCAACATGATTGGTTCAAATATGACTTAAGTGATTCATTAAGATATGCATATGTCAAACTTAAATTAAATTGGAGTTTATAAGTTAAAATCAATTGAATTTGAGTTCTTGAGCCAATCTAATCTTAACATTTTGACTTAAATTTGATCGAATTGATTAAGCAGGTTAAACTCTTAGACATAAATCTGACTCAAAAATTAATCGTACCAACTCTATTTAGAATATTTGTCCAAAAAAGAATTTATATCAATTTAATTATTGGCACCTCTAGTTAAACATTAATAGACCAATCTAAAAGTATTTTGTTGAATTTTTCATTTTAATATAATTATAGCCATGGCCCGGAATGGCCCAGCTCATTCAAATTTAAATTTACATTCATTTTACAAATTTCTAGTCAGAGGAGCCAACAGCCACCTCACGCATTTACGCAATTTACATAGTGTCATGCAACCGGAGCTCTTCCGTCGTTGCGTAGCCGCTCACTGTCCGCACTGGAGAAGAGACGCCCGCCCATGCATGCTCGTTGCGACACCGCCACTTAGGCTCTGAACAAGCGATGGGTGGCACATCGTCCTTCAATTATGCCGCCACTACCGCCGCCCAACAGGTAGAGTGGATTAACTGCGAGGCTGCAAGGAAGCTGCTCGCCTCTGTGCAAGCTTGAAAGGAGCAATTTAAGAGGTACATTGGCTGCTAGAATGTCTAGATGTTTTATTCCTCATGGGATAATCAAGCAGGTTAGTTTTTATTTTTTTTTTCTGCTAGAATATGATAGGGTTAATTTTTAAACTAGGCCACTTTAAAATGTTAATTACGTGATTAGGCACGAAAAAAAAAAAATTTAAAAATAGGCCTAGTCGGCCGGTGACTAGCCGACTGGCCATTAATAATTTTTTAAAAAAAAATTAAGTTGGCTGTATACATTTTATGGTCGCATTTCCTCAGCAGATGTCGGATTTGGGAGTACTTGGTATCGTTGGAAAGATAATAAAAAATCCTACAACTTTTATGTTCAACACTTTTGACGAATCTCGTCCGGTGACGCAGGTTTACAAATGCAATTGTAAGTTACAAAAAACTTAGATATTGAGTTTGAATCTTTATGCAATTATCGTTGAATCTCAACTCTTCGTGATTTGATTTGGTCAAAATATTCAAATAATATAATACTTGGAATAATACAATAAAAAGGTACATGAATGACTAAGAGATCGAAAATATAAAATAACGTACAACCTCCACACCTATCTTCCGATCTGCGTGGGGAATCGCATCACGCTCTGGAGTAATCGATGGTCGCCGTGGCGATCGCCAGATGATGTTGCGATGGTCCTCCTCTTCTTCCATCCGCTCATTGTGCTGAATCAAGTGTAATACGAGGTATATCTCGACCCCCTGCGTAGAACTAATCACAGTATTACACTGTAGTGTCATATGGAATGGTGGTGGTCCATATATGTTGGGCTAAAACCATGGGTGCATCTGAGACCACATTAGCGATATGAATCTTGTGGTGGGCGAGAGAATGTAATGCGTCGCCCCACCACTTGGTGTCCGCCGGGGAGATTCGTCAAAAGTGTTGAACATAAAAGTTGTAGGATTTTTATTATCTTTCCAACGATACCAAGTACTCCCAAATCCGACATCTGGAAATCACGACCATAAAATGTATACAACCAACTTAATTTTTTTAAAAATTATTAATATCGGCTAGTCACCGGCCGTGGCAGGCGCCGGTCGGCGCCGGTCTGATGGCCCGGCCCGGCCTATTTTAAATTTTTTTTTCGCGCTAATCGTAATTAACATTTTAAAGTGGCCTAGTTTAAAAATTAACCCAATATGATATGGGAGCGGAAGTAGTCTTTGTTTCTTTATTAATAGTTAAACAAAGTCACCCTTGTAGCATAAGGGAATTAGCTGAATCTTGTTTGAATTGACCTTTTTAATTAATATTGTTGGAAGAATAATTCAGAAAATCAAAGCAAATTCAAAACAAATAAATAACAATAAAAAGAATACTAAAATTTATGTATAAAATTCAAAAATGATAAAAACCATAGAGTTATACCACAATAAGGAATCCAATATGAAAAAAAAAATTGAGAATAATAATATAAATCATTTTTTACTCCAAATTTTCTAGCAATCTCCCCGCTTTATTCAATCTAGAGTACAGATATAAGTGGCAGGGCATCGAACTTCGACTCATTGATGGGCTCGTGAGCTCATCTTGTCGAGCCATAAGCTTAACTTCAATTCAGAGCTGATTTGATAATAGAGCTCGGGCTTGAGTTTTGTCTATGCCTCAACTTGAAAGCTCATCACGTTGCTTGAATACGTAAACTACACAATACCCATAATTATACCATTCAACCCTAAATTACACACAATCTCCATCATCTCAGGCTCAAGCTCAAGTCTCATCGATTCAGAAGCTACACTCACGAACTTCTCCTACCATTGGTCTCATGGAGTTCTTCACTTCTTCTACATCAAAATTAGTCAATCCTTTGCTGATGAGGTTGCCGAGCTTTCGAGTCTCGTAAGAAAGTTCAAGCTACATTTTGGGCTCACAAGTTGAGGTCAAATTTGTTGTGACTCGATCTCGACTCAACTCATTTACAAATCTAGTCTAAAACACATACTACTCATCACACTCTCAAGACAATGAAGAAAACTTGATTTAAAACAACAAAAAACTACTTTTTCATAGTGTCGTGACATTGCGAAAGTAGCACCTAAGTGCTTGATGCACTATTAATTTGACTCGTTTGCATGGATTCTAATGTCACACCGTTGTTGTTAAAATGCTAAGATTTTAATTCTTCTATCTTTCTAGCAAAATCTTATGAATAATATTTCATTTTATAGAGCTGAGGCGTTGCAAATATAACTCTAGATGATATACAATAGAAAAAAAAATTGTCATTAAAATAAATGGGGCTCCACAAAATAGCAATAATCTTCTCCTTAATGTTATTTATCATTAAAACAAATCATTATTGAGTTACTTAAGACTTCCTTTTTTTGTGATCACGATATTTTGTTGTCTGTGCGCTCTGACTTGAATTGGCAATAAGAATAACAAAAAAGTCATGTTGTTTTATCATGTAAGTCAAAGATCATCAAATATTTATCCTTTTTTTTTTTTTTTGCAATGGGTATCCACCTAACACTCCACCTATCTTGTGGGTGGGATGTTATTAATAATCCCATGAGGAAGCACTTCATCACATATGTCGTCACTTACTTTCCCCATTTTAGGTATAGGCCCCGCCAGAAGGTCAACTCTGCAGGAGATTCCGCTTCGCCCACCAACTGAGCTAAGAGACAGTGGGTATTAGATTTTATCTTAAATTTGGTTGGATGAAAGCAAGTTAGATCATTTGAATCAATTTTTTTTATATTGGGTAAAATGATTATAGATGTTTGAAAAATAGAGCTGAATTAAAATATTAGGTAAAACTCTATTTTCTTAGGAGTTATTTTTTATTTTTCACTTTCAAAAATGAAAAATATATAAGATACTTTGAGAATCTATGTTCAATTAATCATAATTTTTTTCATTATTAAATTGAGTTTCTTTATTTTATGATAGATATACAATTTCAATAATGCAAAAATAGATTTATTAAGATAAATAATGAATTATATTTGTGTAGCTTTCTTGAATTCATATGATTCATTTTTTATCTCGTAATAAAAGAAGAAGGATATGTCTAACCAAATTTGATTTTTTAGATTTCTAAGATATCAATCAACTTGATAATTTTATCATTGGCATATAATTTAATAATGCATTCTTGAGGTTAAAAGTGATTGAAGAGCTTTAAAAAAGATTAATATACACTTTTATAGTCGAAAGACATTAAAAAGCTTACAACATTAATAAAATTAAAAGAATGATATGTATCTTTTTACCTGTTTACTGTTGTAATTATATGAGTTTCTACAACAATAGTTGAACAATCATTTAGATTGTAAAGAGTGCATTATCCTAAAAGAGATTTTTGAACGAATGATTTTCTAATTATATGTATTGAAGAAATATATTTAATAATATTAATAATGAAATTATTATAAATGAGTAGGGTTAAGCAGTAGGCAGTACAGACTTGTTTGAGTTCAAGCTTGTTTTTCATTATTGAGTTCCATCACTGAGCTTGATTCATGTTTTTAGGATGGTGTTCAAGCTCGAGCTCGTTTAAAAATATTTTGTTTGAGCTCGGCTCGAGTTTATTAGTGAGCTCAGTTCAAATTGGGCTTATCGAGCCTGTTAACAAGGAACTCATTTAAAGAAATAAACGAGACTTAATCGAGCCTGTTCGTGAGGAGCATGTTGAGAAATATAAATGATACTGTTTATGAACATATTTTAATTGAGCCTTAATCGAGCTGTAATCAAGCTCCTTATGAGCTTGTCCACGAGCTTTAAATGGTATTATTCATGAACATAAATTAACTGAAAAACAACTTGTTCAAGCTTGTTCATTTAGCAGTCGAGTTTTTTACAAAAGTGTTCAAGCTCGTTCGATTAGTTAAATGAACGAATATAAACGAGCTCTAATTGAGCCGAGTCACGAGTAACTTGTTGAACGCTCGATTCATTTGCAGCCCTACATATGTATATATATATATGTATATATATATATATATATATATATATATATATATATATATATATATATATATATATAGTTAAAAAAAAACTGTTGTTTTTTTTTTGTCTTTTAACTACTGTAACTTAATTAAAGGCATTTGTAATTGCTGAAAAATCAGGGAGTAGCCACATATATTTTCTCAGATTTTTTGGTTTGACTGTAACAAAACATTTCTCTGTGGTAATTAAGCACATAATACAAGTAATTAAGCTGAAAGTCGACCAACACACAAAGTTGAATCTTTGGTAGGAGGCTCGTATAGTTTGAAGTCAATCAATCAGTCCATCCTCATATGACTAACTAACCGAGATTGTATATTTCGTATATTAGGAGGCTCGTATAGTTTAAACCATTTTTTCATGCAAAATGAACCTCTTAATCAGACTATTTACATGACGAGGCATCTCTAATTGGAGATTTTTTCTATTGACATATCCATGATTTGAATTTATTTATTTATTTACATACATTTTCATTTTTACATGAGATGAAAAATATCATTAAAAATTTTTTTGAAGTAAAAAACATGACTATTATTCGTTATCATTTAAATATTAAATATTCATAAAAATATACACAACGATTTGTGCGTTTAGATGTTAAATATGTAATGCATAAAAAAGTTATTATGCATTATGTAAATACACTCTCAAAATTATTTAGGTCTATAAAATAAAACAACATATTATTTTTCATGAAAATAATTGCATTATGAGCTTCAAATTTTCTTAACTTTTTTATGTCAGTTCTATAAATAAGTAAATCAAAACATAAAAGTTATTTAATTAAGAATATAACATTTTTGCTCTTATTTATATTATAAAATAACACTTAAATTCAATATTATATTTCTGACAAATTATGGCATAACATATCTTCGGAGTTTTTCTTAAGAAGATAGAAATTTTATATGGATTGCCCAACGGATAACAAATGCTAATCATTTGAATTATTGTCCGTAGGAATACAATTTAAAAAATATTGGAAATTAAGCAAATGTGAGGATAAATCTTAGTTACTTTTCACTCTAATATATTGGTGGGAGATAAAGAGAATATGAAGAGTAGCACTAAGTCATCAAGCATCAGTGACTGACAAATGCCAACCAAAATAATAATTGATAACAAGTATCTTGGACTATAAAACTTTTCTCTATTCAAATATCATATAAATGTATAAATATATAACATATGCATTGATTTGTCATAATGCATTATGTTTATTTCCAATAGAATCTTGGATACTTCATTAGAAGATTTAGAAAGATCTCCTTAATTAATTTATATTTCTTAGGCATTGCAATGCCTATCTTTCTTAATGTTCTTAAAATTGAGTGATTTTAAACTCTTTAGAATCATCTTAATGTATTATATGAATTACAATGTTATTATAAATGGAATTGATTGACCTAAAATTAATCTTTTTTTTTCTAAAATTTTGTAAATTGGGAAGTCATATAGTCTAATCAAATATTTAATTTTATTTTAATATGAAAATATATTTGTGAAATTTTAAGTACCCAACATCGACTATTAGTTTTAGATTTTAAGATGAAAGATTGTAAGAGAAAAAATAAACTAAATTATTGTCCTAGGATTAGATGGGGACACTTAAAGAACACAAATAAAAATATTTTTAAAGCAAGCTACAAGATATTAGAATTTGTGTTCATAAAAAATATATGTAAAAAATCAGTGAAATTAAGTAAGTTGCTAAAGATGTGCTTGGAGAAACAAAAGGAAAAGCTTCTTTAATAAGAATAGTTGGTGGTGGAGTGTGGAAAAGATAAGAAATAAGAAGCATTATTATAAAACTTGGTTTAGATGTAAAAGAAGAGGAAAGATATAAAGTGGCTGTAGAGATTCTAAGAAAGCAATATATGATGCAAAATTTAGCTTTAGTGATTTATTGATTAGATACCAAAGAAGGTGAAAGATGTATGTATAAGTTAGAACCAAAGAGATAGGAGAAGTAAAGACATAGTTCAAGTGAGTATTAAGGATGAAAATAATAAAGTGCTTTTCTTAGAAAAGATATTGAAAATAGGTGGATGAGATATTTTGATAAACTTTTCAATGAAGGATCTGAAACGATTGATTTTAAATACCTAAACAAAATAGAATTTCATTTCTATCGTTATTAGTAAATGAAGTTAGTGAAGCTTTAAAGAAAATGAAATGTGGAAAAGCGGTGGGACGGATAATATTCCAATAGATGTGGAAATGTTTAAGATCAAGGAATTTCTTGCTTACAAATCTTTTAATGTTATTTTAAAGACTAAAAGATGCGGATGAGTGGAAAAAATTATTGGTTCCTATATTTAAGAATAAAAGTGATGCACAAGAGTGTACAAATTATAGATGAATTAAGTTAATGTGCCATACATTAAAATTATGGGAAAGTAATGAGCATAGGTTACGATGTGTCTGAGTTTAACAATAGGTTTGGTTTCATGCGGATAGATCTACTATGGATGCTATACATTTGTTAAGAGAGTTGATAGAAGCATAGAAAGTAAGAAGGATCTACATATGATATTTATTAATTTAGAGAAAGCTTATGATAAAGTCTCAAGAGATGTTCTTTGGAGAGTTCTAAAAAAAGTTAATATTGGTTATATTCAAGTCATTAAGGATATGTATACTTTTTTACTTGTGTCCAAACACAAGGAGGATTGACAAAATATTTTCCTATTTTTGGATTACATCAAGGATCAACATTAAGCCCTTATCTTTTTACTTTTTATGGATGTTCTTATGAGGCATTTACAAGAAGATGTACCTTGGTGTATGCTTTTCATGACATTCTTCTTGTTGATAAGACTGAGAGGAGTCCAAACTTGAATTATAGAGGTCAACTTTAGAGTCTAAGGTTTTATTTAAGTAGATCTAAAACTAATATATGGAGTGTAATTTTAGTTGTAGAAGTTTTAGTGATGTGTTGTGACTTTAGGTGATCAAGTCATTAATAAAGTGAGCGTGATATTTAGGCTCTATTGTTCAAAATGATGGTGAAATAGATGGAGATGTTATTAGTAAATTCAAGTTGGATGGTTGAAGTGGTGGAATGCATCGGCCTATTATGTGATGAAAAGTTCCTTAAACTTAAGGAAAATTTTATAAGATGGTGGTAAGACACCTATGACTTATGGTGCGAATGTTGGCCAATAAAGAGAAGCATAAGATTAAGTTAAGTGTTACAGAGATGAGGATGCTTAGGTGGATGAGTGGCTTTACTGAGAGATAGAATGCAAAATAGTATGTTAAAAGTTGGAGTAGCTCATGGTAGATAAGATTAGAGTCTAGATGGTTTGGCCACATAAATATTTAGATGACCGATTAGGAGTAGATGCATTAGATTTGCCTTATGTTAAGAAAGGTAGAGGTAGACCTAAAAGACTTGGTTAAGATGTATAAAAATGATCTTAGTATACTTGAATTAGATGAGAATTTGACACATAATAGGACACAATGGAGACGAAGGATTCATGTAGCCGACCCCACCTAGTGGGATTAAGGCTTGTTGTTGTTGTATGAAAATATATTTGTGAAGAATATTTATTAAGCTTGTAATGGAACTCTTATATACAATTCTATATTTTTCTCCAAATGTGATTAAATAGGATGAAAGTTCTAGGAAAAGATAAGTTTTTGATAATAGAAAAGATTAAAATAGATTCTAAATGAGAGTTTTGAGAAAGAGATAGAGTTTGAAGAAGTAAAGGAGAATTATCAATATAGAGATATATTATAACATAAATTCCATAAAAAATAAGTGTCAGCCATTTCTATGTCATTTCTAAGAGAGTATTTTCTTTGATTTACACAAAAAGGAATATTATTTTGAAAAATCTATCTTCTTAATAATATATTCTAATTCATACTATTATAATATTCTCATGTGATTTATGGCATATAATTAATATAATGTTGTTGTCGTTCCTAATTAAATCAAGCATCATAAAAGTATATTGTAATTAATAATATTATATTTCTTATTTCCATGTGATTAATGACTAATAATAAAAATATTGTTGTGGCCATTTCTATTCTATTTGTTACTATTTTCAATCTTAGATGTAGACTAACATTCTAAAGTGAATACAAAATACATTGCTATTCTTCACCTACTACTAAATCATTATTTACTCTCCATCATGATATATATAACATCACTCCTTTTAATAAATAAAGTAAATTAAAACTATCTAAAAAAGTTCAATCCACCAAACTTGAAACAACTAAGAAAGAAACAAATTGTTCGAGTCCAGAATAATTTGTGCTAAATTAAGCTATTTCTTATAATCAGTTCAACCAAAATCAGTAGTATGTAAGTTTTATTATAGACTAATGGATAAAAGAGGTGACAAACAGAATAACTATCCTCGATAAAAATAGTACATTTATCATGACTAATTTAGTAGCCACATTGCACATAATTTCTTTCAAAGAAAAAAAAGGGAGAAAGAATGAAAGATGCTTAGACTAAAAGACAAGCTTAGCTGAATGAAGATAAACCAAGCTCATTATTTTCTTTAGGAAGGTGGAATTTTGTCACATGCAATGCTATAATATTTTTGACATCTCCTTCATAATAATTAAGAAATAACAGACAAGAAATCTATGTTGGAGACCACTCAAGTAATTTTCTCATAACCTATTTATATCTTAATTTATATTCACAAATATAAATGAAATATAAATCCAAATAACTAAAACCAAACCTAAATCAAATCAAATTCCTAATTTTAGCCTTTTTAGCCAATTTCTTGAACTTGGCTAAATGATACCCAAATCAATTCAAAACCCATGGATTTCTTCATGAATCAATCATTCCTTCAATCACTTACCCAAATATAAATATAAATCACAATTATCAAACCAAACCCAAGTCAAGCCCATGTTGACCCCTTTTAACTTGAAATTGTCATATGAACCAAAATCCATTTGGCTCCCAACTAATTGCAATTGGATTTATATTTCAATCCTAGGCTCATATGTGAGTTCAACTAAACTTGAATCAAGCCATGATCAAGCCAATTGACCCATTTAGGTCCACTTGACCAATGTGAGCTAAAAGGCATTTTTTGAGCCAAGTTCTAATCCAACCCAAATTGGATTGAACTAAGCCCATCTAAACCTCATATCATGATCAACAATCATCCTAGGGTGATCAACCACCTTGAATTGGGTCAAACCGAGTCAACTTGGTCCTTTGACCAAGTTAACCTTTAACCTAAATGAAACCTAAACTAGCCAAAACCCACCATATACCAAATTGATTGAAACCATTGACTCAAACCCACTCATAATTAATGATTGAATATGATCAAACTCTCAATTGGGACAAACCAAGCCCAATTGGCCATTTGGCTTAAGTTAACCCATATTGGCTTGAAAAGCTAAAATGGGTCAAATCATGATTTGATCCAAATTGATTGTAACAAATGGCTCAAGTCCATCTCATATCATTTATTGAACTTGACCAAAGCCATGATTGAACTCAATTTGACCAATTGGTCAACTTGACCCAATCTAGCCCAAAATTGACCTAAAGGGTCAAATTATCCAAAATCTAAGTTGATCCCAAATTAAACCAAACTAAAGCTTACAATCATTTTCAATTAACTAATTGAATATGAACCAACACCTAACCCAACCCAATTTGATTAAATTAGTCAAATTGGTCAACTTAGCCCATTTGACCTATTTGAATCTAAATGAGCCAAAATCAAACCTAAGCCAAATTAATCAAAACCACTTGAACCAAAACTCTTCAAATCATCATTTAAACCTAACCTAAGTCTTGATTTGATCCAATTTGACCAATTGGTCAACCCAACCCAACCTAACCCAAATGAGCCCATTTTGACAATATGAAGTCAAATCACCCAAAACCAACCTTTGGGACCCTAGGACCTGGCCTAACCCGACCCAAATGAATCCTAACTCATTCCTGAACCAGCCCAAATCCATAGTGGGCCCCACCCAAGCAATGAGCCATTGGACAAACCTTATTTCCATTGGATCTTCACATTAACAAGCAAGGTCAACTCCTCCATCACCATGGCCGCCCCCAAGTACTCAAGTGAAGCTCTACCTGGCCCACCTAGCTCACCTAGCCCACCTTATGTCGGCCTTGGACCAATGGGAGTTCACCTCTTCCTCACTTAAGCCAAAACTGAAAACCCATGGTTTCATGCAATGAGTTCTTTGCACACTAGCCCTTGGGTAGCCTCCCACTACATTCTCCACTCAAGTTGAGCCATGTGGAGTTGGATGTGACCTCTCAGGTCCCTAACGGGTCTATCAACCAAACAAGCCCATCCCGTCATTTCAAGCACGATGTGGTATACTCCCCACCCCACCCACCAATTTGAGCGACAATTGTGAAGATGCGCACTGTGAGAGTTCTCTAAGCAATTTCAAAACTCCTTAGAGCTTTTCTAAGCATCCCAAACCTCCCTTGATCAGCCATTGCTCGCTGCATGTGAAACCAAAATAGGGGAGCCCTCCCTTAATTCAAACTCCTCCTCTACTAAACCAAATCTCAATTAAACTTACACACACCTTCACCACACCTAATCAAAGCCAACCCAGTCATTTCCCAAGCTTCCAAGCCATCAGAGATAAGACTTCAATCAAGACCAACACCAAATCAAAGGAGCTTGATCCATAGAGCAAACCATCTAAAATCAAGGCTCGGGCGGCTCAGCAGGGGTTCATTTCTACCAAACAAAGCTACCTCAATCGATCCCACCACCAGACATTAATTCCGGTGAGGTAATTCCTCAAAATCATAGCTTAGGTGAATTTTTCATGGGCCTTTTCGAAGAGAATTTTCATGTTGGTCAATCTTGACCGTTGGATATGCTCACCTCTTTTTTTTGATGATGTGGGATCAATTTGATCCCATTCCAAGCTCTAGTAAGCTTGGATCGAATGGAGAAAGCCAGACAATATCCATCTTTCGCCATTTGCGAAAGAGACAGATCATGGGTCATCCATTTCGTGTGATGAGAACGGACGATCCTGATTTGATCACGATATATCCATATTTATTTCCTCCTTAACGGATCTCGATGGTGTTGGATCTTAGACGGACCTAAAAAAATGTGTCCATCTCAATCCGAGTCAGCTTTCCAATTTGACAACTTAAATACTCTATCCCATCGCCCACGCGGAAAGTCGCCGCAATAATGTGGATAGATTAAGGGTCAATTAGAGTTATTTTAATTAATTTTTAAGGCTGAATCTTCCTAAAATTATAACTAATCCTAGAAAAATTGAAAAAGATACAAATGAAGGCTCATTTTGAAGATATTTCAAAGTAAAATCCATTAAAATTATTATTAATTAATTTTGAATAGTAATTTCTGCTTAATTAAGGATTAATTAAAAACTTAATTAACCTAATTGCCCCCTGATTAATTATCCAATTAATTTCAAACTTTTAGAGATGTTTAGGGAGATGACCTCTACCTCTCCTATTTTTCTTAGAATTTATTGGATAGTTAATTAGGGAAATTAATAGATTAAGCCTTAATTACTCCAACCTTAATTAGTGATAATTAATCAAATAAATAGTGGTTTTATTAATTGATTGAGCTTATTATCCTCTCTTAATAGTGGGAAGCCTTAGGGAAGTGGTTTGGATTCACTCCTCATAACCATTTCATTAAGCCTCCTTATTTGTTTCAAAAATCAATTAAAGCTTAATTAATTAATTAACCACTTAATTAATCAAATAAGATAGAAGGGATATCTAATTATTTTAGAGCCTCATTAGATGTTTGAGATGACTTAGGGATTGGGATTGAGGCCTCCTCTTTGATCTCTTTCCCTAAGTTAATTTTATCATCCAAATCAAAAGATTTAATTAACCAATTAAAAGCTTTATAAAATTAACTTAAAATCTATTCACAACCTAACTTTGTTTAATCAACCTTGGGTAGCTCTTTGGGTGTTCAATAATCCAAAGAGAGAACTAATGAAATTATGGTTAACTCACATGTGTGAGAAAACCATAAAAGTAATTAGGTGAGCTCCTTAAGCTTAATTAACTATTAATTATGAGCCAATTGCATTCGGCCGCTTTCATTTTCTAGGAGTATTTCCAATTTACTTTTCATGAGGTTGCATCTCATATTGGCTCATCATTATTTAGTTAATTAACTTAAGGTGATGTAGGTAAGGGTTAATTAATGAATTTAATTCATACCTTAACCTAATTAAGCCATAAAATCAACCTAGTTATTTTTCATTAAACCAAATTAACTCATGCATGGGACATGGGATTAGGATTAGCAAACCTTTTTCACATTCCCTAAATCAAATCAAACATAAAGATAAAAAATGGTTTTAAGAAATTTTGGTTTGTTTTAAATGAACTTGTTTAATATGATTGTCCTTGGGACTTACTTGGATTGAATGAAATAGCATGCTTGTTTGTTTCTTTATTTCTTTTCAATCATGTTAAAATATTGAGTACCACTTGTAGTCATGCATTCATTTCTTTCAAATTAATTATATGTATTTGATTTTCTTTATGTCAACTTGCATGTATTGATTTAATTAGAAATATGTGTGGCTATTATCATTATTAAATCTCAGATGTATTTCTAAAAGCTTATTAATGAATAATAACATTATATGTTATAACTTTAGTTATATATACATAGAGATGCATGGGAATATAAGCTTAGTGTATGAAATGAAGTCTCTTTCTTACATTCATGTGTTGATTTGTATACGTTTGAATGTTAAGGGGTATATTAATCTGGACATTCCGGGGACGCACAATTTTAAGTAGCCCCAAGGAGGTTCCTACCTCACTCTCCTAGTGTAGAACAATGGCGACGTACTCATTTGATTTCATTCTTATGCATTTTAACATTAGAATTTGGACAGCTTTAATTCATTTACACAAATAAATCATATTCAACTAAACTCTACCTTCACATGGTTTTCTATTGTTGTAGTTATTTATACATCCATATGCATTTAAGAATAGTGGGTATATTAGTCTGGACATCTTAGGGATGCATAGCTTTAAGTAGCCCTAAGGAGGTTCTTATCTCACTCCCTGGGTGCAGAACAATGGCGTCATACTTGCTTAAAACTTTTATGCATTTGAATGTGTATTTAGCTAATGAATGAAAACCCCAATTTTCTATTAAAAAGACATGCATTCATATTTTGTTCAAGGAGGGCATGGTTTTCTATTCTTGTAGTTATTTATACATCCATATGCATCTAAGAATAGCGGATATATTAGTCTGGACTCTAGGGACACACAACTTTAAGTAGCCTTAAGGAGGTTTCTACCTCACTCTCTTAGTGCTGAACAATGGCGCCGTATTTGCTTAAAATTTTTATGCATTTGAATGTGTATTTAGCTAATGAATGAACATCCTATTTTTCTATTAGAAAGGACATGCATTTATATTTTGTTTAAGTGGTCAGATTAATTTGTCATATGATTTAGAGTACTTTTCTTATCCTTTTGTATAATAATTTAGATAAAGCTTTAAATTAATATGATAAGATAATTCAACCAAATAAAATATTGATTCTAAGTGCATTTTCTTACATTCATCATTTAAGTGTGCTAAAAATACTTATTATATGTGTAGGTATGCTTAGGATATAATTATATGCATGTTATATATGATAGAGAGAAATGAACAAAGATGTGTTATGTGCTAGTAATTAAGTCCAATTAATCTTAAGATGCCTTTCTTATCGAATGAGGTTATTTAAAGTAAACTTAAACTTATGACTATTAAAATATGTAATAAGCTATTCATTAAAGGAAATTGATTAATTAATTTGCTTTAGATGTAACTTAGAGTAGGGATGAAAGTGAGTGAACCTCTCTTTTTTTTTTTTCTCTTATAACACTTAGTTGTTAAGTGTACGCCAAGATGAAACAAAGAAAAACATCAAGTAAAATTCATAAATTAACTAAGCAACTTAACGTGAACCCCCCCATTTAAAATTAAATCTCTTCATACTTAGAAAATCTTAACTCTAAAGCCTAGCTAGGACATACCACACAAGCCTTAACACACACATATTAGATTAAGTCACCATTGCTAGCTTTATGTTAGCGTAATGGTTTGATGTGCTTATTTTGTGATGTCTTGTAGATAGATGATGGGTGTATGTCTCGTAGACTGGATGTTAGGTCGTGATTAGCCTAATCATATTTTTGCAGGAGATTATGCTTAAGGAGTACTTAAAATTAATATAAATGCTCTCTTTTGTAGGTTTCTTAACCCCTAAGCATAATTTAAATTAGGATGGGTGGACTTGGTTACCTATGTGTAGGGCGCTAAGTCCAAATTTTATATATAACTACTTGGGTTGTATGGTATGTTTAGCTAACACTTGTCTTGCAGGTGTAGTTAGATTTACTTTTCCTATTTTAATATAATTTCATATTAAGAATTAGGATTAGTGTTATGGGGGATTAGGATGGCGGTAGAAGGCCTTGTTCTGGGAGGCTCCGTGGTGCCTTTGAAGCAAGCAAATCTAAATGAAGAAATGGAGCAAAGATATGAAGACATGAAGACCCCCATAGCATTTATTTGTAAAAATTGTAATTATTATTTTATATACCGGGATGTATAAGGGGAGCTCAGCTACCCACATTTCTTTCAGTTATGGCGCATTCTTGACCTATTATTCTTTCACGTTGAGTTTATAAAGTGTTTGATGCTTTGTTTACAATTGTGTTATAGAAATGGAATGTATTTTCCTAGTTTCTTTATCTATGGTGATTTAATATGCATCTTGGATCCGTTTAGATTCTTAGAGAAAAATAAACTTTTTACCCCAATCACAACTCATAACTAATTTTTTTAAAATAACTCATAACCTCACATAAAGCCTAGGCATTAAATTAAGATAAATAAAAGATTTAGTAACCACTTAGCTGAATGTTGTATGTCTAATATCATGCATACATCTTCTACCACTCTTGTAAAATGAGGGCCCTCGTTCTTGCATGCATGGAAAATGTTTGATCTATGAGAACAACTCATACTGACAGACCTTCACTCTTTTCTTTCTTGATTTGGCTCATAACTTGTTTCAACTTGCATTTAGGCATATAAAATCCTATAGCTTATGTCAAAATAAAGAGTCCAAAGTCAAATAAAATTTGATAAAATTTGCATTAGACTAAGTCATTATTCATACCACTCATGCTCTAGTCTCCTAGGGAGTGGGTTTAAGCACTTTAGTTTTCTTTCTAAGTAATAACATCTTAACCATCTTACAGTACATATGACTTGACCATATGGTTTTAAAATATATGAGGAGTTAGTTGACTGCCACTCCAGACAATTATAAGTCCAACGATCAAGTGGTTTACCCTCTCTTGCGGAGGTGAACAAAATACCCATTTCTCCTTAAATTTAGGACGTGCTTTGGCCTTTGCTAAGGCTCCCTAGATTTAGGATGAGATTATTATTTTTCTATGGGGCTACTAGCATAAATCCTCACCTCTTAGGCATTTTTACAATCTTGTATTGTGGGATTATAAGTCCTAACTTTTTAATAAAATTTCAACTCAAACATATAATTTCTCCTCGATTTCAAACATATAAAACTCAAACCATATGATAGTTTGGAATGCTCATTAGGTTTTCTAGTATCATGAGCATTCCCTACTTATCTCTTTTTTGGCTTCAATAATAAATATTTTCTCTTGATATATCCCACATGATCTTCCTAACATAACTAATTTTTTGATAGTCCAATCTTTGAATTCTTTGGAAACAATAACTGTCTACTTTAATTGAGAGTATCCCTAAGGAACTCTCCTTCCTTAGGATGTAATTAACTATGGGGGCTTGCCCCCATAGAGAACTTTAGAACCCAATTTAAATAAATCCTATTTCATTCATCCATGTAAAGTAGAGGAAAAATCTCCGGTATATTCAAATACCATCATGCCTTATGAGTCCTTATTAGGTGATTATGTCCATTGTAGGATAGTAATTTCTATCTTTCAAGATAGTTCACTATTCTTCAATATCATACTCGATCACCTCAATAAGTACACCTACAAATCTACGTGGTGTCCCTCCCCCTATATACACACACATCACACAAACACACAACTCATCCATCCCTTATCATCCAAAAATAAATACCACGATTTTTAAGCGACTGCTAGAGGAGCATTCCTCTCTCCATCCCTAGTAGACAATTATTATTTCCAAGCATCGATGGTAGACTTGCATTTTGTGTGAGTCCAAGACTATCTTTCTTTCCATTGACACTTAGCTTATTTCATTCTTAAGCAAAGTGTTGACCTCATTTTTAGAATGAGCTCTCAACTTCTCCATCTTAGATGTAGGACTCCTCTTAGACACTAAGAGTTCCTTAGTATTAAGACACTTTTAGTGAGGTGAACACTTAACTTAACCCTAGAGACTTAGAAGAGTTAGCCATAGGAATAGGTTATGCCCTAGGGCCCAGGGGTATTAAGAAAACTTGTCTACCCTATAGCTTGAACCAAATACTTACTTCCTTCTTTCAAGTCAACTTCAAACTCAAATCAAACTTCAAACTCAAATCCTAAATCAATTTTAACTTAATTGATTTTCTCAATTCCAAATCAAACCTTAAATCAATTCCAACCTAATTGATTTTCTCAAATCAATTCTAAATGAACTTCAAATTCAACTCAACTCCAAATCCAAAATCTTTCCTAAGCCCTTCGATTTCAAAATGGACTTAGCTCAAATCTAATTCAAATCACTCCAAATTCAAAAGATTTTCTCATAACCTATTTATATTCTCATTTATATTCACAAATATAAATGAAAAACCAAATCCAAAACTCAAACCCAAATCTAACCTAAATCCAACCTAAACTCTTTCAACTCAAATTCTTGAATTTAACCAAATCAATCTCAAATCAATTCAAAACTTTGGATTTTCTCTCCAAATAATCAGTCCTTCACTCACAAATCAAATATAAACATAAACTTCAACAATCAAACCAAAATCAAACTAACCCAAGTCAAACCCATGTTCACCCTTTTGACTTAAAATTGTCAAAAGAATCAAAACCCATTTGACTCCAAATCACTTGTAATTGGATTTATATTTCAATCATAAGAACATATGTGAGTTCAACCAAGCTTTTCTTAAGCCTTGATCAAGCCAATTGATCCATTTAGGCTCACTTGACCCAAAGTGACCTAAGCACATTTTTGAGAAAAATTCTAACCCTATCCAAATTGGAATGAACTAAGCCCACCTAAGCCTCGCATTATGAGAAACAATCATCTTAGGATGATCAATCACTCAAATTGGGTCAAACTTAGCATTTGACTAAGTCAACATTTGACCCAAATGAAATCTAAACTAGCCAAAATCCATCATAGGCCAAATTGATTGAAACTATTGATCTAGACTCATTCTAAATCACTTGTTGAACTTGACCAAAGCCTCAGTTGACCAACTAGACTCAACCTAGCCCAATTGACCATAAACCCAACTTGACCTAAAAAGTTAAATCAACTTGAAATCAAACCAAACCAAAATTGATTAAAACCAAAGCTTGCAACACATTTCAAATGACTAACCAAGCCTAAACCAACCCATGACCTAACCCAATTGAGTCAAATTGGTCAACTTGACCCATTTGAGCTAAGCGAACTCAAATGAACCAAAACCAAATATAAATCAAATTGAACCAAACCAATGATACCAAAATATTTCAAATGGTCATATAAACTTGACCCAACCCTTAGTTGACCCAATTTGACCAATTGTTCAACTTGACCCAAGTTGACCCATTTTAACCTAAATGGGCCAACTTGAGCCAAATCATATCAAATCAACTCTAAATTCATTGAAACTTGACCCAACCCATTTTCCAAACATTTTAAATCTGTCCAAATCAAAATAAAAGCCAAATGACCATTTACCCTTAGGTCAAAGGGCAATCTATGATCAAATTCACTTGGAATTTGATCATATTCTAACTTAAGACCACTCAGCATCCTCCTAGTGGACTATTTGGACACCAAGGAGGGTGGTTTACATGATCCAATGGGTTTGGGTTAGCCAAACCCAACCCAATGAAACTAAGGAGGGTGGTTCACATGACCCAATGGGTTTGGGTTAGCCAAACCCAACCCAAGGCCAAAACTAACCACTCCACTCATAATTTCCCAAATGGATCCCCTCCCACACTCAATTCTCCACATGTGCACCTCTACACTCCCACTCCTCTGCCAAAACTGAACCACATGGCACTCCAAACAACCAAAATAACCTATTCAATCAAGGCAATTTGGTCAAAATAGAAGAACAAGCTTCAACCATCTGATCCAAGTAGGGAGAGATATACTCCCCCTCATTTCCACTCAATTCATGGCTCTTGCATTCAATTGATCTCAGAGGATCGAAGGTAAGCATTCACTAAGTTCCCTAAGAATTTTCTAAGCTTCCCTAATTTCCCTCTCTCAGTTTTGCTTAAGCCGAAATAGGGGAGGCCAAAGAAAATTCCAACTCACTCACTCCACCAAAGTCCAATTTCTCTTGCAAGCACCATCAAGGAAGCAAGTCGAGCTCACCCAAGGTGTTTTCCAATCATCAAACCCATGGGAAGGTGGACCTAGACCAAAGTTGCAAGCCATTGAAGCAAGCTTTGGTCAATTGGAAGATCCATTATAAATTGAACCTTAAAACCTTCAACAGGGCTTCATCTCCACTAGATGAAGCTACCTCAATCATTGGAAGCGTCGATGATAGCCTTCATGAGGTATGCCTCAAAACTGAGCTCCCAATAAAAATTGCTTGGCCTTTTGTGAAGGGAATTGTAATCCCATTGAAATTCCAACATTAGATTTTCTTCTCTATGCTTCTTGATGGTGTGAGTTTAATCTTAGCATTATCCGAGCTCAAGTGAGCTCAGATCAAGCCATGGAGGTCGGATGGTCTCTGTCTCTCGTAGGCAAAGGTAGGGATGAATCATGGACCGTCCATCCCATGAGTTTTGGATGGAAGATCCTGATTAAACACTTAAGATCTGATGATTTAATCCTTCTTAACCACGAGTTTAATCCTAATCATCTGATCTTTGATCAAACAGTTTAGGAGAAAATGTGTAGCACCGTCGCTAACGCAGTAGTCGATTTGATAAGTTAAATAACCAATCCGATCACACCACGTGGAAAGCGTTATCGTATCAGCAACCCACATGGCACCGACGAGATTAGTTAATTAATTATAGCTATTTAATTATCCCTTAATCACTGAAACTTTCTAAAATCATAATTAAATGTAGAAAAATCAAAAATATATAAATGAGGGCTCATTTTAAAGATAATTCAAATGAGAATCTATTAAAATTATTTATAATTAATTTTAAACAGTGGAATTTCCTTAATTAGTGTTTAATTAAAAACTTAATAATTTTAATTACTCCCTAATGACTTCATTAATTAATTCCAAATTTCTTGAGTATGTTCAGTGGGATGACTTCTGCCTCCCCTAATTTTCTTGGAATTTATTAATGAGTTAATTAGGAAAATCAATTAATGGATCCCTAATCATCCCCTTAGTGTAATTAAGAATAATTAAGCATGTGAACAGTGACTTAATCCTTTAATTAAGATAATTAAACATTATTTAGGTGAGTAGGAGGTTTATGGAATGATTTTGGGATATTTTTCCTAAGCTATTCCCTAAACCTTCTTCCTTAATCCAAACCTAATTAAGGATTAATCCATTAATGATATACTTAATTAGCTTAATCAAACTTTCAAAATCAATCTGAACTTAATCAACGTCTTGCTGGGTAGATCCTTAGATGTTCAAGAGCCAAAGGTAAATTTAAGGAAATCATTTCCAACTCACATGTGTGGGAAGGTTATGAAAGTACTTAATTAAACCCTTTAGCTTAATTAATCTCTAATTATGAGCCAATTGAATTATGCCCCTTTCTTTCTTAGGAGCATTGTTGATTTAAATTCCATGTGGTTGCATATCATATGATAGATCATAATTTTTTTAAATATGAAGTGTGAGTAAGGTAATTAATGAACTAAATTCACACCTTAACCTAAATAAAATATAAAATCAATCTAATGGTTCTAAAAATTAAACTAAATCAATTCAAACATGTGAGAGATGGGATAGGACCTACAAACATCTTTTTCACATTTTATAAATCAAATCAAATCAAATTCAGACAAAAATAAAAATCTCTTTAAACAATTTTGATTCACTTTAAATGATCTTATTCCATAGGATGTCTTTAGAAATTAATTAGGGTGAATGAAGTTACATGCTTACATCACTTTTTTTTCTTTCCAAGCATGCTAAATATTGTATGCCATATCAAATCATGCATTCATATCTTAAAAAAAATAAATTAAAATCCATATTTTCTTTATGTCAAATTGCATGCTTTGGCTAAAGTAAAAAAATATGAGTGGCTATTATCACTATTAAATCAAAAAGTACTTTCAAAATCTATAAATCAAAGATTATAAATGAAGGTGTGCTCTTTATAATTACTTATAAGCTTGCATGTGAGTATAACATAAAATGTGTTATGTGATTTTCCTTCTCTTTCTTTTTAACATAGTTTTGAATAGGATTTGCAAAGTGTATAGTTCATTTGAAAATAACACAACACTTGCTTAAATCTATTCCAATTCATTCCTATGTTATCACTTAAGAAGGACCTTCACATTTATACATGTAAATTGCATAACCAAATCAAACATAAATATCTTTTGCATGACTCTTTTTTCATTCATTTCTTTTTGTACATGCACATGTATTTAAGAAAAGTGGATATTACCCTGACATCCCTGAGTCAGAGTTTTAAGAAATTCTAAGTAGGTCAGACTCAATCCTTTCCCTTAACAGAAAATAATGTGACTAATTTATGTCTTTCATACATGTAAATGTGCATTTGATTAATGGATAAAAGAGTCCCTTTCTACTTAATAAAAGCATGTATTCATCTACTCTAAATTTACCTAAACAACATCTCTTAGCATTCATCATCAAGTGTGCTAACATTTTATTTATGTATAGATATGTTTGAGAATCATTCATATGTATGTTACATATGTTGGAAAAAAATTGTGTGTTATGTGATAGTAATTCACCTTAATTAATCCTAAAATTCCTTTCTTATTTGAATAAGTTTTTTTAGAGCAAATCTAAACTTAGGACTAATTAAAATGCATAATAAAATATTTACTAAATAAAAATCACTAATGAATCTATCTTAAAAATTACTTAAGATAGGGAGAAAAGAGAAGTTCTCTTCTCTTTTCCTCTCTTTACAACATTTAGTAATTAAATATAGGTCATTCAAATCAAATCAAATCATCAAATAAAATTAACAAATCAACTAAATCACTTAAATGAAATCACCCTCTAAGTTGAAACCTCTCATACTTAGAAAACTTCAACCTTGAAGCCTAGCTAAGACATACTACACAAGCCTTAAATGGAACACACATTAGGCTAAGTCATCATTTCTAGTTCTATGTTAGGACGGTATATGGTTTGATGCCTATTTTTATTTTTTGATGTAATATTTTATTCTGGATGTTAAGGTGTATGTGCGTAGACTAGATGATAGGGCGATCTTAGTCTAATCATCGTCTTCTACAGGGTATTGTGCTTAAGGGGCACTATAATAAAAATATAAATATTTTTTGCTACGCAGGTTGCTTATACCCCTAAGAATAATCCAAACTAAGACATGTGGACTTGGTTACCCATGTGTGCTAAGTCCAACTTATTCATATACATGCTTGGGATTATGTGGTATGTTTAGTTAATCTCTATTTTAGGTTTTAGTTATAATTACTTTTCCCATTTGCATGTAATTTTATAATTAAAATTTGTAATGAATGTTATGGGGGATTAAGATGAACATTGGTCATAAGGCCATGTCTTATGTACCATGTGAAGCCTTGGAGCAAACTACATCCAAATCAACCAAAAGAAAGAAGGAAATAAAGAAATAAAGAAAGAAAAGAAGAAATGAAGAAAGAAGAAAGAAGAAAGAAGAATGATGAATTAAGACCCCCTAACATGAATTCATTTTGATTGTAATTAATTTATTTATATTCCGAGTTGTATAAGGGTAGAGCTTGGCTACCCACCTTTCCTTTTGGTTTAGTGGAGCCCACCACATCACCTCTTATTCTTTTGTGTTAACTTTATAAATTATTTGATGTTGTGCATTAAGATGGCATGTTTTCTTTAGTTTCATCATTGTTTAACGAATGGCCTGGATGCATTTATGCTCTTAGGGAAAAATAAATTTTCTATCCAATTAATCAACTCAAAACTAAAAATAAACAACTCATAACCTCACCTAAAGCCTAGAACATAAAATAAGATAAAATATTTAGCATCCCCTTTGCTGGATGTTGTATGTCTCACATCATGCATAAAAAACATCTTATTTCACTCTTGTTATGGAGGGCTTCCACCTTTGTCAGAGAATATAGCTTGACCTTTGAGATCCATGGTGGAAATGCACCATCTTATTGGGCCCATAACTAATTTTTCATGCATTAGACATATGAATCTCATAGCCTGTGTCAAATGAATTGTCCAAAAATCAAAAATAAAAGGTAAACAAAATTTGCATTATATTTAGGTCATTACTTATGACATACATGGTCTAGTCTCTTAGGGAGTGAGTTTAAAGACTTAGTCTCTTTTCTAAATAAAGAATAACTTAGCTATTTTACAAAAGCATATGACTTGCCTACATGTATTTAAAATTGTAGGAGGAGTTAGTTGACCACCCCGTGCCATTTCAAGTCAAATAGGTGGTTTATCCTCTCTTGTGGAGGTAAATCATATATCCATTTTTGCCTTAGATTTAGGTAGTGCCTTGGCCCTCATCAAACATCAATAGATTCAGGTTCAGAGGTTGATGTTTTCATTTGCGGGCTAGAAGCATAAATCCTCCCTCTTAAGCATTTACATAATCTTGTGTTGTGGAATTGTAAGCCCTAGATCTCTAAAAAAAATTCAACTCAAACAAATAATTCTCCTCAATTTTAAAAATATAAAGCCCAACCATAGGATAGTTTGGGAAGTTTACTAAGCTTCCTAGTATCATAAGCATCTCCTACTCATCTCCATTTAGTTTCGATAATAACTCCCTCTTTTTGATCAATCCCATTTGATCTTCCAAAAATAACTAATTGATTGATAGTCCTACCTTCAAAATCTTTGAAGATAATGAACATTTACCTTAATTGAGAGTATTATTAAGGAATCTTATTCTTTAAGATGAAATTAACTATGAGGGTTGCCTCCATAGGGAACTTAACAAACCTGGTATAAAATAAATCCTGCTTTACTTTTCCATGTAAAGTAGGGAAAGAATCTCTGGTACATTCGAAGACCAATTGTCTTTAGGAGTCCTCATTAAGGTGATTAGATTCATTGTAGGATGGTGACTTCTGTCTCTCGAGACAGTACATCATTCTTCAATGTCATACTCGATCACCCTAATAAGAACATCTGCGAATCTATGTGGTGTCCCATAAATAATGTAAATTATTTTTGTTTTCATTTATTTTTTTCCAAAAGAATAGATGAAGATGAGAATAAAAAATTTACACCACAAATTTTGTTGGCGACTCCTCTTGGGATGGTTCTTCTCTCCATCTTTGGTAAATGATCATTATCTTCAAGTATTGATAGTGGATTTTTATTTCATATGATTCCAAGACTATCCTTCTTTTTCGTTGGCACTTAGTTTATTTCATTCTTCAGTTAAGCTAGCCAGCATCCTTTTAGGTTTTAGGATCTCACTCTGTGTAGGTGTTAAAACTCCTATTGGGTTCCCCCAATATGTGAAAATAAAAATTTAATAAAAATAAATAACTAAATACTTCCTCTTTACCATTTTTATGGTAAGGAAAGGTTCATTTCAAAAATAAAGAAAAAATAAATCTTTCATGAAAATCTTTGTTTTCAAAAGAACTTTTTCAAAATGCACATAATAAAATATTTGCACCTCATCTAACAATCTTCAAGATTGTTACATGTAGGATCATTTCTAAACAAAATGAAAAATCATTTTTCAAAAAAATACAAAGGAACTTCTTCATTCAATATACCCAAATTTCATTGAATGAAGATTTCATTTTCCAATAAAATCAAAATCATTTTTTAAAAATCACAAATGAATACCCTCATTTTAATATACCCAAATTTATTGAATGAAGATTTCATTCCAAACAAAATTAAAACCATATTTTCAAAAAGTACATATTTGAAAGTGAATCAAATTGAATATACTAAAATTTATTAAATGAACAAATTCATTTACAAATTGAATCACATCATAACATTGAAATTCCATTTCAATATATCTCACATATGTTGAAATTAGAATTTCTTCCTTTTCAAAAATTAAAAATTTGAAAGTAATCCTCTTTATTCAATATATCCAAATATGTTGGATGGAGGCTTTAATTTCAAATAAAATCACATCATTTGAAATTCCACTCAACACATCCCACATGTGTTAAGTTAGAAATTTCCTTCTTTTCAAAACACAATAATTGCACACAAATCATCTTTGAAAAATAAAACATAATTGATTTCCATTTTTACATACCTAAATTTGTTAAATGGAAATCTATCTTTAAAATTAATAAAAATAAAAACACATTTGTATCCTTCATTTAGCATACCCAAATTTGCTAAGTGAATATCCTCTTTAAAAAAAAAATCATAAAATCAAAATACATTTGGACCTTTCATTTAGCATACCCAAATTTGCTAAGTGAAGATCCTCCTTTCAACAATCAAAAAGTTCAAACACCATTTGGATTCTATATTTAGCATATCCAAATTTGCTAAGAGAAAATCTTATTTTCAAAAATCATAAAAATTAAACACATTTGGATCTTTCATTTAGTATACCCAAATTTGTTAAGTGAAGATCCCCTTTTAAAAAATCATAAAAATCAAAATACATTTGGATCCTTCATTTAGCATGCCCAAATTTGATAAGTGATGATCCTCTTTTCAAAAATCATAGAAACTAAACACATTTGGATCCTTCATTTAGCATACCCAAATTTGCTAAGTGAAGATCCTCTTTTTAAAAATCACAAAAATCAAAACACATTTTGATCCTTCATTTAGCATACCCAAATTTGCTAAGTGAAGATCCCCTTTCAAAATCATAAAAATTAAACACATTTAGATCTTTCATTTAGCATACCAAAATTTGCTAAGTGAAGATCCTCTTTTCAAAATCATAAAAAAATTAAACACATTTGGATCCTTCATTTAGCATACCCAAATTTGCTAAGTGAATCCTCTTTTCAAAAATCACAAAAATCAAAACACATTTTGATCCTTCATTTAGCACACCCAAATTTGCTAAGTAAAGGCCCTCTTTTCAAAATCATAAAATTCAAACACATTGGATTCTTTTTTAACATACTCAAATTTTCTAAGTAAATATCCTCTTTTCAAAAATCAATCAAAAAGTTTAAACACATTTGGATTCTTTATTTAGCATACTCAAATTTTCTAAGTAAAGATTCATTTTTCAAAAATCAAAATCAAACACATTTGTATCCTTTGTTTAGCATACCTAAATTTGCTAAGTAAAGATCCTCTTTTCAAAAATAAAATCAAAACACATTTGGATTCTTTATTAAGCATACCCAAATTTTCTAAGTGAAGATCCTCTTTTAAAAAATCACAAAAAAAAAAAAACAAACACACTTGGACTTTGTTTTAGCATACCTAATTTTGCTAAGCAAAGATCCTCCTTTCAAAAATCAAAACAAAAAAAAATATTTTGGACTTTATTTAGCATTCCCAAATTTGTTAAGTAAAGGTCCCATTTCTAAAATCCACATATGATTCACATCATGAACAAGCAAAAGAAGAAGAAAATTATTTCCAAACAACTCATTTAGCATATCCAAATTTGCTAAGTCAGTAACCGCAAGCAAAATTGATTGACCATTTGTTTTAACATACTCAAATTTGTTAAATGAAGGGTCCCCAAACATAAAAAGTCAAATTCAAATAAGAACCAATGGAAGCATCATGAATATCTTCAAAATATTTGAACCCATTTCAACATACACAAATTTGTTGAAAGTGGATTCTAATGTCAAATTCTCTCCTACAAACATCAAAATCTCTCTAATATAATCCCATTTAGCATACCTAAATTTGTTAAATGAGGGTTCTAATTTAGAAGGATAAATCAAAGTCAACAATTCAAGTCAACATCAAAGTTTTGACTCAAGATCAAAAGACAAAATCAAGCAACAATAATTAAAGCAATTAAAGGAAAGGGATGTCACACAACTCTCAAGATAAAAGAAGGTTGGGATATCTCTTTAGCCCGAACCTCTAAAAATATTCTATCAAAAACCTTTTCTTGCAGGTGCCTGAGGCAACTCGAACCTCCAACATCAAGGATGGTTTGCAAGTTACTAAAGATAGCTTGAGAAAAGTGGGAGCTCAACAGCAGCAGTCCACACTTGCTCAGGATAGCCAAGTAGCGCAACCACCGACCGAGCCCAGCCTCCACTCCATAGTTGCAGATACTACCTCAGTCAGCACTTCTACTTCAGCTAGCTCTCCTTCTAGTAAACATCTTGTATCAGCGGATGAGGGAATTAAATCCCTCACCCCACTTACTTTACTAGATTTCTACTATGTACCTCCTTCTAAATCCAAGAAATAGAGGAATAAAGCTAATTTGAATTACATCTGTGTCACTTCTGATGGGTTGTCTAACTCTATAAACTCTCCAAGTCTAAATTATAATTATAACAATTCTGATTTTCTTCTTTCTAATTCAAAAATGGACTTTCTATTTCTGAATACTATGGGTTCACCTCTTGAGATAGACTTGGAATCATTTGATTCTAAGGGTCCTATAGGAGAAGCTGTAGGTGAGCTTGATGAGCAGGTAGAATCTTCCACTAGCTTGCCACAAGAGATCATTGAAGTTAACCTCCATAGTGGCAAGGTTCTACCTCCTTGGGCAGCACCTCAAGAAAAGAGGAAATAAGTCATTGGTACCAACGACCAAGAAGCCCATCCACAGGATGCTCCACCCATGGATATGCTTATGGAGGATCAACTCAGAGTTGATTACAATGTCCTTGCTAACCTAAGAAAGTTTTCAACTAAACTAAGCATATATGATGCCCTTGTCTTATCCAAAGAGATAAGGGAATCATTAATTAAGGATCTTCTTAATCCAGAATATGCTTAGCTCAGCTGGCCACTATTGGAGAGGAGGCGCATTATTCAAGAGAAGCCTAGAGAGTCACAATCACCGATGAAGACCTTCTTCTAGGATATATGGAGTACAACCGTCCCCTCTACATTATAGTGGATATGGGCAGATTCAGACCTTTTAGTGTTTTGGTTGATCCAGGTGCATCGGTGAACATTATGAGTCTAAATACCCTTGCCTATTTGAATATTGACATCTCTACACTCCGAGGAAATTGGATGATATTGAGAGGATTCAATGAACAGAGAGAGAGTTTTAGATTCCATTGTGTTACCTTTGGAGATAGGTGACTACATGACTGAAGCCAAGTTCTACATAATAGATTCAAATACTTCATTTCTTTTCAGAGGCCTTGGATACACCAGAATAAGATGATTCCATTCTCCCTTCATCAGTGCATCAAGTTCAGGAAGGATGAAATCGAATATTGTGTCAAAGGAGATGAAAATCAATTTTCAGTTAGAGTGGTCGAGATATATGAAGATGCGACCTACTATCTTCCTCAAAATAAAAATATCTATTCTCATAAACTTGGATAAAATTCAAATGCAAAAAAAAAAAAAAAAGAAGAAAAGAAAAAGAAAAGAAAAATGAAAGTACAAGTGAGTGAGAAAGGGACAACAAGAAAGAAGTAGAACCGCATGTTACATTCCATCCACAGTCTATTCCATCATACAGACATATGGGTAGAATGACTTTCCTCCGCAGAGGCAGGTAGACATAGAGGTTAGAGGTGGAAAACCCTCTGGTTGGCCACCAACCAACAGGGGTTATGTTCCAGTTCACATGAGTACCACTGCTATTCACATTGGCTTAGAATCCAACTTGGAGGATGAGTCTCATGTGATTAGCTTACCATCCAACCCCTCTCAGTGGGTTTCATTGGAGGTGACATTTGAGCCAGACAGTGATGATGGCCGGGCCTCCAAGTGAAGCATGAATGTATTCAAATCAAGTTTATGTAAAACTATCAGGAAATAGTTGAAAACTTTAGCTCTAACCTCACTTTCATCTCAAAAAGTTGAAGGTTTAGTAGTTAAGGAAGCCCCTAGGTCTTCCATGGATGTCAAGCTGAAGAGATTCCTATTGAGATCATCATCCTCAAGTCAAAAGCTGATGTAGAACTTGAGGATAATTCATCTAAAGATTTAATGGAATTACCATTTGATTAGTACTTGCCTTGTGTTCTTAATCTTGTAAAGAAAGGATTGATTCATTATACATGGTTCAAGCATAGGTTAGAGTATTTTGAGAAGCTATGAAATAATAAAGGCAGGGATGCACAATCAAGATCAGGACTAGGATTTGGTACAATGGGTCCAGTTGATGATGATGATTACTGCTTAGTTGACACCAATCATCTGGAGTCTGATAGGTTCTTCTCAAACCAAACTAACTCTTATGAGGATGTGTGTTTAGAAGCTTCAGATGATCCAAATGATCTTCAAATCAAGGATGCACCTCTAGAATTTGAAGAAGAAATCCATTCAACATTTGATAAGCTCAAAGAAATCAACCTTAGGATAGAAGAAGATCTACACTCAACATATATTAGTTCACTGTAGAATGAAGAAGAAACCAATGACTTAGTTAGGCTATTGACTAAGTTTAAAGACTACTTTGCATGGAGATATGAAGAGAATGCCAGATTATCTCCTGATGTAAAGGTCCACAAGCTAGCAATAGACCATAACGCTAACCCTATCAAGCAAGCTCCTAGACACATGCGATTATAAACTAAACAATAGGTTATTTCTAAAATCAAGAAATTGATCGATGCCGGCTTCATCAAAGGAGAAAAATACCCTACCTGGTTAGCCAGTGTTATCCCAATTAAGGAAAAGAATGGCAAAATTTGCATATGCATTAATTTCAGGGACTTAAATAAAGCATGTCCTAAAGATGAATTTTCTCTTCCTATATGAGAATTAATGGTGGACATCACCTCATCTCATGCAATATTATCCTTCATGGATGAGTCATCTGGCTACAACCAAATCAAGATGGCCCCCAAGGATGAAAGAAACACTACTTTTTGAACCCTGATTGTAATCTTTTATTATAAGGTCATATTTTTTGGCCTTAAAAATGCTAGTGCTACATACTAGCAGGCCTTGACTCAGATCTTCAATGAACTCATTCATCATCAGGTTGAGTGCTATGTTGATGATCTAGTAGTGAAGAGCAAAGAAAAGAAAGACCATCTCTTTGACTTGAGAGTAGTTTTTGAATGATTAAGACAATTTAACCTCAAAATGAACCCCTTAAACTATGCATTCGGAGTAGTTTTAGAAAAGTTCCTTGGGTTTATTGTCTAACATTGGGGAATAGAGATAGACCCAGAAAAGATCAAAGCTATCTTGGAAATGCCACCCCTTAAAGTTTGACTCAATTTAGATCATTTCAAGGGTCGTTGGCGTATCTAAGATGCTTTATCTCCAATCTATCCGGGAGATGCAAGAAATTTTTAGCACTTGTCAAAAAGGATGTCAAGTTCAAGTGGGATGGCAAGTGTCAGCATGCTTTTGAAAATATTAAGAAATATTTGGTGAAGCCGCCAACTCTAGCCGCCCCTATCCCGGGCAGGACATTTATCCTCTACACAGCTGCATTGGATGACTCCCTTAGCACTTTGTTGGCCCAAGCCAATGATGAAGGGAAGCAAAATGCTCTCTACTACCTCAGCCATCATCTGATCCCTACTAAGGAGAATTACCCACCTATTATTGAACATTAATCTTTGCATCCTAGAAGCTACGACACTATATTCTTTCTCATAAGGTGAACTTGATTTCAAGAATTAATCCACTGCAGTATCTCATGACATGACCAACATTATTCAGACGGTTGGCACATTGGTCCATAATTTTCTCATAGTTTGATATTACATTTGTACACCTCCATACAATGAAAGGACAGGCACTAGCAGATTTCTTACCAACACATCCACTTCCTGCTGATTCCCCACTTAGTGATAATCTCCCCGATGAACAAATCATGAACTTAGGAGGTTGACAACCTCTATTGGGAGATGTATTTTGATGTTGCGGCTTCATTTTATAAAGTAGAAGAACCACAATCTACTCTTCCAGGAAAAGGCAGGGGTAGTAATAATTCTCTTAACTCCAGACCATGATGTGATGAGATTCTCATACTATCTCTCAAATCCATGCACTAACAACGAAGCTGAGTATGATGCTTTGATTGCAGAACTAGAGTTATTCATTATAGTGTATGTCAAAAGCATCAACATCTACGGGGATTCTCAGTTGGTCATCAACCAGATTGATGGATCCTACAAGGTTCTAAAACCTAAGCTTTGTCATTACCACGAGTACACCATGAAGCTGTTGGCCCAGATCCCTGAGATCACCATCTACAAGATTCCTCGAGGAGAGAATGCAGTAGCATATGCTTTGGTCAAACTTGTCAAGGAATTTCCATGCCCGGAAGATGAGTTCATTCCAATAAGGGTTCAAAACATATAGGTCTTATCCTTTATTGATGTTGAACTCATCGAGAGATTTTCTCTTGAAGGGGAGGTTGTCATTGCCAATAGAGATAAGAAACTGGATTGGAGGCAACCATTCATAGATTACTTGAATACAGGAAAACTACCTCAAGAGAAATCACATGCCCATTAGGTGAAACAGAGAGCTCTGTCCTATGCTCTCAAGGATGGCACCTTATACCGATGGTCTTTCGATCAAATGTGGTTACGTTGTTTGGACAAATAAAAGTTCGTAGAATTGTGATCGATGTACATTCAAGTCTATGCTGAGCGCATCAATCTGGTCTAAAGATGAAAGCAAATATTAAGAGACTAGGATACTACTGGCCTATGATGATCACAGATTGCATGAACGTGGCTAGGAGATGCCATCAATGTTAGGTACATGGTGTGGTCCTACATCAACCACCCAATATTCTACATCTTACATTAGCCTCATGACCTTTTGAGTGTTGTGGTACCAACATAATGGTCCCTATTAATCCTCCTTCGTCCAAGGGTCATTAGTTCATCTTAGCTTCCATCAATTACTTTTCCAAGTGGGCTGAGAAAATCCCACTCAGAGAGGTCACAACTCAGCATGTGCTCCGATTTTTCAGGAATCATATCGTATATAGATTCGGGGTGCCTTGACAAATTATATCCAATAATGGTACTGCATTCAAGAGCACCAAGATCAATAACTTTTCTCGAAGACACATCATATATTGGAGATACTCTACCATTTAATATCCCAGGGCAAATGACTTAGTAGAAGCATTCAACAAACTCTCATCCATATACTAAAAAAGATGCTCAATGACAACAAGCTACGGGCTCTAAAAATTTTTCACCGACCTCTCGATGAAGAGAATATATTAAATGTCGGTCAAACTTTCAGAAGGCAAATGAAATAGTAGATAAGACACTACCCAAAGATTTCACCCTCATTTTGTGAGGATTTAGATCTCATTCTAGGTTTCCTATAGGCGCAAGCACCTATAGTTAATTACCCCTCTCAATGCTGAGAGAGAACTTTCAATTAAGGCTAGTCGTTAGATCGCTAAATGTGTGGTATATAGTAGCAGCATAAGGAGTTTTGAAATTTAGAATTTATGAAATTCATTATCCTTTAGCTTAAAGTAGATGGTTCATTGACATTGACCGATCTAGATCCCATGTCATCTGCTATCACGATCCCTACCTAGTTAGAGGAGGTAGTCGACCCAACCCGACAGAAGGATCCTTGTCAGCAGCCATGAGTTGCGTCGTCCAAGGTAACCTTGTAGCCATGGGGTGGTGTTTATCTAAGGTGACAAGCTTAAGTCCACCTTAGCTGACAAAGGACTTTTCCCTATCAAGTGCACTCTATAATTCACAACTCAAGGTATAAAGCCATTGGGGAGCATAAGGGCTACAATCATGATCGTAATATAATGGTGTCATTTTGTGACCACCATCGAGAGGACTCTAGTAAGAATCATCATATGATATTATCGCTGCCACGTAGAGGATATGAGCCACGTCCTTTCTGGCATGAGATTGATTGAGAGTGAACAAAATTGTTTACTTAATTTAACATTAGCTCTTTTGTGAGCTAGAGTTTTTCTTAATTTGTCACATCTGATAAACAGTTATGGAATGTGGATTGGGTTAGATTTAACTTTAAGTTTTTAGAAATTGAATTGCATTTAAGCAATTTTAGATTTGTACTTAATTTTGCAAGCACATTTTGATGATAAGTATCCCCTCTGGTTGAAATCTTCATTCAACATAGCCATCATCGGTGTATTAATGATTTGAGCATTCATATTATAATTTGATAATTTTATTTTGAGATTAAACCCCTCCGATCAAAATTTACAATTAGCACAATCATCGCTATGGTAGACCTTGTTGACTTTGCTCATTTGCTAACAAAGGATTAGGTCTATGATCTCTATTAATGAATTTGGATTTGAGATGATTTAACATAGATACTTTGAAAATTTAGATGATAATAACCCCCTCCAGTCAGTTTCTACAATCAACACAGCTATTACTCGGGTTAAATCAAATTCTCTTCTTAGTGATTGAGCATTTTATTTAGATTCAATCCTATCAACTCCTATTTTGCAAGGAGGATTGGATTGATTAAGTAGGACTTACGACTTCACCATATAGATAAAGCGGCCCAGTTTAACTTAATTCCAATTTCATTGAATTTTGTACAGTTTATAAATTTTGCACATTTCACGAAGTAATTAGAGTTAGGCTTAAGACATTCCTCGTAAAATATGCAAATAACTTGAGAGTACTTGCACACTTCTTTGAATTTATTTTTTTCATTATCTGCACAAATCTCAAAGTAGTGAGTAGAAGTTAATGATTGCTTCGAAATACATGCCATATTATTTCAAAAAATATTAGCACATATCCCAATGTATTGGATGATAATTTGCTTCAAAATATATGCCATTTTATTATCTTCATCCACATTATCTAGTCATCTCACACAAATGAGTATTTTACTTTTCTCTCCGTTTATTATGTCTTCATATGATTATCACCTAATGAAGAAGATTTCATTTTACTTCTATAAATGAGGAGGGTGAGGAGGTTCCCTTTCCACCATGTCTCATTCTTTCCATTTTTTCTCTTAAAAAGTCTTAAGTGAGTTTTGGAGATTGTCTAAGTATTGCTTGTAGCTATGTCCTCTGTAGTCCTCATTTTAATTTATAATGTTTTTATCTTCTTTCCACCCCCACCTCCTTGAAATATGTAATAGAACTTTTTTCTTTTTTTTTTTTGCTGTAAAGGAGAGAGAGAGAGAGAGAGAGAGAGAGAAGAAAGTAGAGAGAGAATGGATTTGTGATATGTGAGTTGAGTAGCAAGTTGCTCGGCTTGGAAAATGGCTGGAAGAGAAAATAAATGAAATATGTAATAAAACTTTTTTTGTAAACCGGAGAGAGAGAGAGAGAGAGAGAGAGAGAGAGAGTGAGTGTGAGAGAGAGAGAAAGAGAGAGGAACGGAGAGAGAAGAAAGAAGGAAATAAAAGGGATTATTTTTAAAATAGGCTTAGTGTTAATCTTAATTAGGCGTTTAGGCACCAAAAAATTTTATTTAGCAAAATAGGGTTAAACGGATGATGCGACGAAGATGCGTGGCCGTCCGATGGATCTGATCCGTCTGTCAAACGACGACGGCGCCAGATACGCACATCCGCGCCGCCGTCTGCTTGACTATGATCCCTTTACATGGCAAAAAAACCCGTGAGCTCGATCTACTTTCCCTTTATTTCTATTCTGCTCGTCGCCACGCTCCGTTTCATCGCTCCCATGAGATCTCAAGAACCGGGCACCACCGGCCAGGAAGCTCGTCCGAAGGAGAGCCGCCGCCCTATTTCGCAAACAAACCGTAAGCGATTTTATTTCTCTTTTCCTCCCAACGGCTACCTCCCTGGATTTCAGAACCAAGCCAGTTTGGGGAGGCCGCTGGAGAGCTCCCGCATCTGAGGCGCGCCGGGAAATGGGATATTTCTTCGTCGCGACATTAAGGTAATTTTTCTTCAACTTGTGATAGATCTAGCAAAATCCTTTGAGTTATTTAGCTACATTTGTATTTCTTCCCTGAATGCAGCACTTATCTTTTGTTTAAAAGATCTAGCAAAATCCCTTGAGTTGTGCTGTAAAAATTTGTGGAATTTGTGAATTGAAATCTGGGTGTATTCGAAATTATTAGAAAAATTATTATTCATGTTTAGCTCGTATAGTTCATAATGAACTTGTTCAATTTGTTTAGCTCGAATTGGATCGACTTTCATATAATGGAGAGTTTTCATGTGAGATGATATTTAACCAAGTTATGTTACTTTCACTTTGGGATTAAAATATTATTGGTATATTTTAATTAATTATTTTCTAGAAAACAATTAAATCAATTTCAAAATGATTGTAATAATGACTAAATATTTCATCTAAGGATAGCAAGGAAAACATTATAGATATTTATACAAAATTTATTTTTTTATATGATTTAGTATTTTTATATACCAATGTAATTAATATGTTATGAAAATTTTCCCAAGGGTTACTATTGGTGTAAGTATCTATTAAATTTATGAGTTATTTGGATCTCAAATAAATTTTATATATTTTATTTTTATAATAAAGATGATTTAATTATGGTAATTAAAGTATTAATTATGTAATTTTAATTTTATATTTTACTGATTGTAGATGTTAATTTGGTACTGGAATTTTAGTTTTTACTTTTATGCTTTGATTTGAATTAGTTGTAGATTTTTACACTGTAAGATGAATAGTAATGTATTTTATTAGGGAACTATCAATAAATCTCTAGTTACTCCTAAAATAGTAGGTAAATTTACTAGAATTATGATTTTGCAAAATTTGGGACAACTACAATGCGCAGTTGTATTATATCTTGAAATATTTTCTCACAAGGGAGAGGAAGAATTCTTGCTTGTTAAGTTGAATATGAGTTTAGAAACTATATAGTTCTTTATTATGATGGAACTGAATGTTGTTGTTGTTGATAATTTCTTTCCAACCTACATTGGTGGAAAAAAACAATGCATATCCCACGGACTAACGTTGGGGTTACTGAATCATGAGATCATTAAAGTTAGACCATGCGAAGTCATGTGTTAATCTTATAGTCGGTTTCTATTGGTGCGGATTTATCGCTACACATACACCGATGATGAGATTGTGATACCGCACTGCAACCTGTAGTAATTTATGTTGAAGTTCGAGAGTTGGTGAGGAAAGAGATATTGCCATTCGAGGAGCATCAGGCTTCAATTAGTGATGAATTCATCACACTTGATTTCATGAAACCGCCGCCAGAATTGACGTGGCCCAGTAATGTAATGTAGCGCACAAGTTCCGCAATTAGGAGTGATGTTGGTGAGTGATGGGTATGAAACTATGTCTTATGCAACAAGTACATGATGATGAGAGAGAGGCGATAGTGATGCAGATGAATCTTCTTTAAGGGGCAAATATCCATCTAGCAGTGTTAGAGAGCTTATTAGGGCCTTCAGATGAGTCAACTTTTGTACTTGAAAGTTGCATTCCAGATGAACTGCATGAAGGAATGTGCTTTATTGATAAAAAGCAGTTGTTGTTTGCGGTTCAGGGTTAGTCTATCATAAACAACATCTAGTATGTGATCTATGCCTCAAATAAATCCAAGTTCACCATATTGCAATATGCGAACAGGCTACACTTGCGTGTGCTTACATGCAAGTTCAAGTAAGAGATTAGGAGGTGCATGGAGAATTGGCGGCTTAAATACACATACATGTAGTCATCCAGAAGTGCGGACACAACAATAACATATTTATCGCTTATTTCATTCAACCCGCCATTAGGCCATCGGATTTAAAGCCGGGGAGATTATTGGTCAGTATTGAGTCCAAATTTAACATACGCGTTTCATACATGAAAGCTTGGGATGCACGTCGCAAGGCACTAAAGGTTATTTTTGGAAATTGGGAGGAATCTTACCGATCGTTGGAGATATTCATGTCTGTTATATGCTCAGCAATGCCAGGGTCGGTCTATAGAGTACAGTCGTCAGAGTCATGCCGATTTCAACGATTATTCTGGTCCTTCGAGCCTTCAATTACTGGTTGGCATTACCATGCTTTTATGTCCGGATGGGACTTTCCTCCTAGGGGGGACTCTACTAACTGCAGTTGGAATTGATGCCAACAACGAATTATTTTCACTTGCCTTTGCAGTAGTAGAATCAGAAAGTATTGAGTCGTGGTGTTGGTTTATACAGACACTACAGGAGATGGTTCCACTGATCTGTACAAGAGGTGATTTGTGCATCATTTCGACCGCAGGTTGCGCAGGTTAATGCACACATCGCTTTATTTGTGAGAAAACTTTAAGAAAATAGTTAGACAACTTGGGATCGAGTTGAATTCATATGCCAAAAAAATGTACGGTAATACCGATGATATACGATTTTTAAAAGGTGTATGACCGATATCAAGAACATCAACAGAGGCCTACGATTGGCTGCAAGGATGTACATCGTGGTCTTTAACCCACGATGATGCGTGTATGGCACCATGACTACAAATGCAAATTAATGCTTCAATACTTAAGAGAGACGCTTGCCAAATTGGTCTCGCAATATATTATAACATAGCATTTATGAAACGCCTGGACTCGAACATCGTGAATCAATAGGACTCCATGTTCTCTCCCGCAAGGCAAATTTGTAGTGAACACGATTATGAAGTCATCGTGCATCTTCATCGTACTCTTTATGTACATACACTCTATTGTTTATCGTAGTTTAGATAGCTTTGATTTTCAGTCTTTTTATGTACATATACTCTTTCTACATGTTGATGCAAACTGTATACAGGTCTCATTGTTTCATTGTAGCAATCTATTTCATTGTAGCAGGTCCTTATTCATCTTTTTCGCATTGGTCTCAAAATTGTTGGTTATGTATTTAGCTATATGTAACTATATGTGTAATTTGGAAACATGAAGTTCGGGTAGTGTAATTAGCTACTAATTGCAAAAGTTAAGTATGAAAGAATTAGTAGATTGAGGTTAGTTCTGTGGAAAATTGGAAGTAAAACATCATGAATTGGTATACATATTTTATTTGGCATATGCTATAGGTAGGATATCGCCAAAGAATGCTCACCCGCAGAGAAGACGCGTGAGGAGACCGGCTGGACTACGGCCGACCGACAAGTCCACCCTAGTCACTACGAACGCAGACATCGACTGGTAAGATTTTGTAAGTCAATCTGTGTGTATTGATTTTTCTTATATTTTATGTTTACTAAACTATAATTTCATACCGTGCAGATTTCTATTCTGGATATGGCATCACACGTGCTTATGTTCAAAGAGTGGCCGGTGAACTGTCCATGACCGCATTTTGGATTGGATTGTGTGTCACGCGATATTCGCATAGATCACCACCTTCCGACGATTCGTGGAGCGGTGGTCTTCGCAGACAACTCATTCCATTTGCCCATTGGCGATGACGGCCACTGCGGGGATGTTGCCATGATCCTCGATATTGATGACGGCCTATTATTGGATCGAATGTTGTTGGGTGCGCACGGGGCATCGCGATTGCGTGATGAGTTGATAGGAGCACATCCCGAGCGCATTAATCCGCTATCCGACCCCGGACATCACATCACAGAATGGGGCAAGCGCGACGCATGACTGCTTCTTATGGTGGTTACGACGAAGATTCTTACTTAGATCCCACGAGCTGGTTTAGCATGCATCTCGAGCTTACATTCTTTTGCGATTGTCGCTTCCTTATGCCGGACACCCGGAGATTCACCCCTAGGATCTTGATACATGAGTTCTCATTAGGAGCAGCGGTGCTTGCTCATTTATACAGGGAGCTCCATGAGGCAACGGCGGAATATCTAATTGCTCTTGCGTAGGGTGTGGGATGCATGTTCATGACCGACGTTACATATTCCGCAGACATACATAGTGTGGGTTATCGGAATGAAGGGTTTGTTCGAGAGGTGACGACCCATATTAGAGTTAGCGAGCTAGATGGCCTCTTGTTGCGAGTCGGGTATGTTTTTTTGGTATGTGCATAATTTGGACAACTTTTGTATGTAAATAGCAACCTAATATTCATCTAAAACAACACAGTGATATGGGGCCATCAGCTCGGATCCGTGCGCGTGTCGCAGATATATGCGTGCATGGGGATGACATATGGTTGGAGTACCTCGATTAGTTGGAAGCGTTGGAACGATGGTGCTCGACAGTTCGACCTTCCACCTACGAGGTTGAACCGGTAGAGTCTTCTTTCGTGCGAGTGGATGGTCGAGGGAAAGCCGACATGGGGTCATTTACCACCGGATATATTACGATGGGAGAGCAGCGGAGTTAGTTGTGGAGGTAGACTTCTGCAGTGAGTGCGACCATGTCGATACATGAGATGATATCGGTCTTGGGCTACGTATATCGCGCACCCGGTACCCCAAACAAGTATTACCCTCGAGCTCACGGAGATCGACTCATGGTAATAAACCAACATTCTGTGATAATCATTTTTTTAATTACATCATAATCGCTACGTCAATGCGGCGTGAGCACATATGAATCGAGGATATATTGATGCTATTTTGGGAGGCGATGTACGAGAGATGCGCAATCAATCAACGAGTATGAGGGTTGTCGAGACTTGCACACAAACATGTATATTTCGATGGCCGTGCGGGACACTAGCATTCCGTGTACCTCGGCGTCGGTCGGATGGATCCATGATGGATATTGGTCCATCATCTCCACCAGTGGTCGGACCATATATACATTTACACAGTCATCACAGTATTCGAGGATCTATGTACAGATGCACCCTTGGAAACAACCAGTTCCTCCTACGTATGGGCCTCCCTCATTCCAATGACACCCCCGTATGGACTGTATCATGGTTACCACAACCATCCGCAAGGCGAACCGGACAGGAACATCGGCGAGACCGACGATGACCACCTGCCCATTATACACCCGGTAGTGATGCGATACCGCATTGTAGGCATCATCGGAGATAGTCAGATGTACTATTATATTTTGTCCATGCTAGATCATATTTTGTTGTATGTGTACTTCGTGGCTATTATATGAAACAAGTAAATCTTTTATTTTTGTTATTTTCTTTCTGGAAATAATTTATTCATTTTTTACTATATGTATTTCATTTATCATGTGGAAGGAAATTTGGTGTTAATCTCATAGTGTATGCCATCCTATTGTCAGGTTCTTAGCTTTAGAGTACCTTACGCTTGAACTTTCTAAACTTTTTTTTTTTTAACTTGCATCATAGAAGGACTTTATTAGGTTGCCTTCATGTATGTTAAAACATCATTGTTCAGCCTAAATATGGCATCGTAGATACTTTCTGTAATTTGAACTGAGCAATTCTATTTTATTTATAGTAGGAGGCTTCAATGTCTTTGAATGAGTATAGGGACTAAAAAGTGTCCTTCATGGGGAAATTTTCATATCTATTCTGTTTTCAGATTGCGCACATTTTTTAAAAAAAATTAAGCCGTGCCGGTCGTCAGTCAAGCGGACGGACGGATGCTTCACGAGATCGTCCGTTGTGACGGATCGGACCGATCGTCGATCAAGCGGACGGCGCCGTGCGCTGGCGCCGATCGTCCGTTTGTGGACAAGCGGCTCAGCGATACCGTCGTCAGTCAAGCGGACGGCTCACGTGCTTCCGCGTCCGCCGATCGTCCGTTTGACCGACGACTATTTTCTAAATAAAATTTTTAGTCGCTTTAAGATTAACACTAAGCCTATTTTAAAAATAATCCCGAAGTAAAACAAAAATGAAAATGAAAGATTTTTTTGTTTTCTCTGTAAACCGTGGAGAGAGGGAGAAAGAGTTTTTTTTTTCTTGTTTTATTGTAGCTCACGGAAAGAGAGAGAGAGGTAGAATGGTTTGCCATGCAAGAGGGAAAAGAAAGATAACAATAATAATAAAATAAAATAAAATAAAAAAAGGAGAGAGGATAACGGGTGTGGTGGAGCTCGGCGGGGAAGTAGCTACAGTGAAAGCTTTCGGCTTCACGAAGAATATGGACGAGTTTGATAGAAATGTTGATCTCGTGTGGGTTGATTGGGCTAGCGACGAGGAGAGGAGATGGTGAGGTGATAACAGCTTGGTGAGTTCGTCGGCGTCAGCTAGGTTCGAGCGACGAAAAGCTGATTGGAGCTTCGTCGGCGATTGGGTTTGCTGGAGATATGAATGAAATTATCAGGAGAAGAGGAAAGGCTTGCGGATAGAGAAACGAGAGAAAAGCTGCTGCCTTTTCTGCTTATGGTTAAAGTTCCACCTGAAAGGAAAAAAGAAGACCTTCCGTTGTATGTGCTCATAGAGATTTGTGATCTGAGTCCTTCAGTTTTTTCTTTTTTTTTAAAATCTGTGAATCTCTTGTCTTTACTGTTTTCTAGATGATCAATTATGTTAGTTTTTTCCCTAGATTTTTTCAGTCCTTTATGGATTACCGTTAGTCTTTTATATATGTACTTCTCATTGGAATGAAATTAGGGTTTACCCCCTCATATTTTCCAAAAAAAAAAAAAGAGACGTTAAAAAGAAATATCCTCCTTTTTCTTTTTGAGGAGAGCCCCCTCTCTTGAAACGGAAAAATTATTACGTGTCCGGATGCGTCCGACTCCAATTAAATTTTTTCTTTTTTCTTTTTTAATTTTAAAAAAAAAAAACGGTCTTCTGATTGGAGTCGGCACGGTGCGGACTCCGCACGTAATATTTGCTCCTTGAAATGTGGGATGTCAGATAAATAAATTAAAATTCTTTTTTTTCTTTTTTGACGCAATGGAAGGACAAGACGAACGGCCTGAGATAGCACACGAGGACTTTGACGTGTTGAGTAAGGAAGAAATATTATGTCGTCGCGTCTCAATCTGATCGGCAGCGTGTCCGTGGTTTTCCGTTTAACTTAAGCTTGGACTGGGCGGCGACCGCGCCGTTTATCTTTAACCCGACGGCCGCCCTCGTTCAAATGGAGAAGAAGCGTCGTTGGAATGGGTAGGAATTTAAAAAATATCTAGATTTAGGATTTAGGGTTGTATTTTTTTGCAAATCGGAGAGAAGAGATTTTCTCATTTTTTTGAAAGAACCGTGAAGATGGAATGAAGGCCGAAATAGGCGAGGATGTATTAAATAAAAATTCATCGATAATTTTTCTCAACCGTTATCATAATTTTTTTACGGTTTGTTAGTGTTATTCCTTGAAATTCTTTATTTAGTATATTTATTAGTTTGGAGTTCTTTCAGAGGACTTTGATTTTTGCATCTGTACTCTATGTACTCATGAGAGTCTGAGATGATTTTCTGAATATTTTTGGTTTATTTTGGATGGAAGAATATGGTCATTACATTCCATTAGAAGTAATTTTATGATTGTTTGGTTAATCTTTATGGAAGATTTTCATCTGTACTCTCTATATTCTCTGTACTCTCCTGAAAGTATAGAGCATTTTGAGCAGTATTTTCCACTTTGTGTGGCATGTTTGGAGGAAATATGTTTATTACAATTCATCATAAATAATTTGGAGGCTGTTTGGTGGTTTTTTTAGTGTTATTTTGCATCTGTACTCTCTTGAGAGTACATACAATTTTTGTCATTTTTTTTCCAGTTTCATTGGCCTAGTTGTTCAGATTATGTTTATTACATACCATTGGAAGATTTTTTGAGGATGTTTGGATGGTTTTTGGAGAATTTTTGCATCTGTACTCTCTGCACTCTCTTGAGAGTACAGATCATTTTGGGTTATTTTTTCACTTTTTGTAGCCTGTTTGGAGGGAATATGTTCATTACAATCTATGAGGAATAATTTGGAGGTTGTTTGGTTATTTTTAGTATTTTTTGCATCTATAGAGTCTGAGATGATTTTGGTCATTTTCTCCGTTTCTTGGTTGTTGAGATTATTTTCATTACATATGTACTCATGTTCTCTCTCTTGTACTCTCCGAGGTCTGAGCATTTTTTTGTCATTTCTTTGGCTTTGTTTGGAAATATATTCATTAGACATAATTTGGAAGCTGTTTGGTTGATTTGTTAGTGTTTTCTTGCATTTGTACTCTCTGTACTCTCATGAGAGTACATATGATTTTTGGTCATGTTGTCCAGTTTCTTTGGCCTGGTTGTTTAGAGTACATTCCGTTGGAAGCAATTTGACAACTGTTTGGATGGTTTCTATGAGATTTTTGCATCTGTACTCTCTGTACATTCCATTGTAGCACTCTTTAGTAATGAAGTCATTGACGTTTTACAGAGGCTTCATCTGCATCAATTCATTAGACTCCAGAAATTGAAAGACTCATAGCCATGACCTCAATCCTGTCTTATTGGGACATAGAAAGCAAGCTTTCTTTACGGGTGGGCGGCATTCCTTTCACCCCTAATGAAGTTCTGTGGATATCTGGGGAGAAGGTCTTATGGAATAGAGGTAATGTGTTATATGTGAGTCTTCCAGGTGGGAAGCCCAAAGAGCATCTTGAAGGTAAAAAATACAAAGCAAAAGAAGCCTTAAAAAATCAGCATCACCCAGAAGTTGCGGTGATAATAGGGATGCCAAATAGGGGAGGTCTTATGGCATAGAGAGGAATGTGCTATCTGTGAGGTTAGCACTTCCGAGGAAGCCCTTAAAGAGCATCAAGGTAAAAAATACAAAGCAAAGAAGCCTTAAGCAAGACCGCCCCTCAGTACTCTACTTCTATCTGTACTCTTCTCAACTCATGGGTAACTTGATATAATCTTGTTATGTTTATGATGAAGATTTCTTTACTTATTTGGAGGCTATTTGGTTAGTTTTTTAGTGTTATTTTGCATCTGTACTCTCTGTGCTCTCTTGAGAGTACAGATAATTTTGTGAATATTTTTTCCAGTTTCTTTGACCTGGTTGTTCAGATTATATTCATTATATTACATTGGAAGCAATTTGGAGGGATGTTTGGATAATTTTTGCATCTAAACTCTCTGTATTTAGCTCATTTTTTCCTTTTCTTTGGCTTATTTGGAGGGAATGTGTTTATTTGTGGAGCTATTTTACATGTCACATTTATGTGGAGCTATCTTGGCAGGTGAATGTGGTCAATGAGCAGTGCGATGATGAAGTCGTGATGTCTAATGAATCAAATTTGAGAAAACTCTTTGGCACCATTGTTCAGAATGAAACGGAGGCGTATGCATTGTAATGTGACTACGCATCATCAACCGGTGTTGAAAGGACCATACTAGTTATTGGCCAAACTCAAGAAATTGAAATCAAAAGATTTTTATGTGCAAAAGCAGTGGAAGAAATCTGTCAGTCTAAATGGCTTAGCAAAATTCTAAAAATTGATACAAGGCGGCTTATGCCATGATCTCTCTACGACTTGGGAGAACCGGATGGTTAAAAAAAAGTCATAATCATTCATTGGCAAAGCCTGTGACCTACATCTTCTCGGATCCACGGATGCATTAAGCGATGAAAAGGCATGTTGACAATAACGAGGCGAATTAGAGCAAGCTTATCTAAGTGAGGAGGTTGGTGGTGTAGAGTGGATTCACAAAAGAGATGCTTTCAATTTTATTGAGAGAAAGAAAAGATCGAGGATTGCGAATGGATAATTTAATATCAATGTTCAAGGAAAGGCAAGCGGCGGGATGAGATGTTTGCATGGATGTACTGATGAGTGATTGCTTAGTAAGTTTTTTTGGATCAATGACTAGGATAGAATATGACTATTTTGGTGATGTGATAATTTTGATACAGTATCTCAATAAATATAATCTATTTGTGTCTTCTTAGGTGAATCATCAAAATATGTGTTATTTGGAGTAGCCTTTTTATCAGAAGAGATGATTGAGTCATTCTCATGGCTATTCCATACATTTCTTGGTTGATGAGTGACAAACATCCTACAATAATATTCACTGATCAAGATCAGGCTATGACACGAGCTATCAAAATTGTATTACCGCATACTCGTCATAGGTTATGCCAATGACATATTTCGAAGAAAGCTCCTTCCAAGGTTCACTGCTTTAATAGTAATAAGAGGGTACAAGGGCTATTTTATGCATGAGCAAATGTGACTCGGAGGAAGAGTTTGAAGAAGCTTGATCTGCCATGCTAGAAGAAGGCAATTTGCATGATCATCCTTGTCTGTCTGAGCTTTATAAAATTAGATCCAAGTGGTCCACTGCATTCAGCAAAGACTCATTCTATATGGGCATCTTGCCAACGCAACATAGTGAGTCAATGAACAACGTATGTCACGAAATATCTAATCCAACAAGTTCGCTCACAAATTGTTTCTTGGGGTTGGAGAAGGTTATGGAGACATGACACCGAAATGAATATGACAAAGACTTCAAGTGTCAGCATCGATTGTTCTTATTAAGACCAGTAATTCTAAAACAAGGCTATATTTTATACAAGAAAACACTATGTTTAAGGAAGAATTTTTTGCATGGAGTTGGAGGCCTATCGATGCTATGTGGATGCGACCCATGGAGTATTTGGTGAGAAACTTAGAGAATAAAAATTCATCCAAAATATGGACTATCCATTTCGATGGGACTACCCTAGATGTAACTTGTACTTATAAAAATTTAAAATGATGGGATTACTTTGTGCCCATTGTATCAGAGTTCTTAGTCAGGAAGATGTAGTGCACATTCCGGATAAGTATCTTCTCATGCGATGGTCTACTAGAGCAAAGAGGGATATTTACATCGATAGTGCATATAGAAAATTAAGAGATGTTAAAGGCATAGATGGAAATGCTACTGACATTATTTTCTGGAACCATGTTAGTCGATATGCATATCAAATAATTGTCAGGGCATAGGGTAATAATAGAGCTGAGGACTATATGCTTCAATCCTTAAAAAAACTATACGACGATGTCGCCTCTATACTAAGTGGGAATTCTCTTCCAGCTGATAGAGAAGCTAAGAAGAAGAAGTCAGCTACAGTAAATAAGGGAAAAGACATCTTGAAGGATCCAGTTAAGCAACGTCCAAAGGGTGTTTTGAATGCAAGGCTTAAGGGATATTGGGAGAGATCCAAGAAAGCCAAGAGTAATTCTCTATTTTTCTCTTAATTTGTAGTATTTAAAATATTGCTGCTAATCTTCAAACCATCATATTTTTGTTATTACAGAAATCAAAGTTCAAAGCGATAGTGTCATGAGAATGTTTCGTCACCCCTTGCAACACCTTTCTCTGTTATGCCAGAGTGTTTTTTGAGGAGATACAGCACAATCATCGCTATTAAAATCATTAACGATATGATGTTCTACCTCGAATTCAACTCGACAACACAATCGGTCTGAAGGGTACACTAAGTTGATGATGGATATTATTAAGAAAACATTTGCAATATCATTTAGTTATGTGTTCTTCGATTGTGCAATCATTTACGCAAAGCTTTAGAGTCTCCAAGATGACTTTCTTACCAGTAGTCTCACCTGAGATTTAGTTAGGAAGGCCCTCGAGTTGCATTAGGATGACCTTCTCTCATTACATGCAATCATTTCTTTGTCAAATTTCTTCTTCGTAGCTTTATTAAAATGCACTATTATTATAAAATGCGGCTCGTACTGTAGGGAAATGAGTACTGAAAAGTAGGATACATAACTCTTAATCCTTAGGCGTAATTAAATCTCTATTTAACAAATTTTATAGAATTTGATTGATGAGTCTTGCTTATGAGAATGATTTCCATTGGAGGCATTACATAGTTTGATATATGTACTCTATAAAGTACTCTACATTTTATGAAAAGAAAAAAAATCTATGATGATGATTATATTAGTCGATGATATTAGTTTAGTAATTATTTATAAATTTATCAATGATATTAATTTAATTGATGAAACTTTCATTACATTATTTGAAAAAATTCATCATCTTCAAATATATAATTTGCTCCACACTGCCTTCAAAATTTATATTTGTGAATAAGACGTTGGTAAATCACATCATCGATAGTATATTTGTCTACTTTATGCACAAGTTTCAGTAGAAAGTAAGTTTTAAGAAGCATGATTTTGACTGGTAGAAAGTAATCGTACCCACTTGTATTACGTTCACATGCTAAGTAGTTCATATTGCTTCTCCTGCATACTTTCAGATTGAGGTATTCTAAATGTGAGTATAATGTAAATTTTAGATTATGTAAATTTTAGCTTCAGCTGATCTGAATTTAAAATATGATATAAATTCGAGTCTGAGAGTATACATGCAAAAGCGCTTAAAACTCATAAAAAGGCAACCCAGGAGCATCCAACTTGCTTTAAGGTTATAGTGAACAAGTCCTCTTTGTCCTGCAAAGCAAAAGTGGAAATGGAAAAAAACATATTGCTGAAAAAAATAGAGAGTAGAGAGAGTATAGAGAGTATAGAGAGCACATATAGCATAAATAACAGAGAATCTGGTGAAACACATCTCAGACTTCAAATAGATTCTTTAGATGTTCTCTGCTAATCATAATTTATCCAAAGCGCCAAGGAAAATTGAAGAAAAATAGATGAAATCTGTACTCCCAGTGAGGAAAAAACACATCCCGAAAAGCATTCCGCATTAACCAAATTGCGGTGTTCTCTACTAATAATAAAAGATCCAAACGCCCAATAATGTTGAAAAAAATGAAATACCATTATTTCCTACTTATCAAAATTTAAATGTACAGTTCTTAGCTTAGCTTTTTCATTCCCAAACAAAAGATAGCATAAACGAACTCGACCCTAAAGTAATTTATCTTCTTAGGCCAATCTTGGTGGTCAGCCCAGTTAAGTGGATATTTCCTAATTGCTACCTCCATGTACTTACAGACAAACATCCCGATAACATTTATCTTGGTGGCGACACTCACCATTTGATTGGCCATTTTGTGGGATCTCACAAAGATTGACATCTTCAACAAGTAATTTGATCTGAATAGCAAGTAAGTAAAATCAATAAAACCGAAACTAAATTGAAAATAACTCTTACAATCTCTAGAAGAATGGCCTTATGGTTTGGTTTTGGTAATGAGTCATAAAAATATGCCCAACTTAATATGCTGTCAGGTCGATTATTTATAATTAGAAGTAGCTTCACCACCCTCTCTGATGACATCTTTGGATGAACATTTTACTTTCCTTGTGTGGGCCATATTTTGCATAGCTCTGTAAGAAAAGAAGAGAATGTTTATAAATTGTAGTTTCCATATATAAAAATAATGATTGAATTATAATACCCTACATATTTATGGAGAACTTACCCAGTGCAAGCATGAGATGTATAAATAGGGGACATACAGCCCCAGACAGAGCGAGAATTCCTCAGCCAATAAGAAGGCAAAGGCATCAATGTGTGCATCTGATAGATATTGATCTGTTAGAAACTCATCGATCTGCCCTCATGCAATAATGATATTCGATCACTATCTACAAGTGATAAATATTTTAAAGTGAGCTTAATTAAATAAATAGGTTATTTTATGTATGAAGGAGCTGATTGAAGATTGACTTACTTATCCTCAAATCGGGAGCATGACGTGTCAATAAGATGGAGCATTTGCTTAGACAGAACAACTCTGGAAGAGAACTCAACAAAATGATGTGCCTCTACTGGCTGCAATGAAATTACTAATGATGAAAGTTAGTGATGAAGAGCTAGATTCACTATGAATTAAGGATTGATCTACTGAGATGATTCATACCTCTGACTGATACTCCTCCACCACAATGATAGCAGTCTGTTGATCATCGACCTTTATTGGCTCATCTTTGCGAACCTATAAAAAAATTTAGTGAAATCTATTTTTATTATCTCAAATTTAAAAACTAAATACCTATCTTCTTCATCTTGAGTGGAGGCCTTGCCTGTGACTTCCAAGTGTGTGTGAAGGGGAACTACACTTTCCTCTTCCTTATATCGGAACTTTCACACGCTCAATGCGATTAAAGGCTTCATCTTCATGTGCATTGGAGGCCTCCATAGCTTCCCTGGACTCAATAGGGGCTTCCCAGTGGAGGCTACCGGGGCTTCCCAAGTGGAAGTATCCACAGGCGGCGGTTAGTTGCCTCCATGAGACTCCTTGTGCTAGCCTCCATCCATGGGTCAGCCCTGTGTGCCTCCTTCCCATGTGGTGACCTCCAGGAGCTTCCCCAATGTAGGGATGGTAGGACCCGCCAAAGAACCTCCTCGATGCGGTAACACAGAAATCAATCCCATCCATTCTCTCTCATCATTGTTGCTTGAAAGAAGATACTATATCTTTCAAGTCACTAAAACCTCAAGTATCCTCTCCATAGTAAAGCCTTCTGGGGTAGTAGCGAGGCATATCTTGGATGGTGGAGAATATCGAGGAGACATATGGAGATTCAATGAACTTCAGTGGACTTAGAATCGACATGTATTGCATGTTGGGCAGGGGAAAATGATTCAAGGAGCCAGGTCTCCTCTTCTGATATGTCCTCGAATGAAAGATAGACCTATGTTAAATCGATAAGAAAATGTGATGACTACAACATAAATAAATACATAATTATAAGAACTAAGTGATATTATTATATGTCACATGGTGTCCTCCTAAACCAGTGAATGCTTCATCTAGAAACTTTATTTTCGGCCATCGCAGCATACATGGCTTTGCAAATGGAGATGGCGGCCTCATGTGCTTATGTATCGTGTGATCTATAATTAATATTTATGTAAGTTAACTTCAATGCATCAAATAATACATAGCAGAAGATATAAAATATTCCATAAGAGAGTGACAAATCCACTTTCGTATACGGTGTCCTCACGGGAATGAATCTTTGATATAACACTATCAAATTGTGAAACTAAGAAAGCCTAGATGGCCTCTGCCCAGTTATATTCAACAAATTTATCTATGTCATCGGCATAGGCAATCAATTTCGATGCCACTCTATAGTTGTGATATACAAAAAAAAGATTTGACTGACGTATGTACAAGCTATGCAAATGCACAGCAGCGAGCTATCCACATGCTCAAGCATAATCATATAGTCCTCTGAACTGAATTGCAACAGAGAAGATTTCTGCCATAAGACCTTCTCCTCTCTGTTTGGCATCCCTATAATTACTGCAATTCCATCGGGGGTAAAAGGAATGCTCTACCCACCCAGAAAGAAACCTTGCTTCTCTATCTCCCAGCAAGACAGGATTGAGGTAATGGCTATTGAGTCTTGTTGAATTCCATGGAGTCTAATGAATTGATGCAGATGAGGCCTTTTTAAAATGTCAATGACTTCATCAATAAATCATCTTTTATTATTATGAACACCGTTCTAAGCGGTAGGCACATCTCGAAGTTATCCTTTTCCCATACATTGTAAACTTCAAAATGAAAAGTCAGTTAATGAAAATAATCTGAACAACCAGGCCCAAGAAACTGGAAAAAATATCCATAAAATCATCTATACTCTCAAGAGAGTACAGAGAGTAGAGATGCAAAATAACACTAAAAAACTAACCAAACAACCTCCAAATTATTCTTGATGGATTGAAATGAACATATTTCCTCCAAACAGACCAAAGAAATTTGAAAAAAATGCCAACAAAGTCATCTCTACTCTCAAGAGATTATATAGAGTACATATGCAAAAATCTCCCAGAAATCATCCAAATAACCCACCAAATTGCTTCCAATGTAATGTAATGAACATAATCTAAACAACCAGGACAAAGAAATTGAAAAAAATATCCACAAAATCATCTATACTCTCAAGAGTGTACAGATGCAAAATAACACTAAAAAACTAACCAAACAACCTCCAAATTATTCCTGATGGATTACAATGAACATATTTCCTCCAAACAGCCAAAGCGGAAAAAAAATGACCAAATGCTCTATACTCTCTTGAGAGTATAGAAATCTGATCTAAATCCCCTAGAAACCATCCAACCAGCCACCAAATTGCTTCCACTGGAATTTAATGAACATAATCTGAACAACCAGGCCAAAGAAACTAGAAAAAAATGTCCACAAAATCATCTGTACTCTCAAGAGTGTACAGAGAGTATAGATGCAAAAATCCCCAGAAACCATCCAAACATCCCACCAAATTACTTCCAATATAATGTAATGAACATAATCAGACAAGGCCAAAGCGGAAAAATGTCCACAAAATCATCGTACTCTCGAGAGTCAGAACAAATGTAAAATAACACTAAAAAACCAACCAAACTGCCTTCAAATTATTCCTGATGGATTGCAATGAACATATTTCCTCCAAACATGCCAAAGAAATAGGAAAAAATGACCAAAATGCTCTGTACTCTCATAAGAGTACAAAAGAATCAGATCTGAAATCCCCAAAACCATCCAAACATTAAATTACTTTCCGGAATGTAATGAACATAATCTGAATAACCAGGCCAAACAAACTGAAAAGAAATGTCCACAAAATCATCTGTACTGTCAAGAGAGTATAGAGAGTACATATGCAAAAATTCCTCAGAAACCATCCAAACATCCCACCAAATTGCTTCCAATATAATGTAATGAACATAATCTGAACAACCAGGCCAAAGAAACTAGAAAAAATATCCACAAAATTACGTACTCTCAGAGAGTCAGGATCACAAAATAACACTAAAAAACCAAACAAACAGCCTCCAAATTATTCCTGATGGATTGCAATGAACATATTTCCTCCAAACAGGGAAAAGAAATAGGAAAAATGACCAAAATGCTCTGTACTCTCAGAGTACATAGAGTATAGATGCAAAAATCCCCCAGAAACTATCCAAACAGCCACCAAATTGCTTCCACTAGAATGTAATGAACATAATCTGAACAACCGGGCCAAAGATACTGGGAAAAATATCCACAAAATCATCTGTCCTTACAAGAGAGTACAGAGAGTACAGATGCAAAAATCCTACAGAAACCATCCAAACATCCCACCAAATTGCTTCCAATGTAATGTAATGAACATAATCTAAACAACCAGGCCAAAGAAAATGGAAAAAATGTCCACAAAATCATCTATACCCTCAAGAGAGTACAAAGAGTATATATGCAAAATAACACTAAAAAAATCAACCAAACTACCTCCAAATTGTTCCTGATGGATTGCAATGAACATATTACCTCCAAATAAGCCAAAAAAATTGGAAAAAAATAACCAAAATGCTCTATACTCTCATGAGAGTACAGAGAGTACAGATACAAAAATCTCCCAGAAACCATCCAAATAGCCACCAAATTACTTCCACTGGAATGTAATGAACATAATCTGAACAACCAGGCCAAAGAAACTGAAAAAAAATGTTCACAAAATCATCTCTCAGAGTACAGAGTATAGATGCAAAAAATCACAGAGAAACCATCCAAACATCCCACCAAATTACTTCCAATGTAATGTAATGAACATAATCTGAACAACCAGGCCAAAGAAATTGAAAAAATATCCACAAAATTATCGTACTCTCAGAGAGTACAATCTGAGCAAAATAATACTAAAAAAAACACCTCCAAATTACGATGGATTAATGAACATATTTCCTCCAAAACCAGAAAAGGAAAAAAATGACCAAAATGCTCTCTCTGAGAATCTGAGGAATACAGTCAAAATCTCACCATCCAAGCGACCACCAAATTGCTTCCACTGGAATGTAATAAACATAATCTGAACAACCAGACCAAAGAAACTGGAAAAAAATATCCACAAAATTATCTATAATCTTAAAGTACAGATGCAAAAATCTCCCAAAAACCATCCAAACATCCCACCAAATTTCTTCCAATATAATGCAATAAACATAATCTGAACAACCAGGCCAAAAAAACTAGAAAAATATCCACAAAATCATCTGTACTCTCAAGAGAGTATCGAGTACAGATGCAAAATAACACTAAAAAACTAATCAAATAGCCTCTAAATTATTCTTGATGGATTGCAATGAACATATTTCCTCCAAACAGGCCAAAAAAATAGGAAAAAAATGACCAAAATACTTTGTACTCTCATGAGAATGCAATCTGAGTAAATCCCAGAAACCATCCAAATACCAAATTACTTCCACTGGAATGTAATGAACATAATCAACAACCAGCCAAAGAAAGCGGAAAAAATATCCACAAAATTATCTCTCAGAGAGGAGAATCTGATCAAAATCTTCTAGAAACTATCCAAATATCCCTCCAAATTGCTTCTAATGTAATGTAATGAACATAATCTGAACAACTAGGCCAAAGAAATTGGAAAAAATATCCACAAAATCATTTGTACACTTAGAAGAGTACAGAGAGTATAGATGCAAAATAACACTAAAAAACTAACCAAACAGCCTCCAAATTGTTCCTGATGGATTGCAATGAACATATTTTCTCCAAACAGGCCAAAGAAATAAGAAAAAAAGACCAAAATGCTTTGTATTCTCATGAGAGTACAGAGAGTACAGATGCAAAAATCCCCCAGAAACCACCCAAATAGCCACCAAATTGCTTCCACGGGAAAAAAATGCTTTGTAATTAACATTATCTGAACAACCAGGCCAAAGAAACTAGAAAAAAATATCCACAAAATTATCTGTACTCTCAAGAGAGTACAGAGAGTACATATGCAAAAATTTCCCAGAAACCATCCAAACATCCCACCAAATTGCTTCCAATGTAATCTAATGAACATAATCTGAACAATCAGGCCAAATAAACTGGAAAAAATGTTCACAAAATCATCTATACTCTCAAGAGAGTACAGATGCAAAATAACACTAAAAAACTAACCAAACAGCCTCCAAATTATTCCTGATGGATTGCAATGAACATATTTTCCCAAACAGGCCAAAGAAATAGAAAAAAATGACCAAAATGCTTTGTACTCTCATGAGAGTACAAAGATGATCTGAAATCCTCAAAACTATCCAAAGCGACCACCAAATTGCCTCCACTAGAATATAATGAACATAATCGAACAATAACAAAAGCGGAAAAAATGTCCACAAAATCATCTGTACTCTCAAGAGAGTACAGAGAGTACAGATGCAAAAATCTCCCAGAAACCATCCAAACATCCCTCCAAATTACTTCCAATGTAATGTAATGAACATAATCTGAACAACGAGGCCAAAGAAATTGGAAAAAATATCCATAAAATCGTCTGTACTCTCACGAGAGTACAGAGAGTACATATGAAAAATAACACTAAAAAACCAACCAACGACCTCTAAATTATTTACGATTGGATTGATGAACATATTTCTTCCAAGAAACAGGAAAGAAATGAAATGCTCTCAGTACTCTCATGAGAACAGAGAGTCAGATAGAAATCAATACAATTTTAATTCCATCAACTGAACATACTATCATCCCTAATCAAGCCACAGAATTCATCTTGAAACATGACTAAACATCCTATCATGTGATATACTAAACATTTCACAAGGCTAATCAGTTAAAAAATTTGAAAATAACGATGTGTACAATCTTGATAGTATAGAGTACACATGCAATACATCTCCAAAAACTACTAAAATACATCCCGTTCATTTAAAGAACTCAAATGTTCTAAAATGTTCACATACTTGACGCTGAGAATAATAGAGAAAATCTTAAATTCATTAAAGTTCAAAAACACAGGAGTAAATACCTCATGTAGTCACCTACAATACCTCAATGGAAGTTATTCGCAAGATTTGCTAAACCACTGAGCGACGGCCGGACGTTTGCCGATCAAGAGCGGGAGCTGAGCTAGCGGAGAAAGCCCTAAACTGTCATATGCATGAGGAATGTCGAACGAAGCCCATCTCATTTTTCTTCTCCTACTGTTTGACGAGGCGGTGGTAGACGGATAACGTGGCGCGTGGTCATCATCTAACATCATTAAGCTAAAATGGAAGAAAATCACTTTGGACGTGCCGATTGAGTTTAGGCATTGGCATTTTAATTTAAAATTTTATTTTCTTTGTGTGGTTGATATCCGACTGCTACTTAATAATGATATGTATATATATATATATATATATATATATATATATATATATATATATATATATATATATATATATATATATATATATATATATATATATATAACTTAAAATAAAAGCTTATTTTGATGAAATGTGTCGGTATACACACACACACACACACACACACACACATAGTCATCGACGCATTTTAGATTACGTTGCCACCTCACATGCATATATGATTGTGCGTTTAGCCTTTAAGTTGACTTATGCAATACGACCCTCCATATTAGATATTTTCAATTTTTTGAATATGCCTTGAGCAATTTATTTCACAAAGTGATCTTATTTAGGAAATGTCGATGGTCATCGAAGTGAACTTGGCTTAATCTTTGCAATGTTGACCTGTGACTCTTCTTGATTTCACTCATTCACTTAATTCCTATTATAATTGAGATGAATATGACCACATATATAGTTGTTGTCTCCGTCGATTTTGCATTATCACATTTTGACATAAATGTGTAGGTCAACACAAGCGATAGTGGCATGAGTAGCTAGTTGAAGCATTGTGGGCATACCACACCACATATAGAACTCCAACACAATCTACCTCGTTCTCCTTAGTGTATGGGTCTGAAGCCGTTTTACCATTAGAAGTCCAACTCTCATCACTAAGGATAGCATTGGGTAGTAAAATCACTACATAGCAGAATGCAAAGTTGTGGTTAGAAGAGCTCAAAGATTTGGAGGGAGATGCTGCATGCAGAATCTCTAGTTGTACAAGGCCAAGATGATTCAAGGTACAACAAGGCGCCTAAAACTTTTCAAGTAGGAGAACTCGTTCTAGTGTTAAGGAGACAAATTGTTGCCCGTCGAAAGATGGGAGGCAAGTTTGAACCGACTTGGGAAGACCCTTTTGTCATTGAGAAAGCCTACCAAGGAGGATCTTATCAGCTTATTGATTGTAAAAGGAAACACCTGATGCTTCTAATTAATGAGCTCTATTTGAAGAAATATTACCCATAAAAATATGCTTGAAAATAATTATCATAAAAAAACTCATTCCAATTCTTCAAATTCTTCTCTTCTTTCGAAGTGTTATCTACTCATTTGTGAATCCACCACGATGTGTTTGGGGTAGGTGTAAGAGAACCCAAGAGGCATCCTATCCTTCTTTCATAACATGAACACAATTAAACACAATTCCCCAGCGCTGCTAGAATAGGTGTGAGAGAACCTAAAAGGCATCCTATTTTACTAGAAAGGCTAAGTTAGGTGTAAGAAAACCCAAGCGGTATCCTTTCTTAGTGGGACACAACTGTCATCCGTGGCACCATTTCCTCAATTCCCCAGCATGTTCTAGGATAGGTGTAATTGAACCCGAGGGGCATTCTATTCCTTTTAACATAAACACAAACAAAAATAAACACATATCTTTTGTCTTGTGCTATTTTGATATGGGAGCAAGCCCCCTATGACACTCACTCATTAGCTGCTTTAGGTAGGGTTGACATGCTACCTTGCTAGTATGTCACCCTAGTGGTCACTTGTTGGGCGGATGTGAGTCTCCGCACTTTCTTCCTAACTTGACCATTGCAAACTAATTAGCGCCTTGTTAGTTTGGTAGGCCTCACTATGCAGCCAGCAAGCTACCTCACATTGAGTTTATTTAAGAGGAAGTGAGTCCCCACACTTTTTTCTTAAACTAATCATCATGTACTAGCTAGGTCGAGTATACCTGAGATTTAGGATAAGTCCCTTAGTGGCTCATTTTCTCTTGATTACTCTTGAGTTGATATAAGTCTCCCAATGACTTTCACTCAGTAGTTGCCCTAGGTCTGATAGCACCTATCGAGCTGAAGATAGACTATCCCAGCAATCAGTTCCATTATAGAAAGATGTGAGTCCCGATGCTTTCTTCCTAGGCTGATTGTTGCAAACCAACTGGTACCTTAAGTTGGTTGATGTTCACTAACTGACAGGGACTCACCCATAGGATACACCACTCTTAGCAGATGTGAGTCTCCACACTTTCTCTTTGAGTTGGCCACTGAATACTTATAGAATTTATCTTCTTCATGGTTTTGGATAAAGACCTTAGTGGGCCCTTTCCCTGTGGGCACTCTACTTCGATCATGTCCAATGAGACCCCATTTAGATACTACTTGGGTTACTTTGGATTGGACAGTCCCCCTTTCCTAGTAGATATCCCCGTGGTTAAAGAATTTGTTTAGCGGATGCACAGATTCTCCACAGTTGATAAATCTAAGACGGTCTACAGGCGTGCTCCCTCCGGTGTATCCCTCGTAAACCAATGGGGCCTACGATAAAAAAATAAACAAATAAAATAAACAAATTAATTTGCTTATGGATTAGGAATTCAAGCTCCCAGTGGCCCGTTTCCCAAGCAGGCATCATATCTTTAAGGCAGTGTCAGCAGAACTCCCTTTAGAAATTGTCTGACTACTTGAGTTGAGATAAGTCCCCGGGTCGACACTCTCTCCGTAGTCACCATTAGGTCAAGTTCAATCTATTTTTCCACATACAAGTTGCCTCGGTAGTCATTTCGCTTTGGAAGATGTAAGCCTACGATGCATTCTTTCTAGCATGATTATCGCAAACCGACGGGCAGCCTTAAGTCAGGTTTAATTTGTTGCCCAAGCAACCGATCACCCTAGTGGTCTTTTGTAGTGAAAGATGTGAGTCCTCGCACTTTCTTCCCTACCTTGACCATTGAAAATCAAAAGGCACTCCTTTGGTTGGATAGTTCTCCCCTCTGTCGGGAAACTACTCCCTTTGGATCAGTAAATCTGAGATAGGTCTAGGCTGCTATAAGCTCCTTCTCAATGTGATCCCTCACAAACTAACAAAATCCATCAAATTTTACTAAAAAAATGAAATTAATCTTGGCTATCTCTGAGCTGATTTAAGTCCTCAAGTGGCATTCACTCAATAGTCAGCCCTAGGTCGGGTTCAATTTGTTGCACAAGCAACCAATCATCCCAGTGGTTCCTTATTTTGAAAGATGTGAGACCCTGTGCTTTCTTCTTAACTTCACCATTGCAAACCGAAAGGAAACCCCTTTGGTTGAAAATTTCTACTATATGGTTGGTAGACTACCCATTTGGATTGATAAATCTGATGTAGATCAAGGTCAATATGACCCCTACTCAGTGCAGCCCATTGCAAACTGATGGGATCCATCAAACATAACTAAAAAATGAAATTAATCTTGGCTATCTTTGAGCTAATTTAAGTCCCCCAGTAGTATTTACTCAATAATCAGTCTTAGGTCAGGTTTGATTTGTTGTACAAGCAACTGATCACCCTAGTGATTTATTATTTTGGAAGATGTGATTCACCACACTTTCTTCCTAACTTGACCATTGCAAACCAAAAGGAAACCCCTTTGGTTTGATAGTCCTACTAAGTGGTTGGTAGGCTACCCACTTTGGATTGGTAAATCTGATGTACATTAAGGCCTACTTTCCCGCGACCTATAAAATAGCGGTCTATCTCAAAATTTAAATAAAAAAAATCTAAAATCTGAATGAAATCAAAACCAACCTCCCTTAGTGGAGCCAAATCAGACAATCAAATCAACCAGCTTCTCCTTAGTGAGATGCAAATCAATTTTCTCCCTAGCGGATCCCGAATTTTAATTTGTCAGTAGATTTCACAACCTCTTCTCCTTAGTGAATGACTTAAACTTGCTCCCCTAGTGGAGAGTTCACATTTTCATCCCCAATGGACACCAAATCATAAATCAACAAATCAAATCAATTTTCTCCTCAGTGAGATCAAATCAAATCAAACCTCTCATCCCTCAGTGGATGACTTGAACCTGTTCCCTTAGTGGAAGGTTCACATCTTTTATCCCTAGTGGATTCCCCCTTCACTCTCTTATGTTTTTGACATGAGTAGAGTCATATTGCGCTATTCTCTTGATTCTTTCTACACATCTAGTTTGGAGTAGATAATTTCTGTTAGTGCTTGTGATCATTTAGACATTTTTTGATCATCTCGATCAATACCAATATGTGTGGTATCCCTTGTCAGTTACACCACACCTATTGGGTGCCCTTTGTTGACCTCATTTTTAGAATGAGATCTCAACTTCTCCATCTTAGACATAAGACTCCTCTTAGATGCTAAGAGTTTCTTAGTCTTAAGACACTTCTAGTGATTAGATGAACACTTAACATAACCCTAGAGACTTAGAAGAGTTAACCATAGGAATAAGTTATTCCTTAGAGGTATTAGGAAAACTTGCCTACCCTATAGCTTGAACCAAATCCTTACTTCCTTCTTTCAAGTCAACTCCAAAATCAAATCTTAAATTAGTTTTAACTTAATTGATTTTCTCAATTTCAAATCAAACCATTAATCAATTCTAACCTAATTGATTTTCTAAAATCAATTCCAAATCAGCTTCAAATTCAACTCAACTCCAAATCCAAAATTTTTCCTAAGCCCTTTGATTTCACCTTATGGACTTAGCTCAAATCAAATTCAAATCACTCCAAATTCAATAGATTTTCTCATAAACCATTTATATTCTCATTTATATTCACAGATATAAATGAAATATAAACTCAAATAACCAAAACCAAATCAAAAACTCAAACCCAAATCTAACCTAAATCCAACCTAAACTCTTTCAAGTCAAATTCTTTAATTTAACCAAATCAATCTCAAAAAAATTCAAACCTTTGGATTTTCTCTCCAAACAATCAGTCCTTCAATCATAAATCAAATATAAATATAAACTTCAATAATCAACCAAAATCAAACTAACCCAAGTCAAACCCATGTTCACCCTTTTGACTTGAAATTGTCAAATGAATCAAAACTGATTTGACTCCAAATTACTTACAATTGGATTTATATTTCAATCATAAGTCTATATGTGAGTTCAACCAAGCTTTTCTCAATCCTTGATCAAAACAATTGATCCATTTAGGCTCACTTGACCCAAAGTGACCTAAAATACCTTTTTGAGCCAAATTCTAATACTACCCAAATTGGATTGAACTAAGCCCTCCTAAGCCTCACATTGTGAAACAATCATCTTAGGATGATCAATAACTCAAATTGGGTCAAACCAAGTCAAACCTAACCTTTGACCAAGTCAACATTTGAGCCAAATAAAACCTAAACTAGCCAAAATCTACCATAGACAAAATTGATTGAAACCATTGTGTATTAATAAATATCTTACAATGAGTCACCTTTCAAATCTGTGGAGGAAAGAAAGAAGAGACCTTATAGAAATTTTTCTTAGTAAGATGCCATGCAGATGCACAGATGTACATATTCAGGTGATCAGATACGTCATCAAGGTATAGTGTACTATCTCGAGAGATAGAAGTCACTACCCTTTGATAGAACCAATCATCTCAATAAGGACTCATAAGGATGATGGGTCTACATATGTACCAGAGATTCTTCTCCTACTTTACATGAAAAAGTAACGCAGAGTTTATTTTAAATCGGGTTCGTTAAGTTCCCTATAGGGGCAAGCCCTCATACTTAATTACATCCTAAAGGATAGGGTCCTTTAAGAAAACTCTTGATTAAGGTAAATGATCATTATCTCATAAGATTTCAATAGGAAGGACTATCAATCGATTGGTTTGTATTTTTAAAGATAAAATGAGATTGAACAAAAGAGAGAGTTATTATTGAAGCCAAAATGGGAATAAGTAGGAGATGCTCACAATGCTAGGGAACCTAGTGAGCATCTCAAACTATCCAATAGTTGGGCTTTACATTTTAGAAATTGATTTAATTTATTTGAGTTACATTTTTCATTAGAATTTTAGGACTAAGATTTCTTATCACAAGATTAAGAAAATGCCTAATAGGTGAGGAATTGTACTTATGGCCCACAAATGGGAGAAGCAATCTCAGAACCTAAATCTAGAGAGCTTCAGTGAGGGCCAGAAGCATAACCTAATTCTAAAGTAAAAATGGGTAATTGGTTTGCCTCCACAAGAGAGGATAAACTACGGCGGTTTGGACTTACTGATGCTTTGGGTGGAACTAACTTCTCCTATGATTTTAAATACATGTAGGCAAGTCTTTATGGTTATGCAATATGGCTAGGCTATTTTTATTTAGAGAGAGACTAAGTCCTTAAACCCATTCCCTAAAGAGACTAGATCATGTTAAAGGTATGCTTCAAATGACCTAAATCTAATACATTTTAAATTTCATTTTTATTTCATTTTGGACAATCAATTTTGCCTCAAGCTAATAGGACTTTTTATGACTAATGCATGAGAAAGTAGATTGTTGGCCAAAATCAGCTAGAATTTTAGAGGTGAGTTACCACCATGGAACTCATAAGTCAAGCTGGGTTCTCTGGTAAAGATGGAAGCCCTCTAATCAAGAGTGAAATAAAATGATGTTGTGTATGATATTATAAAGAAAAGAACTCATCCAGCTAAGGGGTTTCTAATTCTTTTATCTTGATTTTTAATCCTAAGCTTTAGGTGAGGCTATGATTTGTTTAGTTGTATTTCAAGTTATTAAGTTAGGTAAAAGATTTATTTTTCCCTAAAGAGCCTAATCCACATCCCCATACATAAAGCAAGGAAGAAACTAGAAAAAGCATGCCACTTAATGATCAAGTTAAACAAACATCAATCAATTTATAAAACTAGCACAACCTGTAAGACAAAGGTTAGTCAAATCACACCACTCAAATTCAAGCATGTATATTAGACTTATCACCCCACACATGGGTGACTAAGTCCACTTGGCCTATGGATTATGCAATGGGATATAAGGAACTACAAGCAAGAAGCATTTATATTTTTATTTATGATAGCACCCCTTTAGCACAATCCCTAGCAGAAAAGAATGGTTAGACTAAGCACGTCCTACCAATCATTCTATGAGCATACACCCTAACATCCAGTCTAAAATATTCATCACAAAATAAAACAAAGCATCAAGTCATGCATCAACCTAACTTAAAGCTAGAAGTGGGGACTTAGGCTAATGTGTGCTTTGAAGGTTTGTGTTGTATGCTTAGCTTAGGACTTTAGGTTTGAATTTTCTAAGTGTAAAAGACATATTCAACTTAGAGGAGGATTTTATTTAAGTTGTTTAGTAACTTTGTGTTATTTTTATTTCATATTTTAGTTTGGTTTAAGTGAAACCTACAATTAATTACTAAGTTATAAAGAGAGGAAAAGAGAAGAGAACTTCTCTTTCCTTCCCTAATCCTTAAGTAATTTCTAAGATAAGTTTCATGTTTTGGTTTTATTTAGGTAAATGTTTTAATCATATCTTTTAATTAATCCTAAGTTTAGATCAATTCTAAACAAACCTATTCAAAAAGAAAGATATTTTAAGATTAAGAAAAATGAATCAAAAATTCACATAACATACATTACTTTAATTCTTTCCCAACATATATAACATGCATATGGATGGACCCTAAGCAGATCTATATATGCAAATGAAGATAGTTAATACACTTTATGATGCATGCTAAGTAATCCTTTTAAGAAAATTTAGAAGTTAAACATGTATGAATTTTCTTAAGTAGAAAATGTTTTCTTTCTCCAAAACTTCACATACATGTATGAAAGTAAGAAAGGCATAAGGGCATTGCCAAAACCTCACAACCTCAGGGTTGTCCAGACTAATATACTACTTTTCTTAAGTACTAACATGCATATACAAGAAATAAAGTGGAAAAGGAATATGCAAAAGTTTGCTTAATGATTTCACTTTTATTTATGCAATTTATTCATGCAAGTGTAAGTAATCTTTCTTAAGTGAAAGCATAGGGATGAATAGGGCTTAGATATAAGTAAGTTTTTGGGTTCTTTTCAAATGAACCCTACATCTTACTAACCCATATTCAAAGTTATGCTAAGATAAGTAAGAAGAGAAAGGCTACACTAAACATGTTTTATAATTTCATCACATGCAAGATTATAATTAAATTATAAGAATAACACACTTTAGATTTGATGTTTTATTTATATATTTTGAAAATACTTTGGATTTAGTAGTGATAATAGCCACTCATATTTTACTTTAGCCAACACATGCACATTTTACATAAAGTAAACAATTTCATTTTAAAACTTTGAAAACATGAAATCATGGATGCATAAGTCAAAAGGCATACAATTTAACATGTTGGGAAAGATCTAAAGTAATATAATCACATGAACAAACTCACTTTACTTAATTCCTAAATACATTCTTAAATAATAACAAAACTTAGAATAAATCAAAGTGAATTTCAAAATGATTTTTGTTTAATTGAAGTTTGATTTAATTTTAAAAGGGTAAGATTTGTTTGTTGTTTCTAACCCATTCCCACATGTGTTTTCTATTTTTTGTTTAATTTTTAGATAATTAAATCCATTTTTAAGTGTTGATTAAGTTAAGGTATATATTAAGTGATTTAATTAACCCTTACCTACACCACCTTAGAGAAATTAACTAATTAATTATGAGCCAATGAGATGTCATAAAACCCACAAGGTATGTAAATTTGCAGTTTACCTAGTAATGAAAAGGCTTAATGCAATTTGGCTCACAATTAAAAATTAATTAAGCTAAGGGGTTTAGCTTAAGTACTTTTAAACACCCCTTCACACATATGAAAGGGGGGGTTTAATTCCTATAATTAGACTTAGGCTATTAAACACCTAAGCATCTACCCAAGGTAGATTAATTAAGTTATGGAGATTTTTAAAATTTTTGAAAATTATTTAAAGGGATAATTAATGAATTAACCCTTAATTAAGAAGGGATTAAGGAAAGAAAAAGGGGGTTTAGGGAATAGCTTAGGGGAAATACCCCAAAATTATTTCTTAAAACCCCTATTCACTAGATCTAACCTTAATCCAATTTAAACATAGAGATAATCCACTAATTACATCCTAATTACCCTTAATTACATAAATGGGTAATTAGAGAATGAGCTAGAAATTTCCCTAATCAAGCCCTCAATAAATCTCAAGAAAATTAGGGGAGGTAGAGATCATCCCCTAAAATGATCTCTAGAAATTTGAGATTAATTGGTGGCTTAATTAGAAAGTAATTAGCTAATTATCATTCCTAAAGAAACCCAAATTTAGAGAAAAAGAGAAATCAAAATGTATTGAAAATACTTTTAGAATATTCTAAATGAAATTATCTATCAAAGGTGGTTTTCCTTTTATTTTTTTGAATTTTCTATGAAGATTTATGATTTTTAGAAGTTATAAAGACTAATTAAGAATTAATTAGTTAAATAACTAATCCCTATTTAATCCCCCACCAACAACGTGACGTGTGGTGGTGACGGTCAGCGCACTTTACATGCATCACGCCATGGGCCATTACTTAACCCATCAAATAGGGAGGGGCGACGGTGGCGCATGTCTTTACCCTTAGCTGTGGTTTTAAAAAGGGAAAATGAATTCTAAAATGTGATAAATAATCTCAGTCGTCCATCTAAACACGCATGGATGGATGGCTGAGATTGGCTGAGTTCTTCCCTAATGAGGAATGTGAGTCATTCACAATCCAAGGGAAGATTTGAGCCTGATCCCTCATGGATTCAATCAAGACTCAACCCACATCATCTAAGGGACAAAAGTGGCCAATCCAATGACTAAGATCCTATGAGATGAAATCCACTTCACAAAAGGCCAACACACCTTAGCCTAAGTGGTCAAAAATTCACTAACCTCATCGAAGGTGACCACCAACACTCGGGATCGATGAGGTAGCTTCGTCTAGTGGAGACGAAGCCCTGTTGAGGTTCTTAGCTCTTAAGGTTGAGTAGATGAGTGGATAGCCCAACTCCCTTTAGCTCCGCTTGGGTTTGATCAAATTGATCTTCCCCTTGGCTTTAGAACTCAATTAGATGCAAGCTCAACTGAGTCTTAGGATGATGAGTGTAGAAGGAATTGCAGTGGGATCAAGTGTAAAGAATTTTGGAAGTCAAGGTGAGCTCCCCTATTTTGCACTATGCAAAATTGAAGAAGATGAAATCCAAATCTCTCCTAGAGGCCTTGGGAAAGCTCTATGATGTTTTCAAAGCTTCTTAGACCTCAATCGACTGTGAGTGAGTTGTGCTTTCAGTGAATTAGTGGGAGTATATCTCCCCTTATGGAAATCAGACGGCCTAGCCTTGCTTGTCATTTTGATCCAATTGATCATAGGCTGAGGGCTGTTTGATCAGTTAGGAGTGTACATGGTTTGAGCTAAGGAGTGGATTTCAACCTCCCTTGTGCATTCAATTGAGGTTTGGGGAGTTTGAATATTCAATTTCATGCCTATGGCTCAGGTTTGGTCCATAGGACAAATGGGTTGACCCAAACCCATTGGGTTGGGTGCACCACTCATGATTAGGTCCCCTTGATGTTTTAGGAGAGCCTCAAGTGTTTGTGATGAGTGCTTGACCAAAATACCCAGATAGGCCAAAATTTGTTTTATGGCCTAGAGGTATAATGGTCATTTTACTATTTTTTTTTTCAATTTGGTTATGTTTGGCATGTTGGGAAAATGGGTTGGGCCAAGTTTCAATGGATTTGGAATACATTTGATAGGGTTTGGCTCATGTTGACCCATTTAAGTCAAAATGGGTCAACTTGGGTCAAGTTGACCAATAGGTCAAATTGGGTCAAACCAAGGGTTGGGTCAAGTTCATATGACCATTTGAAATTTTTTGGTGCCTTTGGTTTGGTTCAATTTGGATTTGGTTAGGTTTTGACTCATATGACTTATTTAGGTCAAATAGGTCAAGTTGACCCATTTGACCCATTTGACCCATTTGGGTTAGGTCAAGGGTGGGTTTAGGTTTGATTGGTCATATGAAGTGGATTGGTATCTTTGTTTCCAATCAATTTGAGTTAGGTTCAATTTTGGCTCAACATGACCCCTTTAGGTCATGTTGGGTCTAAGGTCAATTGGGCTAGGTTGGGTCTAGTTGACCAATTGAGGCTTTGGACAAGTTCCACAAGTGATTTGGGATGAACTTGACCCATTGGTTTCAATCAATTTGGCTTAGATCAAGTTTTGACACATTTTGACCCTTTAGGTCAAAATGTGTCAACTTGGGTCAAGTGGGCCAAATGGGCTAGGTTATGCTTAAAGGTTGACTTGATCAAGTTCAAACATAGGTCATGAGTGATCTTGGATCAATGGTTTCAATCAATTTGGCCTATGGTGGAATTAATCTATGTTAGGTTTCATTTTAGGTTAAGTGTTGACTTGCTCAACCCTTAGTTTGACTTGGTTTGACCCAATTTGATTGATTGATCATCCTATAATGATTGTTGATCATGATAAGAGGGATATATGAGTTTGGTTCAATCCAATTTGGTTAGGATCAAAAGTTGTCTCATAAGGGTACTTTAGGTCAAGTGTGCCTAAGTGGGTCAAATGGCTTGGTCAAAGCTTGATTTAAAGTTGATTGATCTTGTATATAAACTTATGATTGAAATATAAATCCATTTACAAGTGGTTTGAAGTCAAATGGGTTTTGACCCACTTGAAAATTTCATATTCAAAAGAAGAGTAAGAAGGAGTTTTGGGTTTGATTTTTGATTTGGGTTTTGATTGTTTGATTGAGGTTTGGATTTATATATGATCTCATGATTGTAGGATTGATTGAACCATGAGAGAAAATCAAGAGTTTGGCTTGATTTGAATTGATTTTGGCTAAGTTCAAGATTTTGACTTGAAAGGCTTAGATTTGATTTTGAGTGGATTTGAGATTGATTTTTGAAGTGGGTTTTGATTGTTTGAATTTATATTTCATTTATATATGTGAATATAAATGAGAATATAAATTGATTATGAGAAAATTTCAAAGGTTTGAAAGAGTTTAATCATGATTTGGGGTTAAATCTATTAAAGAGAATTTAAAGGATTTAATTGAATTTTTAATTTGAAATTTAATTTTTGAGTTAAATTTGATTGGTTTATATTTATATTCCATTTATTTATGAGAACATAAATGAGAATACAAATATATTTTGAGAAAATCCCATGATTTTGAAGTGGTTTGATCAAAGTTTAGGTTAAATCCATTAATGAAAAATTAAGGGATTTAAGGGATTTTTAAGCATTTTGAATTTGGAATTTAATTTTTGAGTTGGATTGAATTGAGTTATATTTATATTTCATTTATATATTAGAATATAAATGAGGATATAAATTGATTTTGAAAAAATCCCATGGATTTGAATAGGTTTGATCAAGATTTGGAGTTGATTTTGGCTAAGTCATTTAATGGAAAATTAAAGGAATTTAGGAAAATTTTCATGAATTATTTTGAAATTTTGAATTTGATTTGATGGATTTGAATTTATATTTCATTTATATATGAATATAAATGGTAATATAAATGGGTCATGAGAAAATCTCAAAAGTTTGAATAGGTTTGAATCATGATTTTGGCTAAGTCCTTAAGAAAGGGTTAAGGACTTAGAAATTTTGACTTTAGAATTTTAATGGATTTTGATCATGGGTTTCAATCATGGATTTCAGTCATGGAATTGATTCATGGAATTGAATCATGGAATTCATTTAGAGTTTGAGAAAATTAAATAGAATTGATTTGGAGTTTGACTTGAAAGAAGGAAAGTGAGGTAAGGTTTAAGCTAAAGGGCCTTTCCTAACACCCCTAAGGCATGACCTATTCCTATGGCTAACTCTTCTTAGTCCTCTAGGGCTAGGTGAGAGTGTCCACCGAATCACTAGATGTGTCTTAAGACTAAGGAAATCTTAAAGTCTAAGAGGAATCCTAAGCTTAAGATGGAGGTGTTGAGAACTCATTCTAAAAATGAGGTCAACAACCATTAATCTAGACCCATTCTAAATCACTTGCTGAACTTGACCAAAGCCTCAATTGGCCAACTAGACCCAACCTAGCCCAATTGACCATGAACTCAACTTGACCTAAAAGGTTCAATCAACTTGATATCAGACCAAACCAAAATTGATTGAAACCAAAACTTGCAACACATTTCAAATGACTAACCAAGCCTAAAACAACCCATGACCTAACCTAATTGGGTAAAATGGGTCAAATTGGTCAACTTGACCCATTTGACCTAAGTGAACTCAAATGAACCAAAATCAAATATAAATCAAATTGAACCAAACCAATGATACCAAAAAATTTTCAAATTGTCATATGAACTTGACTCAGCCCTTGGTTCAACCCAATTTTACCAATTGGTCAACTTGACCCAAGTTTTGACCTAAGTGGGTCAACTTGAGCCAAATCATATCAAATCAACTCCAAATTTAGTGAAACTTGGCCCAACCCATTTTTTCAAACATTTCAAATCTATCCAAGTCAAAATCAAACCTATGATCAAATTCACTTGGAATTTGATCATATTCCAACTCAAGACCACTTGGCCTCATCCTAGTGAACCATTTGGACACTAAGGCGGGTGCTGCACATGACCCAATGGGTTTGGGTCTACCAACCCCAACCCAAGGCTAAAACTAACCACCCCACTCATAATTCTCCACATGGATCACCTCCTGCACTCAATTCTCCACATGTGCACCTCCACACTCCCACTCCTCTGCCAAAATCAAACCACATGGCACTCCTAACAACCAAAATAACCTATTTTATCAAGGAAATTTGATCAAAATGGAAGAACAAGCTTCGACCATTCGATATAAGTAGGGGGAGATATACTCCCCCTCATTTCCACTCAATTCATGGCTCTTGCATTCGATTGAGCTTAATGGATCGAAGGCAAGCATTCACTAAGTTTCCTCAGAATTTTCCATGCTTCCCCAATTTCCCTCTCTCAGTTTTGCTTAAGCCAAAAATAGGGGAGGACAAGGAAAATTCCAACTCACTCGTCACTCCACCAAAGTCCAATTGCTCTTGCAAGCACCATCAGGGAAGCAAGTCGAGCTCACCCAAGGTGTTTTCCAATCATCAAACCCACAGGAATGGGGACCTAGACCAAAGCCGCATGCCATTGAAGCAAGCTTTGGTTAATTGGAAGATTCACTATAAATTGAACATTGAAACCTTCAACAGGGCTTCGTCTCCAAAAGATGAAGCTACCTCAATCGTTGGAAGCACTGGTCATTGCCTCTGGCAAGGTATGCCTCAAAACTGAGCTCCCGTTAAAAATTGCTTGATCTTTTCTGAATGGAATTGTAATCCCATTGAAATTCCAATGTTAGATCTTCTTCTCTATGCTTCTTGATGGTGTGGGTTGAATCATAGCCTTATCCGAGCTCAAGTGAGCTCGGATCAAGCAATGGATGACGGATGGTCTCTGTCTCCCTCAAGCAAAGGAAGAGATGAATCATGGACCATCCATCCCACGTGTTTTGGATAGACGGTCCTATTTAAATGCTTTAGATCCGATGATTTAATCCTTCATAACTGCGAGCTTAATCTTGACCGTCCGATCTTTTTTGTCGAACAAGGAGGCTAACATGCGAGTTGATTTGATAACTTAAATAACCAATCCTGTCATGCCACATGGAAAGCGCACACCACATCAGCACCCGACGTGGCGCCGACATGATTAGTTAATTAATTAGGTCTATTTAATTATCCCATTATCATTGAAACTTTCTAAATTCATAATTAAATGTAAAAAAATTAGAAAAATATAAATGAGGGCTCATTTTAAAGATAAATCAAAGTGGAATCTAATAAAATTGTTTCTAATTAATTTTGAATAGTGGATTTTTATTAATTAGGATTTAATTAAAAACTTAACCCCAATTACTCCTAATGACTTCATTAATTAATTCTAAATTTCTTGGGTATGTTCTGTGAGATGACTTCTGCCTCCCCTAATTATCTTAGAATTTATTAATGAGTTAATTAGGAAAATCAATTAATGGATCCTTAATCATCCCATTAATGTAATTAAGAATAATTAAGCATGTGAATACTTAATCCTTTAGTTAAGATAATTAAATATTGTTTAAGTGAGTAGGAGATTTATGGAATAATTTTGGAATATTTTTGCTAAGCTATTCCCTAAACCCCCTTTCTTCCTTAATCCAAACCTAATTAAGGATTAATCCATTAATGATCTACTTAATTAGCTTAATCAAACTTTCAAAATCAATCTAAACTTAATTAATCTCTTGCTGGATAGATCCTTTGGTGTTCAAGAGCCTAAGGTAAATTTAAGGAAATCATTTCCAACTCACATGTGTGGGAAGGTTATGAAAGTACTTAATTAAATCCTTTAGCTTAATTAATCATTAGGTCCTTTTTTTCTTAGGAGCATTACTGATTTAAATTCTATGTGGTTGCATATCATATGTTGGCTCATAATTATTTGGTTAAATATGTTAAGGTGGTGTAGGTAAGGGTTAATTAATGAACTAAATTCACACCTTAACCTAAACAAAACATAAAATCAATCTAATGGTTCTAAAAAATTAAACTAAATCAATTCACACATGTGGGAGATGGGTTAGGACCAGCAAACCTCTTTTTCACATTTCTTAAATCAAATCAAATCAAATTCAAACAAAAATAAAAATTTCTTTAAATAATTTTGATTCACTTTAAATGATCTTATTCCATAGGATTGTCTTTAGAAATTAATTAGGGTGAATGAAGTTACATGCTTACATCACTTTATTTCTTTCCAAGCATGCTAAATGTTGTATGCCATATGAAATCATGCATTCATATCTTTAAAAAAAAATTAAAATTCATGTTTTCTTTATGTCAAATTGCATGCTTTTGGTAAGAATATGAGTGGCTATTATCAATATTAAATCAATAAGTATTTTAAAATATATAAATCAAAGATTATAAATGAAGGTGTGCTATTTATAATTACTTGTAAGCTTACATGTGAGTATAACATAAAATGTGTTATGTGATTTTCATTCTCTTTCTTTTTAACATAGTTTTGAATAGGATTTACAAAGTGTATAGTTCATTTGAAAAGAACACAACACTTGCTTAAATCTATTTCTTTTCATTCTATGTTATCACTCAAGAAGGACCTTCACATTTATACATGTAAATTACATAACCAAATCAAACATAAAAATCTTTTGCATGACTCTTTTTCCATTAATTTCTTTTTGTACATGCACATGTATTTAAGAAAAGTGGTATATTAATCTGGACATCCCGGGGTTGTGAGGCTTTAAGTAGCCCTAAGAAGGTCTTGTACCATATACCCTTGGTGTAGAAAATAATGGCGCCGTACTCACTTATGTATTTCATACATGTAAAAGTGCATTTGATTAATGGATAAAAGAGTCCCTTTTTTTACTTAATAAAAACATGTATTCATATACTTTCTAAATTTTCCTAAACAACATCTCTTAGCATTCATCATCAACATGTGCTAACATTTTCATTTGTATGTATAGATATGCTTAAGAATCATTCATATGCATGTTACATATGTTGGAAAGAAATAAAGGGTTGTGTGTTATGTGATAGTAATTCACCTTAATTAATCCTAAATTACCTTTCTTATTTGAATAAGTTTATTTAAAGAAAATCTAAACTTAGGACTAATTAAAGCACATAATAAAGCATTCACTAAATAAAAATCACTGATGAATCTACCTTAGAAATTACTTAAGGTAGGAAGGAAAGAGAAGTTCTCTTTTCTTTTCCTCTCTTTACAACATTTAGTAATTAAATGTAGGTTCATTCAAACCAAATGAAATCATCAAATAAAATTAACAAATCAACTAAATCACTTAAATGAAACCACCTTCTAAGTTGAAACCTCTCACACTTAGAAAACTTCTACCTTAAAGCCTAGCTAAGACATGCCACACAAGCCTTAAATAGCACACACTTTAGGATAAGTCACCATTTCTAGTCCTATGTTAGGGTGGTGCATGGTTTGATGCCTAATTTTGTTTTGTGTTGTAATATTTTAGTCTGGATGTTAGGGTGTATGTATACTGGATGATAGGGCGATCTTAGTCTAATCATTATCTTCTACAAGGAATTGTGCTTAAGGGGCGCTGTAATAAAAATATAAATACTTTTGCTGTGCAAGTTGCTTATACCCTTAAGCATAATCTAAACTAGGATAGGTGGACTTGGTTATCCATGTGTGGGGTACTAAGTCCAACTTATTCATATACATGCTTGGGATTGTGTGATATGTTTAGCTAATCTCTGTCAGCTTGAAGTTATATTTACTTTTCCCATTTTCATGTAATTTTACAATTAAGATTTGGAATGAATGTTATGGGAGATTACGATGAATATTGGTCATAAGACCATGTCTTATGTACCATGTGAATCCCTGGTGCAAACTACATCCAAACCAACCAAAATAAGGAAAGAAAGAAAAAAAAAAGAAAGAAAGCAAAGAAGAAATGAAGAAAGAAGAATAAAGAAAGAAGAATGAAGAATGAAGACCCCCATAACATGAATCCATTTTGATTGTAATTAATTCATTTGGAATTCGGGTTATATAAGGGTATAGCTCGGTTACCCACCTTTATTTTTCAGGTTTGTGCAGTGGAGCCCGACCACATCAGCCTCTTATTCTTTTGTGCTAGCTTTATAAATTGTTTGATATTTGTTTAGCTTGTGCATTAATATGTCATGTTTTTCATAGTTTCATCATTGTTTGATGATTGGAATGGATGCATTTAGGCTCTTAAGAAAAATAAATTTTTTATCTAATTAATCAACTTAAAACTAAAAATAAAAAACTCATGACCTCACCTAAAGCCTAGGATATAAAATAAGATAAAAGATTAAGCAACCCCTTAGCTAGATGTTGTATGTCTCACATCATGCATAAAAAGTATCTTGTTTCACTCTTGTTATGGAGGGCTTCCACTTTTGCCAGAGAATATGGATTGACCTTTGAGAGACATGGTGAAAACACACCTCCTTCTTGCTGATTTTAGCCCATAACCAATTTCTCATGCATTAGGCATATGAATCCCATAGCATGTGTCAAATGATTTGTACAAAATAAAAAATTTTAGGTAAAAAAAATTGCATTAGATTTAGGTCATTACTCATGCCCTACATGATCTAGTCTCTTAGGGAGTGAGTTTAAGGACTTAGTCTCTTTTTAAAATAAATAATAACTTAGATATCTTGTAAAAGTATATGACTTGCCTACATGTATTTAAACCCATAGGAGGAGTTAGCTGACGGCCATCCCAAGGCGGTTGTAAGTCCAAACAGTCGGATGGACTATCCTCTCTTGTTGAGGTAAATCATATACCCAATTTTGCCTTAGATTTAGCTCGTGTCGTGGCCCTCATCAAAGCTCCCTAGATTCAGGTTCAGAGGTTGTTATTTTCCTTTGTGGGCTACAAGCATAAATCCTCACCTCTTAGGCATTACCACAATCTTGTGTTGTTGAATTGTATGCCCTAGATTTCTAATAAAAATTCAACTCAAAATAATAATTCTCCTCAATTTCAAAAATATAAAGCCTAACCATATGATAGTTTGGGATGTTTACTAGGCTACCTAGTATCATAAGCATCCCCTACTCATCTCCAATTGGTTTTGATAATAACTCCCTCTTTTCGATCAATCCCACTTGATCTTCCAAAATAACCAATTGATTGATTGCCATCAAAATCTTTGAAGAAAATGATCATTTACTTTAATCGAGAGTATTCTTAAAGAATCTAATTCCTTAAGATGTAATTAACTATGGGGGCTTTCCTCCATAAGGAACTTAACGAACATGATTTTAAAATAAACTCTGTTTTACTTTTCCATGTAAAGTAGGGGAAGAATCTCTGGTACATTCGAAGACACGTTATCCTTAGGAGTCCTTATTAAGATGATTAGGTCCATTGTAGGATGGCAACTTCTATCTCTCAAGACAGTACATCATTCCTCAATGTCATACACGATTACCCTAATAAGAACATCTGCGGATCTATGTGGTGTCCCAACATGAATGTAAATTATTTTTATTTTCATTTTTTTTTCTAAAAGAGTAGATAAAGATGAGATTAAATAATTTACACCACACAAAGCTAACCAACATACTTTAGGTTTTAGGACCTCACTCCTGTAGGTCTTGGAACCCCTATTGGGTCCCCCAATAGGTAAAAAATAAATAAAATTAACTCTTGAAAAGAGATGACAAAAATTTAGAACCTCCTCACCACTAGCTTGGTGAGGAAAGGTTCACCTTAAATATTTAAGAAAATGAACTCTTTGTAAAATATCACTTTCCAAAAGCACTTTTTCAAAACTCACATAACAAGTAATTTGGTACCAAACTTTCAAGAAGCACAAAACTCATATAACCAAACCCCATTTAATAATCCCCATGATAGTTGTATGGAGGTTCTTTTCAATATAAAAAATATATCAAAATTATTTTTTTAAAACACATTTTGAAAATAGATGCATTCATTCAACATATTCAAATTTGTTAAATGAAGGTCCTATTTTCCAAATAAAATCATGACATAAAATTGAAACTCCACTTAACATATTTCACATATGCTAAAGTTCTAGTTTCTCCTCTTTTAAAAAAAGCACACTTTTGAAAATGATTGCCTCCATTCAACATGCTTAAATTTGTTGAATGAAGATTCCATTTTCAGATAAAATAATAGCATAAAATTGAAACTTCACTTAACATATGCTAGAGTTGAAGTTTCTCTCTTTTCAAAAGCAAGAACTCACACCTGGAAGCAAGACATATCATTGAACTCTATTTAACATACCAAAAATTGTTAAACAGATTTCCCTTTCACAAAAATAATATAAATTTAGCTCCCACTTAACATACCCAATTTTTTAAGTGAGGGTCTCATTTTTCAAAACATACATTTGGCTTTCACTTAATTTGTTAAGTGAGAGTCTCATTTTCAAAATATGAATTTAACCCCCACTTAACATACCCAATTTGTTAAGTGAGGGCCTCATTTTCAAAATATATGTTTTGCTTTCATTTTATTTGTTAAGTGAGAGTCTCATTTTCAAAATATGAATTTGACCCCCACTTAACATACCCAATTTTTTAAGTGAGGGTCTCATTTTCAAAACATACATTTGGCTTTCATGTAATTTGTTATGTCAGAGTCTCATTTTCAAAATATGAATTTGACCCCCGCTTAACATACCCAATTTGTTAAGTGAGGATCTCATTTTTCAAAAACATACATTTGGCTTTCACTTAACATACCAAATTTGTTAAGTGAGAGTCTCATTTTCAAAACATACATTTGTGCTTCACATAATTTGTTCAGTGTGAGTCTCATTTTCAAAATCTAAATTTGACCCCCACTTAATATACCCAATTTGTTAAGTAAGAGTCTCATTTTCAAAACAAACATTTGGCTTTCACTTAACATACCAAATTTGTTAAGTGAGAGTATCATTTTCAAGAAATCATAACACATTTTACTCCCACTTAGCATTCCAAATTTGTTAAGTGAGAGTCTCATTTTCCAGAAATAGTATCACATTTTGCTTTCACCTACCATACCAAATTTGTTAAGTGAGAGTCTCATTTTCAAACACAAATCAAATCACACTTGGTTCCTACTTAAGATACCAAATTTGTTAAGAGCCTCATTTTCAAATCAAACAAACACATTTCAAACACGATGGGCCTCTACTTAACATAACTAATTTGTTAAGTAAGAAGCCCCACTTTCAAATCACATCAGCATATATCACACACATAATCAATCATCACAAGCAAAGATACTTTCACAAAATTTCCAAACATATCATCAAAACCTCTTCTTAGCGTACCTAAATTTGCTAAGTAAATATTTTCTAAATCAAAATTTTCAAACAAGATACACAACACAAATATCTTCAAAGGCCTCTCCAAATATCCAAATCTCGCCCAACCTACTTAAATTGGTTGAGAATGGGTTCTAAATTAAAATCAAATGAAAAAGACTCTCCTCACATATCAAAATCTCTCCAATGAGCCCCACTTAACATAACTAAATTTGTTGAGTGTGGGTTAAAAATTCCAAATCAAGTCTAGAAGTTATTCTAAAGTTGAATATCAAGGCAAGGGACTGATTCGGTTATGTTTTCAACAAATGCAGAGTTTCATCTTAGTCAGTTTTCATTTAGTTCAGCTCATTACACATGGCTCCTAGTAACTTTGTGTTCTCCTTCTTGTCCGATCTTGACTTGGCCTTGGTTCAGGCTAAGCCCACCTTGACCTCTGTACATCTGATTCAGTTTGATCATAGATTTGAGGTTGTGCAAGTCACTTGTGAGGAGACTATCCTCACAACAATCAGTAGGGAGGAGGTGGCGGGACAGATGCCACTTATTCTCTTTGACATGCCTTTTGACCCTGAGTTTCCTATGTTGAAGAGGATGGTAGTATAGGTCCCCAGAGCAAGAGTAGTAACTTCAACATGATCAACTTCAGTGGTAGCACCATCAGTGTCAGTGGTTCCCCTATATGTTCCATCAGTTGTTCATCCTGTTGCCGTGATGAGGGCTGACACCTCCTCATTGGTCCCCTCAAAGGGGAAGGCTAACTTGGCCTCCAAGATAGTCTCCCTTCCTTTCTAGGTAGGTTTTAGCTCCCACTCTGCTCGACTCACCTGTACTCAGCACTGTAACAAAAGATGAAAGGTCAAGCGGCATCACGAGACCATCTGAGGCAGAGGTAACATCCCATGTTGTAGCAGAGGGTTCACCCCGGGAGGTTTTCCCCTTACTTAGTGGCAGTAGATTCCATCCCCTCTCAGGCTCAAATAGAGAGGAGGATTACAGGAGGATTGTAGCATCACCTTTGACATATTATGAGGTTCAGGAGGGAGGAAGAGACCCTACATTGGATTATGTTCAGTCATTTGCCAGATAGGTAGAGCCCATGGACGCTCGGAGTCCGATGCATTGTTTGACTTGAGGTCTATGATCGCTAGGAGTGTCAGAGATCAGATACATAGAACCTGATACATAGAGGCTCGAGTGGCAGTGAAGGCAGATAGGAGAGACAGGAGGAGGTATGACCAGCAGTTAGCAGCCTCTACTCTTGTGGATTTCCTAGGCTGACAGGCCACTAGAGCCGACCATACTGAAAGTATAGTACTTATGGGCACAGTCAGTCATAGGAGGAGTATCTACTGAGTGGCAGCCGGTGTCTCCACCACACCGCACTTCTCATCATCCACCTTCACGGTACATGTTCAGCATCTCTGTTTAAGGCACAAAAATTAGCATGAGGGGGAGAAGAGAGTCTCATTGGCAATCCGGCGTTGACCTCATTTTTAGAATAAGCTCTCAACCCCTCCATCTTCGACATAGGACTTCTCTTAGACTTTAAGAGTTTCTTAGTCTTAAGACACATCTAGTGATTAGGTGGACACTCAACCTATCCCTAGAGACTTAGAAGAGTTAGCCATAGGAATAGGTCATGCCTTAGGGGTGTTAGGAAAATTTTCCTACCCTATAGCTTAAACCAAATCCTCACTTCCTTCTTCAAAGTCAAACTTGAAACTCATATCAAACCAATTCCAAAATCAAACCTAAAATCAATTCAATGGATTTTCTCAAATCATGAATCAATTCAAAATGATTGAAACCCATGATTGAATTCTAAATTCCAAAATATTTTTTAAGTCCTTTGGATTCTACCTTATGAACTTAGCTCAAATCAAATCCAAATCAATTCAAATTCAAGAAATTTTTTCACAACCCATTTATATTCTCATTTATATTCACATATATAAATGAAATATAAATTCTTTCTCACAACCCATTCATATTCTTGTTGACCTCATTTTTAAAATGAGCTCTCAACTCCTACATCTTAAATATAAGACTCCTCTTAGACATTAAGAGTTTCTTAGTCTTAAGACACTTCTAGTGATTAGGTGAACAATTAAGCTAGCCCTAGAGACTTAGAAGAGTTAGCCATAGGAATAGGTCATGTCTTAGGGGTGTTAGGAAAATTTACCTCATAGCTTGAACCAACTCCTCACTTCCTTCCTTCAAGTCAAATTCAAATCAACTCCAAAATCATATCAACTTCAACTCCAAATCAAGCCTTGAATCAATTTCAATGGATTTTCTTAAATCATGAATCAATTCCAAATAATCGAAACCCATGATTGAAATCCAAATTCAAATTCAAAAAATCTTTCATAAGCCATCTGATTCTACTTATGGACTTAGCTCCAATCAAATCCAAATAAATTCAAATTCAAAAAATTTTCTCATGACCCATTTATAATCTCAATTATAATCACATATATAAATGAAATATAAATTCAAATCAATTAAACTAAATCCAAAATTCAAATCCAAATTCAAAGTATTTCCTAAGTCTTTTGATTCCCTCTTAAGGACTTAGCCTAAATCAAGTTCAAATCACTTTGAATCCTTGAAAGTTTCTCATAACCCATTTATATTTTCATTTATATTCACATATAAAAATGAAATATAAATTCAAACAACCAAAACTAACTCCAAAAATCAAACTCAAATTCAATCAAATTCCAACCTAAGCCTTTCAAGTCAAAATTTTTAACTTAGCCAAATCGAACTCAAATCAAGCCAAACCATTGAATTTTCTTCATGATTTAATAAATCCTTCTCATAAATCCAAATATAAACACAAACTTCAATCATCAAGCCAAAATTAAATTCAAAAAATCAAACCCAAGTCAAACTCATGTTCACCCCTTTGAACTTCAAAATTGTCAAATGAATCAAAACCCATTTGACTCCAGATCACTTGCAAATGGATTTATATTTCAAACATAAATCCATCTGTAGTTCAACCAAACTTGAATCAAGCTTTGATCAAGCCAACTAAACCCAATTGTCTCACTTGACCCAAAGTGGCTAATTTGACCTAAATGAATCAAAATCCAATTCAATTCAAATCAAAGTGAGTTAAGCTAATCCAAACTTCATGTCATGTTTGTTGATCATCATAGGTTAATCAATTGTCATGAATTGGGTCAAATCAAGTCAACCTAGCCTGTTGACTAAGTCAACCCTTTAACCCACATGAACCCAAACTAGCCAAATTGCAACTTAAACCAAATTGATTGCAACCAATGGCTCAAGTTCACTCCAAATTGATTATTGAACTTGACCAAAGCCTTAATTAAACTCAATTTGATCAATTGGTCAACTAGACCCAACCTAGCCTAATTGACCATGAACCCAACTTGACATAAAAGGTCAAATCAAGACAAAATCAAATCAAACCAAAATTGATTGAAACCAAAGCTTGCAACATATTCCAAATGATCAACCAATCCCAAACCAAGCCATGATTCAAGCCAATTTGATCAATTGGATCAAATTAGTCAACTTAGCCCAAATTGACCTAAAGAATCAAATCAAACAAAATCCAAATTAAATCCAAATTAAACCAAATTAATTGAAACCAATTGAACCAATATACTCCAAATAGTCATTTGAACTTGACCCAACTCTTGGTTTGACCCAATTTGACCAATTGGTCAACTTAACCCATTTTCACCCGATTTGACCCAAATGGGTCAAATTAACCCAAATTAAACCAATTGAACTTCAAATGACATGAAATTTGATCCAACTTACTTTTGAATCATTTTAAATCTGCCCAAATCAAATTCAATGTCAAATGACCACTTTGCCCTTGGGTTAAAGGGCATCCCATGAGAAAAGACACTTTTCCATGTGGTCATTTCTCTTCTTTGGCCACTTGACACTCATCCATTGGTCCACATAGGCACCAAAGACACTGATTTTTTGACCAAAGGAGGAGTGGTTGAGGAAACCATGACTCATGGGGAGGTGAAATCACCTCACCACTCCCATTATAACACTTAGCATGAAGGACTCTCACCTCCCCTTGGCTAGGATACCCATTTATCCTTCATGATGGACACTTTCCATACCTTAGCTAACCATATGGAGCCACCTAGGATGATTCTCTTCCATTCCCAACTACCCCAAGTCATATGACATGGGTTTGGAGCCAAAATTTTAAACAAAAGGTTGATTTTCATTCACTTTGCATTCCAAAACTTTAGAGGCTAAAGTAAACCCCCATTACTCTCATTCTCCTCCTCCTATAGCTCCCAAATCCATTGGCCATCACCCCCACTTCATTTTGGAGAGAAATTCTTCAAAACTAAGTGGATTTCAGCAAGAAAATGGTGATCACTGGAAGAAACTTCATTTGACGTGAAGGAGAAGATCCAACCTCATTCCAAGGCCTCTTCCCTCACTCAACAGCCTGCTCGAGTCATCACCGCCGCCGAAAATCATCCCCGGTGAGGTAACTTTCAAAAACTGTAGCTGGCCTTAGGATCCTTCATTTTGTGATGTGATTTTTAGGAATCTACACTAGATAATCCCGCATTTTTGCTTTAAATTATCCCAATTAGAAAATATAATTTTTTAAGTGTGAATCGATGTGAAAATGAGTCCATTTGGATAAGTTTTCACTTAAAAACTCTATTTTTCTCACCAAAAATACCTAGATTTCATTATTCACCATGGTGACATCATGTCCAGATCTGCGTTCGCGAGGATGAATGATATCTCGACCGTGACTCATTTTCCCACTCTTTTTTTTTGGTGATGAGGCACCTTGGCGAGCCACATGGCTGACTGCGTTGCCATGTCGGTATGATTTTCGATTTAAGAAATTAATTTAAATCACATGAAACTTTAAAAATTCATAGAAAATAAAATACTTAACCAAAAATTGCAAACAAGGGCTTTTTCGATTCTTCTTTTCGAGAGAAATCCAACAAATCTAAAATCCTCAAATTTTCCTGAGTATTTTAAACTTAATTTGACTTTTAGAAAAAAAATCAAAATTTATTAATTAAACCTTAAATACATGTCATATTAAGTTGAAATTTTCAGAGATTAAAATTGATGTTAAAATAGACCTACCATAAAAGTTTTAGGTGAAAATAACCTTTGGATTAAAAATATTGAATTTTGAGTGTCAAATAATTTATTTTAATAAAATAAATTAACAGAATTCATAAGAATCACTTAAATCAGTTGAAACTTCCTAAATTCACAACTAATTGTAGAAAAATCTAAAAAATACAAACTCAACTTCATTTTAAAGATGATTCAGATGAGAATCCAATAAAATTATTTTTAATTGAATTTAAATAGTAATTTTTTTAATTAGTATTTATTTGAAAATTTAATAACCTTAATTATGCCCTATTGTCTTCATTAATTAATTCCAACCTTCTCAAGCATATTTAGTGGGATGACTTCTACCTCCCCTAATTTTCTTGGAATTTATTAATGAGTTAATTAGAGAAATTAATTAATGAACCCCTAATCACTCTCCTAATGTAATTAAGATTAATTAAGCATGTGAAAAGTGGTTTAATTCTTTGATTAAGATAATTAAACATTGTTTAAGTGTTAGGAGATTTATGAAATGATTTTGGGATATTTTCCAAAAGCTATTCCCTAAACTCCCTTTCTTCCTTAAATCCAAATCTAATTAAGGGTTAATCCATTAATGATCCACTTAATTAATCAAATCAAATTCTCCAAACAAAAATTAATCCAGAAACTTAATCAATCCTTCTTTGGTAGATGCTTAGGTGTTCAATAACCTAAGTAACTTAAGGAAATCATACCTAACCCATATGTATGGGAAGGGTTATGAAAGTACTTAAATTAAACCCTTTAGCATAATTAATCATTAATTGTGAGCCAATTGCATTAGGTATCTTTCTTTCCTAGGATGCATTGATGATTTAAATTCCTTGTGGTTTTATGTCATACATTGGCTCATAATTATTTGATTAAATATGTTAAAGTGGTATATGTAAGGGGTAATTAATGAACTTAATCTACACGTTAACCTAACCAAAGCATAAAATTAATCTAATCACCAAAAAATTAAACTAAAATAATACTCACATGTTGGAATGGGTAGAGACCAGCAAACCTTCTCACACTTTTCTAATTCAAATAAAACTCAAAACAAAATGAAAGTCTATTTAAACAACTTTTGATTCTCTTTAAATGATCTTACTTCATAAGATTGTCTTTAAGAATTAATTACAGTGAATGAAATTACATGCTTATATCACTTTATTTCTTTACTAGCATGCTAAATGTGTATGCCATATGAAAATCATGCATTCATGTCTTTTGAAAATAAAATTAAAATGAAAAGTCTCCTCTATGTCAAATTGCATGTTTTGGCTAAATGGCTATTTTCAAAACTTATAAACCAAACATTTCAAATGAAAAGTATGCTATTCACAAGCACTTATAAACTTGCATGTGAATAGTATAAAATGTGTTATGTGATTTCCTTCTCTCTCTTAACATAGGTTTGTATGGGATTTGCCAAGTGTATAGTCCATTTGAAAAAGATATAACAATTGCCTAAATTCATTCCTATATACTCCTATGTCATAACTTAAGAAGAAACTCCACATCACACATAAATTAAATAACCAAAATCAAACAAACTTAAACTTTTTGCATGATTCTCTTTCCATGCATTTCTTTTTGTACATGCACATGTATTAAAGAAAAGTGATATATTGGTCTGGACAATCTTGGGGTTGCGAGGCTTTAAGTAGCCCTAAGTAGGTCTTGTACATAGTTCAAATAATAGCATCGTACTCACTTATCTCTTATATAGTTGTAAATGTGCATATGAAAAATGGATAAAAGTGTTACCCTCTTCTACTTAATAAATAAACAAAAACTTTTGCATTCTTTCTTTTCCATTCATTTTTTTTGTACATATGTTTCTATTTAAGGAAAGTGGTATATTAGTCTGGAAAACCCAAGGGTTGCGAGGCTTCAAGTAGCCCTAAGTAGGTCTTGTACCTTACACCCCTCGTTAAAAATGGCACAATACTCACTTATGCCTTTCATACATACATGTGTGCATGTGAAAAATGGATAAAAAAACCTCTTTTCTACTTAATGAAAATCATGCATCATAAATCATTCAAATTTTCTCAAGTAACTCACTTAGCATTCATCATAAAGTATGCTAAACATTCCCATTGCATGCATAGATATGCTTAGGATCCATTCATATGCATTTTATACACATGTGGGAAATAAATAAAATGTTGTGTGTTTTGAAATAGTAATTCACTTTACTTAATCTTAAAATGCCTTTCTTTTTGAATAGATTTGTTTAGAGAAAATATAAACTTAGGATTAATTAAAATGCATAATAAAATATTCACTAAATAAAAATCCTTAATGAATCTACCTTAGAAATCATTTAAGGTAGGGAGGAAAGAGAAGTTCTCTTCTATTTTTCTCTCTTTACAACCTTTAGTAATTAAGTAGGTTCATTCAAACCAAATCAAATCATCAAATAAAATTAACCCAGATCAACTAAATAGCTTAAATAAAACCACCCTTCTAAATTGAACCTTTTCTCACTTAGAAAATCCTAACCTTAAAGCCTAGCTAAGCATACCACACAAACCTTACATGGCACACACATTAGGCTAAGTCACTACTTCTAGTCCTATGTTAGGGTGGTGCATGGTTTGATGTTTGCTTTTATTTTGTGATGTGATATTTCAATATAGATGTTAGGGTGTATATGTGTAAAATGATTAGTAGGATGATTTAGTATAATCATTGTCTTCTACAAGGGATTGTGCTTAATGGGCACTGTAATAAAAATATAACTACCTTTGCTATATAGGTTGCTTATACCCCTAAGCATAATTCAAAATAGGCCAGGTGGACTTAGTTACCCATGTGTGTTGTGCTAAGTCCAATTTGTTTATATACATGCTTGGGAATGTGTGGTTTCTTTAGCTAATCTCTGTTTTACAAGTGTTAGTTAGATTTACTTTTTTCCTTTTCATGTAATTTTGTAATTAGGATTTTGGAATGATTATCATGGGGGATTAGGATGAAAATTGGTTATAATAATATATCTTATGTACCATGTGAAGCTTTTGGAGCATCCACATTCCAACCATTCAAAAGAAGGAACCAAAGATGAAAGAAGAAAGAAGAAAAGAAGAATGAAGAAATGAAGAATGATGACTCCCATAACATGAATTCATTGCTTAATTATAATTAATTCATTTGTAATCCGAGTTGTATAAGGGTAGAGCTCAGCTACCCAATTTGTTCTCGGGTTTGGGCGATGGTGCCCGACCACACTTGGCCTTTTATTCTTTTGCATTAGCTTTATAAAATATTTGATGATTTTTTAGTTTGTGCATTAAGATGGCATCTTTTTCCTAATTTCTTCTTTGCTTGGTGTATGGCTTGGATGTGGATTAGGTTCTTAGGGAAAAAATAAATCTTCTGCCAAATTTAATAATTCAAAATTAAAATAATGAACTCATAACCTCATTGAAAGCCTAAGTTAAAATCAAGATAAAGGAATTAGCAACCCCTTAACTAGATGAGTCTTTATTTTATAACATCATGCATAAAAGCATCTTGTTTCACTCTTGATTAGAGGGCTTCCACCTTTATGAGAAACTTGGCATTACCTTTGAGAGCCATGGTAGAAACACACTTCCTCCCTTCTCGCAGATTTTGGCCAATAATTTTACTTCTCATGCATTAGGCATATGAATCATATACGCCTGAGTCAAATGATTGTCCAAAAATGAAAATAACATGTAATATGATTTGCATTAGATTTAGGTCATTTGAAGCATGCCTTTACATGATCTAGTCTCTTTAAGGAGTGAGTTTAAGGACTAAGTCTCTTTCTAAATAAATAACAGCCCAGCTATCTTGCACAAAGCATATGACTTGCCTACATGAATTTAAAATTATAGGAGGAGTTAGTTGGCAGCCACCCCCAGACAATTGTAAGTCCAAACAGTCGGGTGATTTATTCTCTCTTGTGGAGGCAAATCGAATACCCATTTCTCAGCTTAGATTTAGGTCGTGCTTTTGACCCTCACTAAAGCTCCCTAGATTTTGGTTCTGAGGTTGCTTCTCTTTTCTATGGTCCATAAGAATAAATCCTCACCTCTTAGGCATTTCTATAACCTTATATTGTGGAATTATAAGTCCTAAATTTCTAATAAAATCCAACTCAAAAAAATAAATCCTTTTAAAATTTCAAAAATGTAAAGCCCAACCATAAGATAGTTTGAGATGCTCGCTAAGTTTTCTAGCATCGTGAGCATCTCCTACTTATCTTCCTTTGACTTCGATATAACTCTCTTCCTTTGATCAATCCCACTTGATCTTCCAAAATAAACCAATTTATTTATAGTCTAATCTTTGAAATCTTTGGAGACAATGATCATTTACCTTAATCGAGAGTATTCTTAAGGAATCTCATTCCTTAAGATGTAATTAACTATGATTTCTTGGAACTTAACAAACCGTTTAAAATAAACCCTACTTTACTTTTCATGTAAAGTAGGGGAAGAATCTGGTACATACGAAGACCCATAGTCCTTAGAAGTCCTTATTCAGTTGATTAGGTCCATTGTAGGGTGGTGACTTCTACCTTTTGAGATAATACACCTCTCCTCAATGTCATACCCGATCATCCTAATAAGAACATCTGTGGATCTACGTGGTGTCCCAACCAAAAGGCATATATTTCTATTTTCATTTATCCTCTTCAAGAGGATAGATGAAGGCATGAATATCTCACCACATATTTTTCTGGCGACTCTGGGGAAGGTTCCTCTCTCCATCTTTGGTAAATAATTTTTCTCTTCAAGTATCGATAGTGGGTTTATACTTTGAAAAATCATGACTATCTTTCTTTTCAGTTGGCACTTAGTTTATTTCATCCTTAAACTAAGCTCGCCAACATCCTTTGGATTTTTGGACGTCACTCCGTGTAAGTTTTAAAACCACTATTGGGTTCCCAATAGGTGAAAATAAAATTTTAATAAAAAAGAAATAACTAAAGACTTCCTCCTTACTATTTCTATGGTAAGGAAATGTTCATTCCGAAAATAATGAGAGAATAAATCCTTTTATGAAAAACATCATCTTTCCAAAAAGCACTTTTCAAAATGCACATAATAAAATATTTTCACAAAAAATTTGTGCAACAAACTTCATCTAACAATCTTCATGATTGTTATATGTAGGACCTTTTTTAAAAAATAATAATAAATAAAATAAAATCCAAAATAAAAAAAATGCACAAGTGAACTTCTTTATTCAATTTATTAAATTGGGACTTCACTTTCCAAAAATCAAAATCAACAATCACATTTTCTAAATGCACAAATGAACACTTTCATTCAATATACTCAAATTTATTGAGTGAAGCTTTTAATTTTTCAATCAAAAATCAAAAGTCAAATTTTCCAAAGCACAAATGAACACTTTCATTCAATATACTCAAATTTATTGAGTGAAGGTTTTCATTTTCAATCAAAATCAACAATCAGATTTTGCCAAAAGCACAAATGAACACTTTCATTCAATATACTCAAATTTATTGAATGAAGGTTTTCATTTTCAATCAACAATCACATTTTCTAAAAGCACAAATGAACACTTTCATTCAATATACTCAATTTTATTGAATGGAGGTTTTCATTTCCAATAAAAATCAATAATCACATTTTCCAAAAGCACAAATGAACAATTTCATTCAATATACTCAAGTTTATTGAATGAAAGTTTTCATTTTTCAATCAAAAATCAAAAGTCAAATTTTCCAAAAGCACAAATGAACACTTTCATTCAATATACTCAAATTTATTGAATGAAGGTTTTCATTTTCAATCAAAATCAACAATCACATTTTCCAAAAGCATAAATGAACACTTTCATTCGATATACTCAAATTTATTGAATGAAGGTTTTCATTTTTTAATCAAAATCAACAATCACATTTTCCAAAAGCACAAATGAACACTTCCATTCAATATGCTTAAATTTATTGAATGAAATATTTCATTTTCAATCAAAATCAACAATCATATTTTCCAAAAGCACAAATGAATATCTCCATTCAATATACTCAATTTATTGAATGAAGATTTCATTTCAAAATAAGAAACAACAATCATCTTTTCAAAAATAAAATCAACATACACCTTTTCAAAAAATCAAAATTAACAATCATCTTCCCAAAATTAAAATAACATTTGGATTCTTCATTTAACATACCCAAATTTGCTAAGTGAAGATCCGATTTTTCAAAATAAAATCAATAAACATATTTTCAAAACATGAAACATTATTTGGATCTTTCATTTAGCATATCTAAATTTGCTAAGTGAAAATCCTCTTTTTCAAAATCAAAATACATTTGGATTTCCATAGCATACCTAAATTTGCTAAGGACCCTCTTTTCAAATAAAATTAAAAATGATGAAACGCACTTGAATTTCCTTAGCATACCTAAATTTGCTAAGGATCCTCTTTTCAAAAATCAACAAAAGTCAAACCAAACCACATTTGAATTTCCTTAGCATACCTAGATTTGCTCAAGATCCTCTCTTCAAAATAATCAAAATGAAACACATTTAGATCTCGTTAGCATACCTAAATTTGCTAAGAATCCTCTTTTCAACAAAATCAGAACAAAAGCACACTTAGATCTCCTATTTGACGCACCTAAATTTGCTAAGTAGAAATCCTCTTTCCAAAAAATCAAGAGAACAAAATCAATCACATCGGATCCTTTATTTAGCATACCTAAATTTGCTAATTAAAGATCCTCTTTTTTGAAAAATAACAAAACATTTGGATTCTTCATTTAGCATACCCAAATTTGCTAAGTGAAGATTCCATTCTCAAAATTCACATGATTCACACAAAATAAAACAAACAAAGAAACAAAAAGAAGAAATTTTTTTCAAACATCTCACTTAGCATACCCAAATTTGCTAAGTGAGTAAATTAAAAGCAAATTGACCCTTTACTTTAACATACCTAAATTTGTTAAATAAAGGTTCCTCAAGATCAAAATTAAAACTCAAATATGAACCTATGGATGTATCCCTACAACAAAAATATTTGAACCCATTTTTAACATACCCAAATTTGTTGAAAGTGGATTCTATATCCAAATAATTCCTCTTTCCAATCAAAATCTCAAAATCTGTTCCAAATCTTTTGAACTCGACTTAACATTTTCAAAATGTTGAGTATGTGTTCAAATTCTAAATTCAAAACTCAAAGTCAACAGAAATTTGATTCAAATTTATTTTCAACATTGCAGACTCTCGTTCAATGATAGTTTTTAGTTACAGTTCAGTCTCAATTTTAGTTGTAAATGGTTGCACCCAAGTATGTGTTTACCTTTCCCCACGGGATGGACTTGTCCCTGGATTAGGCCAGCCTTCCTCGTGCTGATTATGCCACCTCATTCATTTCAGATGAGGTTTCAAGGGGGCGAGGATTACTTGTGAGGGCACTCCCTTCAACTGTAGCGGGACCATTCGGGCGGGTCATTGATTGGCTTTCCATCAAACTTTGATATCCCCTCACTGAAGAGGATGGCAATGATAGTTTCTATAGTAGTGCTAGTGTCAGTACCAGCATCTGCGGTAGTGCCAGTGTGCTAGGTTATTTCCCGTGCTGCCTAGTAAGGACTAGTACCCACTCATTAGCACCTTCAAAGGGTAAGGCTCCTCTAATCCCAGAGATTGTCTCCCCAGCTTTTGAAGTTAGGTCTAATTCTTACCCTGCTCACCCCACCAAGACTTAGAGGTGGAACAAAAACTGCATGATTAAGTGGTACCATACACATATTTCTAGGGAGATAGAGGCTGCTACACAGTTAGTTATGGAGGAGGTGCCCACTCGATTTCCACTTGTTACTGACCAATTTCATCCCTCTCTGGGTGATAGAGGATGCTAGGAGGATCCATACTTCACCTCCACCGAGTTCATCCCCCAGTTAGCAGAGGAGGAGGTGTATGCAGCCTGTTCAATTTTATAGTTGGCGAGCTTATGGACGCTCTAAGTCGGGAGCCTAATTCAACTTGAGATCTATTATCCCCAGTAGCGTGGGGAGACATCTATGGTAGGAGAGGGCCATAGAGGTGCACTTCAATTTAGCTCACTAGCCGTGAGAGACAGAGGTTTGGTCGATAGTCAGTGGCCTCTGCACTCATTGATTTTCTTGATTGGCATGCTTCTCGCATCAATCACACAGACAATATTCTACTTACAGGGACTACTCACCATAAGAGGAGAGCCCCTGTTCTAAGAGAATTGATGGTGTCTTCACCACACACTCTACCCCTTGTCCCCCATCACCTGTTCATGTATCAACATCTCCAGTTCTGCCCAAGGCCATGAAGGCCACATCCGGGGAGAAGAGGATCCGTTGGTGACCCAGCTATGGCCAAGGGATCCCATTCCATCTGCACTGCCTACTATGGCAAGGTTGAGCTCTCCTACTTGACCTTCTGCCCTTGTTGTAGTGCGGAAGGAATGGCGACCTGAAGCAAAGTGAACGTCCCTTCACCATCACCACTGAAGCAACATTTGGAGATGGTTATAACAGTTGCAGAGAGAGAGGGTGGCAACCCAGTTGCACCCATGATCATAGAACCTTCTAGGAGTGTCACCCCATGAGTTAGTGGCAATCAGAAGTGTATATCTTCAAGCGAGTACAACCCTCATAGGGTTGATTCTCCGGCAGCAAGCGAGGCCCGGTGCCTCACAGTACATGATGTGGACCCCACCACTGGTCAGCCTAAAGCATTTGTGCCAGTCCCAATATATCATTCTTTAGATGACATAGTAGCTCACTATTTCATAAAAAAGAAAGAGATCCTAGGATATGACTAATGTGATGAGGAGAAGATCAACTTTGATCCCAACGAAGATGATTTGTTGGGAGACTCAGTAGGGGTTTGCATGGTAGATACCGGGGATCCCTCCTCAGAGAGCATCAGACTATGGAAGGTGTTGAGCTTGAGCAAGAAGACACAGCCCACTCGGCCCAACACCTCCTACAGATCAAACAGAAGGATGAAAAGATAAAATGGATGGAGAAGAGGCTCAATTATCTATTAACAGCTTGCCTTAGCATTGTAGAACCAAGCCCCAACAGTTCATCCTATCACAACTGAGACTAATCAGCTAAATTTAGTGCATGTCTTGGACCCAACCAAGACTTTACCTCCAGTAGATCAAGGTAACACTAGCATGTATAGGAAGGTAGTGGATAGCACCTCCATATGAAAAAAAGATATCAAGTCCATGGTTGAGCAGCAGGTGAAGGAAGCATCGACTCAACCCTGAGGAGGATCATTAGTTCCAAATGGTAGATCTTGCCCTGAGGAATTTGATGCAATCCAATATCATAAGGGTTTCATGCCACCTTCCTTCAATAGTTTTGATGGTAGTGGGAACCTGAGGCAGCATATCACACATTTTATAGCTAATTATTACAATGCTGGTGGCAGTGACGCTTTACTCTTCCATCTCTTCATTAGTAGCTTTACAAGGATAGCTTTTAGATATGTTGAACTTCCTAATAATTCGGTAAAGACTTTTGCTGAGTTGGAGCAATTCTTTATCAAAAGGTTTGCTGAAGCTCAACAAAGGGTCACTGTTGGCGATCTCATTGTGGCTCAACAAAACCATGGTGAGTCCCTTGTTGATTATATTCTTAGATGGTATAATTTGAGTATGAAATGTGAACCACAACTGCCCAAATAGCATTCCATTGAGATTCTGCTTAATAATATCCATGGCTCAGTCACTTTCATGCTCAAAGGTTTTACCAGCAAAACTTTTGATAAATTAATCAACAAGGCAGCTAGCTTGCAAGGAGAAGCCAAATAGTCACCTTCTTTAGATCTACCAATAAAGCCAAAGCCATAGAAGATATATGAGAAGAAGCTTGAGGAAGTGATAGCAATAGATTAGGGAAACAGCAGGCCAGAGAGTAGTTTGAGAGACCTCATTCTCCACAACCGTCCCCTTCCTCCTCTCACCACCAGGTAGCCAGACCACCACCCAATAGCCTCCATGATCTGCACTGCCTCCTCCTCAACCATATCAACAATAATAGTGGTACACATACCGACAATGGGTAGCTACCATCCACCTACTCTTATGGATAAACTAAACAAACCCTATTCATTTAAGAGGGAGGTAGTTAGGAAAATCTTTAAGAATCTTTTAAAGAAACTTGACTTTCAGCTACTCAAAGCTATAATTCTTGAGGAAGTGGGCAAAAGCAATGATCTTAACTTTTTCCCCTACCACTACATGCTAAGTCATGTTTTGGAGGATTGCTTTACATTCGAGGACTGCCTTAAACATAACTTCAAGACAAGTGCTATGGTTATCCCGCAAAAATATCTTGTGGATCAACCATCCAGCTCCATTAGGGTAATCCTTGGGGATGACTGTGATCCTTCCAAAACCAAAGAAGGTTGGGAAATATCCTTATGCAAAAACTCTAAAAAGATTGTTCAGAAGATCAAGAAACTTTGCTTGCAGGTGCCTGAGTTAGCTCAAACCTCCAACATCAAGGAAGGTTTGCAAGTTGCCAGAGCCAACTCAAGGAAAGGGTGAGCTCAGCAGCAGCAGCAGTAGCATGTGACAACCAGGATAGCCCAGTAGCATAACCATTGACCAAGTCCAGCCACCAATCTACCATTGCAGCTACCACTATTTTAGCTAGTTCTTCTTATGCTAGTAGACATCTTATATCAGCAGATGAGGGCATCAAATCCCCCACCCCTCTCACATTACTTGATTTCTACTTTATACCTCCTATCAAATCCAAGAAATTGAAGAAAAAAGCTAGCTTAAATTATATCTATGTCACTTTTGATGGGTTGTCTGAATCTATTCCTAATAACTCTTCAAGTCTAAACAATAGCTACAATAATTTTGATCTTCCTCTTTCAGATTCAAAGTTGGATTTTCCTACTATGAATACTACTGGTTGCCTCTAGAGATATACTTGGAATCATCCGATTCGAGGGGCCCATAGGGGAAGTTGAGCCTAACATGCAGGTAGAACCTTCCATTACCACCACAGAGATTATCAAGTCACCACTAGGTGGCAGGTTCTCTGGGAAGCACCTCAAGATAGAGGGAAATAAGTCATTGGTACAAAGGATCGAGAAGCCCTACCACTGGATGCTCCACCTTTGGATATGCTTGTGGAGGATCATCCCAAGGTGGACTACAATGTCCTCTCTCACCTAAGAAGGTTATCATCTAAGCTAAGAATATATGATTCCCTTATCTTATCTAAAGAGATGAGGGATTAATTAATCAAGGCTCTCCTTGATCTTGAGATGTGCTTAGCTCAGCTGATGCTATTGGTGAGGAGGCACATTATTCCAGAGAAGCTCAAGGGATCACTTTCATAGATGAAGACCTTCTTCTAGGGGACTTGGAGACAACCGTCCCCTCTACATTATAGTTGACATTGGCAGATTCAAACTTGCCAGAGTTCTCGTCAATCCAGGTGCATCAGAGAACATTATGAATCTAAAGACCCTTGCCTATTTGAAGATCAACATCTCCACACTATGAGGAGATCAGCTGATGTTGAGAGGATTCAATGAACAAGGCGAGTGGGCTTTAGATTCCATAGTGTTACCTTTGGAGATAGGTGACTGGAAGCTTGAAGCTAAGTTTTACATAATTAATTTGAATACTTCATTTATTGCTTTGCTCGGTAGGCCTTGGATACATCAGAATAAGATAATTCTATTCTCCCTTCATCAATGCATCAAGTTCAGGAAGGATGAGATTGAGTATAGAGTTAAAGGAGATGAAAAGTTTTTTTCAGTTAGAGAGGTTGAGATATATGAGGATGAGACCTACTATCTTTCTCAAAACACCCTTTCTCATGAACTTGGATAAAACTAAAATTCAAAAGCAAAAGAAAATGAAGAAAAAGAAAAAGGAAAGGAAAAAAGCAAAAGAAAAGAAAAAGTAAAATCCAAGTAAACAAGAAAGAAGAATTGAAGAAGAAATAGATCTACATATCACATTCCACCCACGATTCATTCCATCATATGGACATGTGGGCAGAATGACTCAACCTCCACCAGGCAGAGGCAGAGGCAGAGGTAGAGGCAGAAATAAAGATAGTTTTAAAGGTGGAAGACCCCAGTTGGCCATCGATAGCAGGATTGTGTTCAGTTTATAGAGTACCTAACTATTCACATAGACTTGGGAATCTAGCTCAAAGGATGAGTCTAATGTGATTAGTATACCTAACCCTCCTGGGTTCCATTAGAGGTGAATTTTGATCCAGACAGTGACAAAGACCTAGCCTCCAGACAAAGCAAAGTATTCGAATTAGATTTATGTAAAACTATCAGGCAGCAACTAGGAACCTTAGCTCTAACCTCACTTTCACCCCCAAAAGTTGAAGATTTGGTAGTTAATGAAACCCCTAAGTCTTCTATTGATATGAAGCCAAAGAGATTCTTTTTAGGATCATCCTCCTCAAGTCTTGAAGATGATGTAGAACTTGAGGAGAACTCATACAAAGAATTAATGTAATCATCGTTTGACTTTTACTCGCCTTATGTTCATAATCTTATACAAAAGGTTTGGTTCCTCATACATGGTACAAGAATAGGTCAAAGTATTTTGAAAAGCTATGGAGCAATACAGAAAGAGAAGCACAATCAAGAGCAGGACTAGGATTTAGTACAGTGGGTCTAGTCGATGATGATGATTACTGCTTAATTGTTACCAATCATTTAGAGTCTGATAGGTTCTTTTCACATAATACCAACTCTTATGAGAATGTGTGTTTTGAAATCTCAAATGATCCAGATGATCTCCAAATCAAAAATGGATTGCCAGAATTTAAAGAGGAGATATATTCAACAATTGACAAGCTTGAAGAAATTAACCTCGTGATAGAAGAAAATTCACGCATGATATACATCAGTTCGTTGTTGAATGAAGAAGAAATCAATGACCTAGTTAGGCTATTGTGAGTTTAAGGACTACTTTTCATTGAGTTATGAAGAGATGCTCAGATTATCTCCTGACGTAGCAGTCCATAAGCTAGCAATAGATCCTAGAGCTAACCCTATCAAGCAAGCTCCTAGATGCACGTGATTAGAATTTGAACAATAGGTCATTTCTGAAGTCAAAAAAATGATCGATGCTGGTTTCTTCAGGGAGGAAAAATACCCTACCTGGTTAGCCAGTGTCATACCAGTTAAGAAGAAGAATGGCCAAATTTGCATATGCATTGATTTCAGGGATTTAAATAAAGCATGTCCTAAGGATGAGTTTCCTCTTCCTATACCAGAATTAATGGTGGACATCGCCTCACCTCATGCAATTTTGTCTTTCATGGATAGGTCATCTGGCTACACCCAAATCAAGATGGCCCCCATTGATGAAAGAAACACTACCTTTTGAACCCCGATCAAAATCTATTATTATAGGGGCATGCCTTTCGACCTTAAAAATGCTAGTGCAACATACCAATGGGCCATGACTCAGATCTTCAATGAAGTCATCCATCATCATGTTGAGTGTTACTTTGATGATCTAGTAGTCAAGAGTTTAGAAAAGGAAGATCATATCTTTGACTTGAGAGTAGTTTTTGAACGGTTAAGATAATATAACCTCAAAATGAATCCCCTGAAGTGTGCATTCAGAGTAGCTTCAGGAAAATTCCTTGGGTTTGTTGTCCAACACTAGGGAATAGAAATAGATCCAGAAACTATCTTAGAAATCTTACCTCTTAAAAGTTTAACTCAACTCAGATCTTTCCAAGGATGGTTGGCATATCTAAGATGCTTTATTTGCAACCTATTAGAGAGATGGAAGCCATTTTCAGCACTTGTCAAAAAGGATGCCAAGTTCAAGTGGGATGATAAGTGTCAGCATGCCTTTGAAGATATCAAACAGTATTTGGTGAAGCTGCCAATTCTAGCATCCCCTATCTTAGGTAGGCCACTCATCCTCTACACTGCTACATTGGATGACTCTTTCGGCGCTCTGTTGGCCCAAGAATGATGAAAAGAAGGAAACCGCTCTCTACTATCTCAGTCATCATTTGATTCCTGCTGAAGCAAACTATCCACCTATTGAGAAACATTGCCTAGCTTTGATCTTTGCATCCCAAAAGCTATGACACTATATGCTTTCTCATAAGGTGAACTTGATTACTAGAAAAAAATCCACTATAGTATCTCATGACACGGCCAACGTTATTCTGATGATTGGCACGATGGCCCATGATTCTCTCATAGTTTGATATCAGATTCGTACCCCTTCGTGCAATAAAAGGATAAGCACTAGTAGATTTCTTAGCAGCACACCCACTTCTTGTTGACTCCTCGCTTAGTGATGATCTCCCTGATGAAAAAATCAAGAACTTAGGGGAAGTTGAAAATCACTGATGGAAGATTGTGGTGAAAATTTTCTTTAAGGGAGTTGCCTTTCAAATCTTTGGGGAGAAAAGAAAGAGGAACCCTTACAAAATTCATCTTGGTAAGATGCTACAGAGATCGGTAGATGTACTTATTCAGGTGATCGGATACATCATCAAGGTATAGTGTACTATCTTGAAAGATAAAAGTCGCTACCCTTTAAAGGAACTAATCACCTCAATAAGGACTCTTAAGGATGATGGGTTTGCATATGTATCAGATATTCTTCTCCTACTTTACATAGAAAAGTAAAGCAGGGTTCATTTTAAACTTGGTTCATTAAGTTCCCTGCAGGGGCAAGCCCCTATAGTTAATTACATCCTAAGGGACGGGATCCCTTAGGAAAACTCTTGATTAAGGTAAATGATCATTGTTGTCTTTGAAGATTTTAATAGGAAGGACTATCAATTGATTGGTTTGTTTTTGAGGGATCAAATGAAATTGATCAAAAGAGAGAGTTATTATCGAAGCTGGAATGGAAATAAGTAGGAGTTGCTCATGATGCTAGGAAACTAGTAGACATCTCAAACTATCCTAAAATTGGGCTTTACATTTTGGAAATTGATTTAGCTTATTTGAGTTATATTTTTCAGTAGAAATTTAGGACTTAAGATTCCTTAACACAAGATTAAGGAAATGCCTAAGAGGTGAGAAATTATGCTTTTGGCTCAGGAAGGGAAGAAACTGACGATAACCTAAATCTAGGAACTTGTGAGGCAGAAGAAAACCTAAATCTAAGGTGAAAATGGGTAATTGGTTTACCTCCATAAGAGAGGACAAACCACTCGACAGCTTGAACTTACAACACCCTGGGGGTGGCCGCCAACTAACTCTCCTATGATTTTAAGTACGTATAGGAAAGTCTTTGTGCATATGCAAGATAGCTAGGCTATTTAGAAAAGACTACGCCCCTCACTCCCTAAGAGACTACATCGTAAAGGGCATGCTTCAAATGACTTCTAATGCATTTCAAATTTTATTTTATTTTATTTTGACAATCATGACTCATTTTGACTAATTGAGCTAGTAGATTATTTATGAGAGAAGTTCAGTCAAAAGTTCTCAGAGGTGAAAAAAATGCATTTGTGCATGATATTATAAAAAAATGCTCATCCAGCTAAGGGGTTGCTAATTCTTTTATCTTGATTTTAATCCTAAGCTTTAAGTGAGGTTATGAGTTATTTAATTTGAATTTGAATTGTTAAGTTATGTTAAAGATTTATTTTTCCCTAAAGAGCCTAATCCACATCCAAGCCAAACATAAAACAAGGAAGAAACTAGGAAAAACATATCACTTAATGCAAAAGCTAAACAAATCAATAAATAATTTATAAAGCTAATCGTAAAAAGAATAAATGGTCATTTGTGGTCAGGCACCGTGGCACAAACCCAAAAATATTAAATGTGGGTAGCCGAGCTCTACCCTTATATAACTCAAATTACAAATGAATTGAATTACAATTTAAGCAAAGGAATTCATTGTTATAGGGTTCTTCAAGCTTTATTCTTCTTTCTTTCTTTTCTTTTCTTCTTTTCTTTATTCTTCTTCTTTTGGATGGTTGGATGGTGGAGGCTCCAAGGCTTCACATGGTGCATAAGATAGGATCTTATCACCAATGCTCATCATAATCCCCATAACAAATCATTCCAAAATCCTACATATACAAATTTTTACATGAAAAGGAAAAGGGAAATCTAGCCAACACCTGCAAAATAAGGGTTAGTTAAATCACACCACACAAATCCCAAGCATGTATGTTGTACTTATCACCCCACACATGGGTGACTAATCTAGCTGGCCTATGGATTATGCTAAGGGGTATAAGCACCTATAACAAGAAGCATTTATTGTTTATTTATGATAGCCCCTTAAGCATAATCCTTTGCAAAAAAGAATAATTAGACTAAACATGTACTATCATTCATTCTATGAGTATACACCCTAACATCCAGTCTAAAACATATATCACAAACAAAACATAACATCAAACCATGCACCGACCTAACCTAAGCCTAGAAGTGGTGACTTAACCTAAAGTGTGTGCTTTAAAGGTTCGTGTGGTATGCTTAATTTAGGACTTTAGGTTCAAGTTTTTTAAGTGTGAAGGACATGTTAAACTTAGAAGAGGGTTTCATTTAAGTTGTTTAAGTGTTTTGGGCTATTTTTATTTCATGTTCTAATTTGGTTTAAGTGAAACCTACAATTAATTACTAAGTTATAAAGAGAGGAAAAGAGAAGGGAACTTCTCTTTCCTTCCCTAATCCTTAAGTAATTTCTAAGGTAAGTTCACATTTTAATTTTATTTAGGTGAATATTTTGATTACATCTTTTAATCAATCTTATGTTTAATTAAACCCTAAATAAACCTATTCAAAAAGAAAGGCATTTTAAGATTAAATAAAATGCATCAAAATTCACATAACACACATTACTTGTTCTTTCCCCATATATAACATGCATATGGATGGACCCTAAGCATATTTATACATGCAAATGAGAATAGTTAACACACTTTATGATGCTAAGTAATCCATTTAAGAAAGTTTAGAAGTGAATATGCATGATTTTTTTCTTAAGTAGAAAAGATTTTCCTTATCCAAAATTTCACATACATACTTGAAAGTAAGAAAGGCATAAGTTAATACAATGCCATTGTTAACTAGAGGTGTAAGTTATAAACCTACTTTAGGCTATGTAAAGCCTCACAATATCTAGGTTGTCCAGACTAATATACCACTTTCTTTAAGTACAAACATATATGTAAAAGAAATGAAATGGAAAAGGAAGATGAAAAAGTTGTTTAATAGTTTCATTTTTGTTTATGCAATTTATGCATGCAAGTATTGGTAAACTTTCTTAAGTGATAGCATAGTGATGAATAGGGTATGAGATTAAGTAAGTGTTGGGTTCTTTTCAAATGAACCCTGCATCTTACTAACTCCTACTCAAAATTATGCTTACATGAGGAAGAAAGAGAGCATATGATAAACATGCTTTAATAATCCATCACATGCAAGCTTATAATTAAGATAGGAATAGCACACTTTCAGATTTGATGTTTCATTTATAAGTTTTGAAAATACTTTAGATTTAGTACTGATAATAGCTACTCATATTTTACTTTAGCCAACACATGCACATTTGACATAAAGTAAACAATTTTCATTTTAGAATTTAAAACATGAACTTATGAATGCATGAATCACATGACTTACAAATTAACATGTTGGGAAAGATCTAAATCAGTGCAATCATGTAAACAAACTCACTTTTCTTAAATCCTAAAGACATTCTTAAGGAATAAGAAAATTTAGAATAAATCAAAGTGAATTTTAAAATGATTTTTTTTAGTTTAGAGTTTGATTTAATTTTGAAAAGGTGAGATGAGTTTGTTGTTCCTAACCCATTCCCACATGTGTTTTATATTTTTGTTTAACTTTTAGATAATTAAATCCATTTTAAAGCATTGATTAGGTTAAGGTATAAATTAAGTGGCTTAGTTATCCTTACCTACACCACCTAGAAAAATTAACTAAGTAATTATGAGCCAATGAGATGACATAAAACCCACAAGGTATTTAAATTTGTAATGCACCTTATAATTAAAAGGCCTAATGCAATTTGGCTAACAATTAAAAGTTAATTAAACTAAGGGGTTTAGCTTAAGTACTTTTTAAGAAACCCTTTCATACTTATGAAAGGGGTTTTAATTTCTTTAATTAAATTAGGCTATTAAACACCTAAGAATCTACCCAAGGTAGATTAATTATGTTTTAGAAGTTTTTAAAATTTTTGAAAATTGTTTAAAGGGGTGATTAATGAGTTAGCCTTTAATTAAGAGGGGATTAAGGAGAGAAAGGGGGTTTGGAAATAGCTTAGGGGAAATGCCCTAAAATTATTCCATAAAACCCTTAATCAGTGGATCTGACTTTAATCAAACTTAATCATAGGGTAAATCCATTAATCACACCTTTATTACCTTAAATTACATGAAGGGGGTAATTAGGAATTGAGCTAGCAATTTTCCCATTTAAGCCCTCAATAAATCTTAAGAAAATTAGGGGAGGCAGAGGTCATCCCCTAAAATGAACCCTAGAAATTTGAGATTAATTGATGAAATAATTAAAGATTAATTAGCTAATTAAAATTCTCAAAGAAACTTAAATTCTAAGAATAGGGTAATTCAAAATACCTTGAAATCATTTTTAAAATATTCTAGATAAAATTACCTTTCCATAGCATTTTTCCTTCTTTTTATAGAATTTTCTATGAAGAGTAATGAATTTTAGAAGATCTAGGGGTTAATTAAGAATTAATTAGGTAAATAACTAATCCCTAATTAATTCTCAGCCCATGGCACGATGTGTGGCGGTGGTGGTCAATGCGCTTTACATGTTTTGTGCCGTGAGCCACTCATTTAAATGTCACATCGAAAAGCTGGCCCGCAGCGCACGTGCTAATATCCTTGGCCATCCGATTTGATCAAATGGCTAAGGATTCACCCACGATTTTAAAATAGATAAAGGATTTTTAAACTGTGCTAAATAATCTCGACAATCTATCTAAAATGTGTGGATGGACGGCTTAGATGAGATAAGTTCTTCCTTGAGGATTAATGGAGATCGTGCATGATTCAAGGGGAGATCTGAGCCTGATCGAGCATGGAATCATACAAGACTCAACCCACTCCATCTAGGCATCATTACCAACCTATCTAATGGTTGATTTCTCATGCAATGAAAATTCCTTTCACAAAAGACCAACACCTACCAAGCTAAGTGGTCGAAAAATTACAGACCTCACAGGAGGTGATCAGTGGTGCTCGAGCTCAATGAGTTAGCTTTGTCTAGTGGAGACGAAGCCTTGTTGAAAGTTTCAAGCCTTGGGGTTGGGTGGATCTTCCTATGGACCAACACCACTTGTTCTCCCTTGCGACTTTGATCCAATTGAGGCTCTCCTTGTTGTGGGTTGAATTGGTCTTTAGAAAGAGTGTGTAGAAGAAATTTGGATGGGATCAAGTGTAGGGGAAGTTGTCTAATCACTTCACTTCCCATGTTTTTGCACAGTGAAAAACTGAGAAGGAAGAATTCTAATCCTCTCTCAAAACCTTGGGAAAGCTCTCTGTTGATTGCTCAAGGTTCCTAGGCCTCAATCGAGTGTGAGTGAAGTGAATTTTCATTGAATTATGGGGAGTATATCTCCCCTAATGGCAATCGAACGGTCGAGCATAGGCTTGTTATTTTGATCCAATTAACCAGATTAGGGAGGTTGTTTAAGCTATTTTGAGTGTGCACATGGTCAGTTTGATCCCTTGAGTGGAATGCCAACTTCCCATGTGCTGAAATTGGGCTTATGAGGGAATTTGAAATTTCAATTTTGCTCTAAGTGGCCGGGTTTAGTCCATGGGTCAAATGGGCTGACCCAAACCCATTGGGTTGGGTGCACAGCTCATCATTAAGTCTCATTGAGCTTTTAGGAAAGCCTCAAGTGATTGTGAAGAGTGTATGCCCAAAATACCTATGGGCTAGGCCATAATTTGTTCTACATCCTAGGGGTAAAATGATCATTTTGCTAGTTTTTTAGTTTGGGTATGTTTGGTATGTTGAGAAAATAGGTTTGGCCAAGTTTCATTGGATTTGGAATTCATTTTATAGGGTTTGGCTCATGTTGACCCATTTAGGTCAAAATGGGTCAACATTGGTCAACTTGATCAATTGGTCAAATTGTGTCAAACCAAGAGTTGAGTCAAGTTCATATGACCATTTGAAATGTTTTGGTGCCTTTAGTTTGGTTCAATTTGGTATATATTTGGTTTTGGCTCATATGACTTCATTTAGGTCAAATGGGTCAAGTTGACCTATTTGACCTATTTGAGGTAGGTCAAGGTTAGGTTTAGGTTAGGTTAGTCATATGGAGTGTATTGGTATCTTTGTTTCAAATCAATTTGGGTTAAGTTTAATTTCGGCTCAACATGACCCCTTTAGGTCATGTTGGGTCTAAGGACAATTGGGCTAGGTTGGGTCTAGTTGGCCAATTGAGGCTTTGGTCAAGTTCCATAAGTGATTTGGAATGGACTTGATGAATTGGTTTCAATCAATTTGGCTTAGATCAAGTTTTGACACATTTTGACCCTTTTGGTCAAAATGGGTCAACTTGGGTCAAGTGGGCCAATTGGGCTAGCTTAGGCTCAAATGTTGGCTTGTTCAAGTTCAAATATAGGTCATGAGTGAACTTAGATTAATGGTTTCAATCAACTTGGCCTATGGTGGATTTTGGCTATGTTAGGTTTCATTTTAGGTTAATTGTTGACTTGGTCAAATCTTAGGTTTGACTTGGTTTGACCCAATTTGATTGATTGATCATTTCATGATGATTGTTGATCATGATGAGAGGCAAATATTAGTTTGGTTCAATCCAATTTGGTTAGGATCAAAAGTTGGCTCATAAGGGTACTTTAGGTTACTTTGGGTCAAGTGAGCCTAAGTGGGTCAAATGGCTTGGTCAAAGCTTGATTTGAAGTTGATTGATCTTGTATATGGACTTATGATTGAAATATAAATCCATTTATAAGTGGTTTGAAGTCAAATGAATTTTGATCCATTTGAAAATCTCATATTCAAAGGAAGAATATGAAGGGTATTTGGTTTGATTTTTCATTTGGGTTTTGATTGAAGGATTGGAATTTGGATTTATATATGAGCTCATGATTGTAGGATTGATTGAACCATGAGAGAAAATCAAGAGTTTGGTTTGATTTGAAAGTGATTTGGCTAAGTTCAAGATTTTAACTTGAAAAGCTTAGATTGGATTTTGAGTTGATTTGAGTTTGATTTTTGGAGTGTGTTTTGATTGTTTGATTTATATTTCATTTATATATGTGAATATAAATAAGAATATAAATTGATCATGAGAAAATTTCAAGAATTTGAAAGAGTTTAATCATGATTTAGGTTAAATCCATTTAAGGGAATTTAAAGAATTTAAGAGAATTCTTAATTTGAAATTTAATTTTTGAATTGGATTAGATTGATTTAATTTTATATTTCATTTATATATGATAATATAAATGATAATACAAATAAGTTTTGAGAAAATCTCATGAGTTTGAATAGGTTTGATCAAAGTTTAGGTTAAATCCATTAATGGAAAATTAAGGGATTTAAGGAAATTTTAAGCATTTTTAATTTGAAATTTAATTTTTGAGTTGGATTTAATTGATTTGTATTTATGTTTCATCTATATATGAGAACATAAATGAGGATATAAATAATTTTTGAGAAAATCCCCTGGATTTGAATAGGTTTGATCAAGATTTAGAGTTTATTTTGGCTAAGTCCTTTAATGGAAAATTAAAGGGACTTAAGAAAATTTTCATGAATTGATTTGGAATTTTGAAATTTATTTGATGGGTTTGAATTCATATTTCATTTATAAATGTGAATATAAATGAGAATATAAATGGATCATGAGAAAATCTCAAATATTTGAATAGGTTTAGATCATGATTTTGGTTAAGTCCTTAAGGGAGGGTTAAGGACTTAGAAAATTTGAACTTAGGAGTTTTTGGTGGATTTTGATCATGGGTTTCGATCATAGAATTGAATCATGGACTTCAATCATGGAGTTGATTTGAGTTTGGAGAAAATTAAATAGAATTGATTTGGGATTTGTCTTCAAGAAAGGAAAGTGAGGAATGGTTCAAGCTAAGGGTAGGAAATTTTCCTAACACCCCTAAGGCATGACCTATTGCTTTGGCTAACTCTTCTAAGTCTTCCAGGGCTGGGGAGTGTCCACCTAATCACTAGATGTGTCTTAAGACTAAGGAACTCTTAAAGTCTAAGAGAAATCCTAAGCCTAAGATGGAGGTGTTGAGAGCTCATTCTAAAATGAGGTCAACAAAGGGCGCCAAATAGGTGTGGTGTGACTGACCAAGAACTCCTCATGTATTGGTGTTGACCGAAATGATCAACAACACCCAAAGATCAGAAGCACTAATAGAAACTATCTATACCTGACCCAAGGAAAAGAATGAATCTAGTGCTTAGTGCAATGTGACTTTACTTATGTCCAAGACATAACTGAGAGGGAAGACATCCACTAAGGGATAGAGTGTGAACCTTCCACTAGGGAAGTAGGTTCAAGTCATCTACAAGGAGATGAAAGGTCTGATTTGATTCTCAATAAGGATAAAAAGGATTTGATTTATTCCACTAGGGAAGAGAGTTGAAATTATTTTATTTTTTGTTATGTTTAGATTTTGAGATGAACCATATTGATTTGCAATGGGTTGTACTGAATAGGTGCCATGGAGGCTAAAACCTAATTCAGATTTACCAATCTAAAGGGGTAGTCTACTAAGTACATAGTAGGAATAACTAGCTGAAGGGATGCATTTTGATATGCAGCAGCTATACTAGGATGAAAGTGTAGTAGACTTACATTCTCCAAAGTAGAGACCAAAATCTATTGACAATGCAATAGATGAACCCAACCTAGGGCTGACTATTGAGTGAATTCTACTGGGGGACTTAAATCAACTCAGAGATAATCGAGATTGATTTCATTTTTTAGATTTGTTTGTTTGTTTATTTATGATGGATTCCATAGGTTTGCAATGAACTGCACTGAGTAGGGGCCATAGAAGCATAGACCTAACTCAGATTTACCAATTCAAAGGGAGTAGTCTTCCAACCAAAAGGTAGACTATACATCCAAGGAGAAATGCCATTTGGTACACAATGGTCAAGTCTTAAGAAGAAAGCATGGTGACTCATATCTTCTAGAGACAAGAAACCATTGGGGTGATCAGTTGCTTTAGACAACAAATCACAGCCGACCTAGGGCTGACTATTGAGTGAATGTCATTAAGGGACTTAGATCAGCTCAAGAATTGTCAAGATTAATTTCATTTGTAATTTATTTATTTTGGTGGGTTCCGTTGGTTTGCAATGGATTACATTGAGAAGGAGCTGATAGAAGCCTGGACCTATCTCAGATTTAATGAACCAAAGGGAGTAGCTTCCCGGTCGATGGAAGAACTATCCGACCAAAGAAGTGCCTTTTGGTTTGCAATGATCAATTGAAGGGAAGAAAGCTCAGGGACTCACATCTTCCACTAGAAAAGATCACTAGGGTGATCGGTTGCTTTGGGAAATAAATTGAAGGCTGAGGGGCATGCGGTTCGACAATCATGCTAGAAAGAATGCATCATAATCTTATATCTTTCGAAGCGAAATGACTGCTGGGGTAACCTATTTGTGGAAAGATAGATTGAACCTGACCTAAGGGTTGCTACAAAGTGAGTACCAACCCGAGGATTTATCTCAACTCAAGTAGTCAGGCAATTCTTATAGGGAGTTTTGCTGACACTGCCCTAAAGATAGGATGTCTGCTTGGGAGAAGGGGGCCTTTGGGGGCTTGAATCCTAATCCACAAGCGAATTAATTTTTGTTTGTTTATTTTAGTTTATTTTTTTTATCGTGGACCCTGTTAGTTTGCAAGGGATCAAACTGAGAAGGAGCTTATATCAACATAGGAGTATCTCAAATTTACTGAACCAAGGGAAAATCTGCATCCACTAAAAAAAATTTTCAACCACGGGGGTGGCTACTAGGAAAGGTGAACTATCCAATCCAAAAGTAACCCGGGTAGTGTCTAAATGGGTGCCCATGGGGGATGGGGTCGGTAAGGGCTTAATCCAACACCCTGGAGAAAATGGCATGGCTAGTCATGAATTCAATAGGTATTCGGTGTCCAACTCAAGGAGAAAGCATAGGGACTCATACTTGCCAAGAGTGGTGTACTCACTAGGTGAGTCATTGTCAGCATAGTGAATATCAACCAACCTAAGGTGCTCATCGATTTGCAACAATCATCCTAGGAAGAAAGCTCGAGGACTCACATCCTCCTATAGTGGAACTAACTGCTGGGATAGTTTGTCTTCAGCTCGACAGGAGTTATCCGACCTAGGGCGACTACTGAGTGAATGTCACTGGGGGACTTAGATCAACTTAAAAGTAGTCAAGAGGAAAGGAGCCTATAGGGGATTTATCCTAAACCTCAAATATACTCAGCCTAGTTAGAACATGATGGCTAGTTCAAGAAGAAAGCACGAGGACTCACATCTTCTTAAACAAAGTCAACATGAGGTAGCTTATCGACTGGACAGTAAAGACTATCATACTAACAAGGCTCTCTTTAGTTTGCAATAATCAAGTTAGGAAGAAAGCATGGGGATTCACATCCTCCAACAAATGTCTACTAGGGTGACATACTAGCGAGGTAGCATGTAGACCTGACCTAGAGTAGCTAATGAGTGAGTGCCACAGGGGGCTTGCTCCCACATCAAATAGCTTGAGACAAAATATTTGTGTTTGTTGTGTGCATGTGTTAAAGGGAATAGGATGCCTCTGAGAGACTCTTACACCTTCCTTAAAACACCCTGGGGAATTATGAAATGATGCCACAAATGGAAACAATAATTCCCACTAAGAAAGGATGACGCTTGGGCTCTCTCACACCTAACTTAGGTATGCTAATTAAAATAGGATGCCTCTCAGGTTCTCTTACACCAACTCTAGAAGCACCAAGAGATTATGTTTGTGCGTTGTGAAAGAGGGATAGAATGCCACTGTGAGACTATTACACCTACCCTAAACACATCACGACGGATTCACAAGACAAGCAAACAACACTTTGAAAGAAGAGAAGATTTGATAAATGGAATCAAATTTTGTTCTTTTTATTAATGAATTATTTTCAAACAAGTTTTATTTCATGGGTAATATTTCTTTAGATAGAGCCCATTAATTGGAAGCATCAGGCATTCCGTTTTACTATCAATAAGCTGATAAGATCCTCCTTGGTAGGCCTTATCTATGACATAGGGGCCTTCCCAAGTGGGTTCAAACTTACCTCCCATCTTTTGACGGGCAACAATTGGTCTCCTTAGGACTAACACAAGTTCCCCTACTCAGAAATACATAAGGTGGACTAGCTTGTTGTGAGCTTGAATCATTTTGGTTTTGTACAACTCGAGGTTCTAGCACGCCCGTAGGCAACTCTCCTCCAAACTTTCAAGCTCTTCTAACCGCAACTTTGCATTCTGCTATGTAGTGATCTTGTTACACAATGCTATCCTTAGTGATGGGAGCTGAACTTCTATGGGAAGAATGACTTTGGACCCATACACTAAGAAAAATGGGGTAGACTGAGTTGGAGTTTGGTATGTGGTGCGGTAGGCCTACAAGGCTTCAACCAACAGCTCATTCCACTGTCTCTTGTTGTCATCAAGAGTCTTCTTCAGTATCTGGATGAGAGTTTTTTTTTTGAAAGCTTCTGCTAAGTCATTAGCTCTAGGGTAGTAAATGGTGGAGTATCTCCAATCTATACCATGTCTTCTAGCAAAGCTGTTGATCTTCATGCTTTTGAATGCAATACTATTATCGAATATAATTCGTCAAGGCACCCTGAACCTGCATACAATATGGTTCTTGAAAAATTGAAGCACATGGTGAACTGTGATCTTTCTGAGTGGGATGTCTTTCGCCCACTTGGAAAAGTAGTCGGTAGCAGCTAAGATGAATTGATTCCCCTTAGAAGAAGGAGGATCGATCGGACCTACAATGTCGGTACCCCAACACTTAAATGGCCATGAAGCCAAAGTATGGTTTAGAATGTTGGGTGGTTGGTGGAGGAAGAGGAAACTCATCCTTAGGACATGCCTTATTTAAGACCCTAAAATTGGCACAAATGCGAATTTGGCCATTCTTCTTCTTAACTGGGATGACACTAGCTAACTAGGTAGGATATTTTTCTTCCTTGATGAAACCAACATCGATCAATTTCTTGACTTCAGAAATGACCTATTGTTCAATTTCTAATCACATGCATCTAGAAGCTTGCTTAAAAGGGGTAACGTTAGGGTTTATTGCTAGCTTGTGGACTGCAACATCAGGAGATAATCTAGGCATTTCTTCATAACTCCATGCGAAGCAGTCTTTAAACTCAGTCAATAGCCTAACTAAGTCATTGATTTCTTCTTTATTTAGCAACGAACTGATGTATGTTGGGTATGGATTTTCTTCTATCCTGAGGTTGATTTCTTTGGGTTTGTCGATTATTGAATGAATCTCCTCTTCAAATTCTTACGGTGCCTCTTTGACTTGGAGATGATCTTGATCATCTAAAGTTTATAAACACACATTCTCATGAGAGTTGGGGAAGTGTGAGAAGAACCGATCAGATTCCAAATAGTTGGTAATAACTAGGTAATAATCTTCATCATTGACTAAACCCACTATACCAAATTCTAGTCCTACTCTTGATTGTGCTTCCCTGCCTGTATTATTCTAGAATTTTTTGAAGTATTTTGACCTGTGCTTGGACCAAGTGTGAGGAACTAAACCTTTATGTATAAAATTTTGAGCACAAGGAGAGTAAAAGTCAAAAGGTCATTCCATTAATTCTTTAAAAGTATCTTCCATAAGTTCTACATCGAGCTCTGGACTTGAGGTGATGAACCCAAAAAGAACCTCTTCTGCTTCGTGTTGCTGGAAGACTTAGGGACTTCCTTAACTATTAAACCTTCAACTTTCTGAGATGTAAGTGAGGTAAGAGCTAAGGTTCTCAACTGTTGTCTAATAGTTTCACATAAACTAGATTCGAATACTTTGCTTTGCTTAGAGGCCTAGTCTTCATCTCCAGCTGGATCAAAAGTCACCGCTAATGGAACTCGTATAGAGGGGTTGGCTGGAGTACTAAACACATTAGACTCATCCTTTGAGCTGGATTCCAAGTCTATGTGAATAGTAGGGGTACTCTATGAGCTGAACACGATCTGTGGTGAAGGCCAACTAGGAGCCTTCTACCTCACAGGCGCCTCATTTCTGCCTCTACCTCACGGTGGAGGTGAGCTATCCTACCCACATGTCCTTATGATGGAATGAACTGTGAGTGGAATGTGATATGCGGATCTATTTCTTCTTCAATTCTCCTTTCTTATGTACTTGGACTTTTATTTTTCTTTTCATTTTCTTTTACCTTTTCTTTCGCTTTATTTTCTTTTTCTTTTGCATTTGCATTTGAATTTTGTCCAAGTTCATGAAAAAGGGTGTTTTGAGGAAGATAGTAGGTCACATCCACATAAATCTCAACCTCTCTAACTGAGAATGGATTTTCATCTCCCTTGACATGGTACTCAATTCTATATTTTTTGAACTTGATGCACTGATGAAGGGAGGATGGAATGATCTAGTTCTAATGTATCCAAGGCCTACAAGCAAAGCAGTAAATGAAGTATTCAAATCAATGATGTGGAACTTGGCTTTAGTCTTCCAATCACTAATCTCCAATGGTAACACTATAGAACCTAAAGCTTGCTCACTTTGATCATTGAATCCTCTCAACATCATCCTATCTCCTCAGAGAGTAGATATGTTGATCTTGAAATAGGGAAGGGTCTTTAGACTCATAATATTTAGTGATGTGTCTGAATCCATGAGAACCCTGACAAGTCTGAACCTATCCATGTCGACTATAATATATAGGGGACGGTTGTACTCCAAGTCCCTTAGTACAAGGTCTTCATCTATGAAGGTGATCCCTTGGGCTTCTTTTGCATAGTGTGCTTCCTTACCTATATCGGTCAGCTGAGCTAAGCATATTTCAGGATCAAGAAGGGCCTTGATTAGTGACTCCCTCATCTCTTTGGATAAGATAAGGGCATCGTATATTCTTAGCTTAGATGGAAACTTTGTTAGATGAAAAAGGACATTTTAGTCCACCTCTGATTTGTCTTCCACAAGCATATCCAAGGGTGGAGCATCCTGTGAAAGGGCTTCTCGATCTTTAGTATCAATGATATGTTTCCCTCTATCTTGAGGTACTATCCTAGAAGGTAGAACCTTTCCACTACGGAGGTTGACTTTGGTAATCTCTGGAAGCAAGGTGGTGGCAAGTTCTACCTGCACTTCAGGCTCACCTATAGCTTCTCCTATGGGACTCTCAGAATCGGATGATTCCATGTTCATCTCAAGAGGTGAACCCGTAGTATTCAGAGTTGGAAAGTCCAACTCTGAATCAAAAATAGGAAGATCAAAATTATAATAGTTAATTAGACTTGAAGAGTTATCTTTAGGAATAGAAGAAGAAAACTCATCAGAAGAGACACAAATGTAATTCAAATCAGCTTTATTCTTCAATTTTTTAGAAGTATTTGGAGGTACAAACTTGAAATCAAGTAGAGTGAGTGGAGTAAGGGATTTGATGCCCTATCTACTTATACAAGAGTTCTACTAGAAGAAGAAATAAAAGAACTAGCTGAAATGGTAGAAGTCACCAGTGTGGAAGCTACAACTGAAGGCAGGAGTTTGGACACAGTCAGTGGCTGTGCTAAAGGACTATCCCAGGACTAACACATGCTACTGCTGCTACTATTGTTGCTGCTGAGTTCTCACTTTCCTAGAGTTGGCATTGATAACTTGCAAAACTTCCTTGGCGTTGGAGGTTTGAGCTGACTCAAGCATCTGCAATGAAAGCTTCTTGATCTTCTAAATTATTTTCTTAGAGATTTTAGAAAAAGAAATGTTCCAACTTTCTTCAGTTTTAGTAGGATCACTTGTATCCCCAAAAATTACCCTAATGGAACTGAAAGGTTGTTCCACAAGATATTTCTTTGGGATAACAACAACACCGATCTTGAAACTATGTTCAAGCCAATCTTTGAATGTAAAGCAATCCTCCAAAATATGGCCTAGCATACGATGGTAAGGGAAAAAGTTTGGATCATGACTTTTGCCTACTTCCTCCGATCCCCTAGGCTTGGGTATCTAAAAATTAAGTTTCTTTAGGAGGTTCTTACAGATTTTTTTGATTACCTCCCTATTAAAAGAATAAGGTTTATTTAACTTATCTAAAAGAGTAGGTGGACCATAACTACCTAGCAACAGATATGCATGGCACTGCTGCTGGTGGTATGGCTGATGTGGTGGTTGTGCTGGCTGTGGAGGCTGAGGTGGAGGCTGGTATGGCTACCTCGATGGTGGCAAATGAGGTGGAGGCTGCTGAGGTCGTCATCTCTCGGACCGATCTCTAGCTAGCTTCTTCCCCTTATCAACCACTGCTACTGCTCCAGGTTTCATCTCATAAAACTTTTGGGATTTTTGGTTTGGCAACTGATCTGGAAAAGGCAACTGTTTGACCTCTCCTTGTACACTACCCACCTTATTGATTAGCTTCTCAAATGTCTTTATAGTGAAGCCCTTAAGCATGAAGGCGACCAGGCCATGGATATTTTTTAAGAGAATCTCAATGGCATGTTGTTTAGATAGTAGTGGTTCACACTTCATACTTAGGTTATGCCATAAGAGAATATAATCAACAAGTGACTCCCCGGAGTGTTGTTGGGCTACAATGAGATCACCTACAGTAACCCTTTGCTGAGTTCCAACAAACCTCTTGATGAAGAGTTGCTCAAACTTAGCAAATTTCTTAACTGAACTATTGGATAGTTCAACATACAAATCAAAAGCGATACTCGCAATGCTACTGCCAAAGAGTCTAAAGAGTAAAGCATCGCTGCCACCTGTGTTGTAATAACTAGCCCTGATGTGAGCTATATGCTACCTTAGATTCCCACTGCCATCGGTTCTTGAAGGAAGGAGGCACGAAACCCTTGGGATACTGGATAACATTGAATTCCTCAGGGTAGGGTCTACCCTTTGGAACCGATGATCCTCCCCGGGCTTGAGCCAAAGCTTCCTTCACTTATTGCTCAACCATGGATTTCAAATCTTTTTCATGTATGGAGGTACTTTCCACTACCTTCCTATATAGACTAGTGCTAGGGCTGTCAAAAAAGCTCATTGTTCACGAACAGCTCATGTTCAGCTCGATATTTAGCTCGTATTTGGCTCGTTCGTTAAGTAAATGAGCAGAACATGAACAAATATTTCAGGCTCGATTTATAAATGAGCCGAACATGAACAATCCTTTGTTCGATCGTGTTCAGCTCGATTTAGCTCGAAATAAATAAATAATTTATATTAAATTTGATTTAAAATATAATTTATGTCATTAAATATTTTTAAAATTGATATTTAATTTAATTATAAAATTAGTTAAAAAATTTTAAATAAAATAAACTAAAATATATTAGTAATTATTATTATAGGTTTTTTTATAATTATGCATTTATGCTTCTTTCTTGTTTAGGTTTTAGGTCGTATTAGTTAATCCCAGCTGTAGGAATTTATATTAACGTCTGGGATTTAAAATAAGATGAGCGATGGAGCGAGCGATATCTGATATTGCCCTATCTCTCGACTCATTCCACATTTTCAGCCCTCTCTCTCTCTCGATCTCGTCTCGACTTTCCTAATCGCAAGTCCCTCGACTCCCTCTCTCGTCTCAGTGTTTTGGCCGCCAAATTTCTACTCTTCTTAGCAAGAGTCTTACGAGTTGTGAGTTTTGCGAGTTGCAAATTGCAATGGTAATATCTGTAAGCAATAGCCGAACCTCTGGATGCGATCTCTAGATTTCTAGGGTTTGTACCGACCATTATTTTCTTATTTTTATGAAGCTTCTACTTGGGACTCGATCGACTTTCCATGCTATCATTATTTTCTTCTTTTATCAAGCTTACTTGGTTTCATGTTAAAGGAGAAATGCTCTTAAGCTTTTACAATTTGTGACTCGATTTTTATTTGTAGACTTGAGTCACTTGATATCTGCTATATGTTGTTATCTCGGACCTCAATTGAAATACTTGAAGTGCTTATTGATTAAGCCATGTATGATATTCTACATCTTATGTATGCTTGTTGTGGATGATTCGGTTATTCTTTGTAGGTTATTAAAATGCCTGAAGTGCTTACTCGGTTTGTCCTGTCCGGCCATTATTCTGCTGTCTCTGTTATTTGGGAGCAATATATTGCTGTCTCTGTTTGATTTCTCATTTTATTTTACTCTTCTCAGTTCTCATTCTAATTTATCCTGTCCGGCCATTACTCTGCTGTCTCGGTTTGTCTGTTAATTATTCGCTATCTCTTATTTTGGAAATATATGTTGCTGCTTTGATTTTTTAGTTTACATGGCATGGATAGTTAGATACTATTTATTTTGGTTCGGCTATTACTTTTTTATCTCTGTTGGCATGGATACTATTTATTTCTGTTCGACCATTATTTTGTTTAGTCTGTTGGCATCAATGGCATGGATACTATTTATTGAGCTGATTTGGTGCTGATAGTAGATTAGCTTAATTATGTATATCTTGGAGTTGCAATTTTTTTTAGCTGATTAAATGAGAGAATATTGAATATGGAGTTTAGTATGGAGATTGGAGAGTGTATGTGTATGTGGTCCTAACTCATATTTTCTTTTTTATTTAGTGTACAATCATGTCTAATGTGGATCATTCTCAGTCTGCATCATGTGGTGATGATTTAGTTGTAGGTAATGATATACCAAGTACTTCACAACAAGTTGAATCAGAGGAGCATACACTTGAGACTACTAGTGCTGATGTCAACCCTTTATGTCAAACTACCGGAAAATATTTAGCTTTGGAGAAGGATACAACCATATCAAGTAGTTTCTGAAAGATATTATTGCTTGGAGCATCTTACTTACCTATGTTGTTTCTATGCATTGTATTAGTGTTCATTATGCTGGTTGCAATACTTATTTTGATGATTTACTGTTTGGTTGTTAGATTTTAGCTGATAATGACTGGTGGCTGGCTTTTGACATGCTGGTTGTCTCACCTATTAGTTCTTGTTTTCTTTAACTCTATCTTTGAGCTGACATTTTCCTTTTATTTCCAGGAGTTATGTTTTATTTTATTTTTCAGCATGAAGAGGCTTTTTGGCATTTTTGCTGACATTTTTTGATTCAGCAGGGTCCCTTTGGTGGGATCTTATTGTGGGAGGCTTTCTTCTTTTCTTCCACCTGTGAAGGTTGTTTTTTGTAGGCTTTCTTACAGGCTAAACAGGAATGAATTTTTTGGTAAATTTTATCTAGCCGAACTAAGCATGTGCCCTTACAATTTTCAGGTTTTGTTCAATAAAATTTTACTTGCTAGTTTTCAGTTTTCTGTGCAAGTTATTTATGTGATTCTTTTGAGTGCAATCCAAGTGCTTCAGATTTTGTTCAAAATGACTTTATGGCAATTCAATTACAATTCTTGGTAATTTTACATTGTTGAAATTTCTTATCATCTATATATTTTTCAACCCTTTACCTGTTTCTTCTAATCTGCTGCTGTATTCCCATCTCTTCTCTGATAGACTTCTGTAATTCCTGTGGTAATTTAGGCTGGGGGTATGCTGTCTTCCTTTACAATGCTAGTTTCTAACTTCTGCAACAAGGAGGTTTGCTGGCTGGTTCTTTGTTTGCTGGCTGGTTTGGTTCTTTGTTTGCTTACTGGTTTTACTCTTTCTGCATTACACATTTGCTGGCTGGTTTTGTTCTTTGCATCCTTGTTGGGCTATGATAAGATCTTTTGATGCTACACTTGGTCAATTTAGAAGCAGAGTCACTATTAATGTGTAATATCACTTGTGATATTACACATTAATGCTATGATGAAAACTATAAATAGATGTATGAGATGCTTAGTTTGATATTTGGCTGTATGTATTTTCTAACATTTAATTTAATTTTTTGTGATTACATTTTGTCTATTTTCTGAATGTCTATCATTTAATCAATGATAGCTAGCTTAATAGTTTGGATTTTGGAGTTTGGATGTGTTGGGTCTGCAGCCTTTGATTGGTGCTTAGGCCCTTGTAATGGCTATTTGCTGCCTATGCTTTTTTTGGTTGGGTGTTTGTTGGCCACGTGTTGGTAACTTCAGAGACTGAGCTCTTTCTCTCTCTTTCTTTCTCCCTCTTTCACACTCTCTTTCCTTGTTCCTTAGATCCGCCTTCAACTATCGATGTTTCTTTTTGCCTTATTTGTTTTCGATTATTTTGTGAAGCCTTTATTGGCCATTATTTTATGCTCTTATTAACCACTTTGTTTGCTATATATTCTTTGGTTTTGTTCATCCTTATTCTATGATAAGATCTTTTGATGCTACACTTGGTCAATTTAGAGCAGATCTATTATTAATGTGTAATATCACTTGTGATATTAATATATGATGAACTATAAATAGATGTATGAGATGCAACTTAGCTTGATATTTGGTCATATGTATTTTCAAACATTTAATTTAATTTTTTGTGATTACATTTTGTCAATTTTGTCTATCATTTAATCAATGATAGTTAGCAATAGTTTGGATTTTTTTGGAACACATGTGCACTTATTTTTAATTTTTTTGTGATTTCATTGTCATTTTTTGAGATTTCATTTTGTAATTTGGAACAAATGCTACACTTATTTTCATTTTTTTTATAGATCCTAGTCTTATTAATATTAATCTTTCATTTTATCATCTTTTGTGATTTCATTGTCATTTTTTGTGATTTCATTTTGTCAATTTGGAACAAATGCTACACTTATTTTCATTTTTTTTACAGATCCTAGTCTTATTAATATTAATCTTTCATTTTATCATCTATTTGAATGTTTAATATTCATACAGCTATTAAGCTATTGACGGCATCAATGATTATGTATTTTAGTTTTCTAATATTTATTTTATAATTTTTGTTAGTTTTGTTAACATAAAGTCTTGATTTGAAGATTCAAGATTGGTTGGATTTTGAAGATATCTGAAGAAGACTATAAAGCTTTGATTAGAAATTGATATTTGGAAATTGTAATTTCATTATTTTCTTAGCTTTTATTTTTTGAAATTGTAAGTTGTAAATTATAAGTTTGAATTTGTAAATTATATGCATATATGATATATGATCTTGTAAATTTTGTTAGGCTATAAATTAATATTTGAAGTTGTGTTCAATTATGTGTAAAAAAATGATTTTTGAATCTCTTATTGAAAATCATTTAATTTAATAAAATAAATTTTTTTATATAATTTTGATTTTTAAATCTTTGAATGAATCTAATTCTAATTTTTTTTGTAACAAAGTTTTTTAGTGTAAAAATAATAATTATGATTGTATATAATTATTTTGTATAATTGTATATTTTTGCTTTAATTTTTGTCAATAGTATTTCAATTTTTCATCATAAGATTTTAATAATTATTTTTAATTAAAATAAAAAAATAAAATTATTAAAATATAAAATCGAGCTAATTTGAGAACACGAGCCTAAAATGAACAATATTTTTTCGAAACGAATAGTATAAACGAGCTATTTTCGAGCCAATTTCAACAAAAAAATAATAGCACGAATACTGAACAACACTCGAGTTCGGCTCGTTTGCACCCCTAACTAGTGCTACCTTGCTCAATGGGAGGTAGAGTCTTAACTGGATCTAAGACATGCACTAGTCAAGCTAATCACATCAACCTATTAGGATGAACCGAGGGGATTGCTTCAAGTACTAACACCGCCGCTAAAGTCCTAATCGATGTGTGCCATCTGATCAATCTGCTCATCTTTCTGCCTTAACTACTGTCAAAGGTGATGGGTTGATTCTGCGGTGTCTCCTTGTTCACCCTCATCACCTTCCATGGTATGTTGCTTCCTAAGAAGAGAACCTCTAGTATCGACCAAGCATATGCCAGTTGAATCCCCCATCAAGTCATCTTCTTTGGGATTGAAGCTGACTCTTTCTTCATCAGACCATGCATACCCTAAGATCTCCTTCTTCTCCATAAAATATTGTGTAGCTATCTCATCTAAAGATCTATCTAACTCAACAGGTACAAACAGCTTAGGCTGATCGGTGTGATCTCTATCATGAACTAAGAGGCACCAGACCTCACCTGTAGTTGGGGAGTCCATCCTATGCAGACTGTACTCACTAAAAGAATGATACTCCTGACTGATTTTGGCTGTAATAGGGGTAATAATCCTAGAATGATCCTCTACCACTACAGCCACTGAACTATCATCTAGAATATCCATTATATCTGGATGAATGGGTGGAGTTGGTGAAGGAATGGCCACAATGCCCCGAGGTCGCTACTCCTTCCGTACCACCACTAGGGCAGAAGGTCGAGCGGGAGAGCTTGGCCTTACCACAATAGGGGGTGTAGGAGGAGTAGGATCCCTTGGCCGTAGCCGAATCACCAATGGGGTACATTTTTCCCTTGATGCGGCCTTCATAGCCTTAGATGGAATGGGTGATGCTGAAACCTATACTGGCGATGGCGGACGTGGAGTAATGTGGTGGGGTGGAGACACCACTGACTTTTTGTGTACAAGAGCTGGCCTCCTGTGGTGGCTGGTCCCCGTGAGGAGAATATTATCGATGGTCGGGGTAGCACGCGAAATGGAAATCAACCAAAGCGTAGCGGTGATGATGAACCTTCACGCTCTCTACTGGTAATGCATGATGTATGGGCCTCACGGGCCTCTCCTGACTGATCTGCCTCCCTACGCTACAGGAGATAACAGATCAATGATCGAACTGGGTACCAGACTCTCAGCGTTTGTATGCTCCGCCTACCTGGAGTAGAATAGAGTGAAGGCCGGCGTACGACCTCTTACTCCTAGAAACCGTTGGCTGTAGATGCACTGCTGGTGGAGGTGATAAATTGATCCTCCTGACATCCTCTCTATCTAATCCTGAGAGAGGATGAAACTAGTTTTTCATAACCATTGGTGAAGTGATCAAGGGAGACTCATCCATGGATGATCTGGCAGCTGCCTCAAGCTCTCTGGCTGGCCGAGTATGGAACTGTTTGACCATATGATTCTTGTTCCTACGCTGGGTGCGAGTAGGATGAGAGGAGTGTGAGCTAGACCCATACTTAAATGTGGGGGAGGCAAACCCTGAAACTAGGGGAGCCTTACCGTTGGAGGGTACATATGGTAGGGTGCTTGCATGCACCGGGGAAACATGTGCAACCCTAGGACAAATTGCCACTGGAATTGGAACTGTCGGTACTGAAACCACTAAAGTTTGTGGTACTACCACATATTTCCTCTTCAGTGAGGAGATATGTGAATCAGAGGGTAAGTCTACCTTGATGACCGGCTTCTGCCCAACCACCTTCTTCCTGCTGACTGCGGTGAGGGGAATGCCCTCACAAGTGATCCTAGCCCCTTCAAATCCTCGGCCAAAATGGATCAAGTGGGTATGTTAAGTGAGATTCCAAATGTATTTGAAAATTTTTTGAAATTTTGAATTTTGGATTTGGATGCTTCACTTAACAAATTTGGGTGTGTTAAATGAAATTCCAAATGTGTTTGAAAATTTTTAAAATTTGAAATTTGGATTTGGATGCTTCACTTAACAAATTTGGGTATGTAAAATGAAGTTCCAAATGTGTTAAAATTTTTTTTTGAAATGTGATTGTTGATTCTGATTTTGGATATGGAAACTTCACTCAGCAAATTTGATTATGCTAAATAAAATTCCAAATGTGTGTTTGAAAATTTTTTGAGTTTTGGGATTTGGAGACTTCACTTAACAAATTTGGGCATGTTAAGTAAGGTTCCAAATATGATTGTTGATTTTGAATTTTTTTTTTTGAATTTGGAATCTTCACTTAGCAAATTTGAGTATGCTAAGTGAAATTCCAAATGTGTTTTGGAAAATTTTGAAATAGGATTGTTGATTTTGATGTTTTGAAAGAGGACCTCCATTCAACAAATTTAAGTATGTAGAATGGAGATCCATTTTATTTTTGAAATACAATATTTTTTATTTTGTGTGTGATTGTTGCTTTTTGAAAGAGAGGAATTCTAACTTAAAACATATGTGAGGTATGCTTAAGTAGAATTTCCTAAATGATATTTTTTTTAGTTGGGATTGAAATCTTCATTAAATAAATTTAAGTATATTAAATGAAGGTATTCATGTGTGCTTTTTTTTGAAAATTTTAATTTTGTTTACAAATGAACTTTCCATTCAATAAGTGTGAGTATATTGAATAGAAGAATACATATGTGCTTTTTGAAAAGGTTTATGATTATTCTTGTGATTTTTGAAAAAGATAATTATTTATTTTATTTAAAAAAAATGAAATCTTCATCAAAGTGAATTGAAAGAAGATATTCATTTATGCTTTTGAAAAATGTTATTAGTTTTATTTTTGAAAATACCTACATGTAATAATTATATGAATTGTTAAATGAGGGTGAACAAATTTTGTGAAAATATTTTATTAAGTGTATTTTTTGAAAAAGGTGCTTTTGAAAAGAAAAATTCTTTATGGAAGGTTTATTATTTTTAGGATGAACCTTTCCTTATCATAAAAATGATAAGGAGAAAGTCTTTAAAGGATGTTTTATTTTTATTTTAGATCTTTTCATTTTACCCATTGGAGGAACCCAATGGGGGTTTTAAGACCAACAAAGGAATACGGTCCTAAAACCTAAAGATGTTGGCTAACTTAACTCAAGAATGAAATGAGCTAAGTGCCAACAGAAAGTAGGATAGTCTTGGATTCATACCAAAGTACAAATGCACTTTGATACTCAAAGACAATGATCATTTACCAAAGATGGAGAGAGGAGCCATCCCCAGCGGAGTCGCTAGAAAAATCTATGGAGAAAATTTTCTATAAGGGACTTACTTTTCAAATTTGTGGGGAGAAAAGAAAGAGGAACCCTTACAAAAATTCATCTTGATAAGACGTCATGCAGATCTGCAGATGTACTTATTCAGGTGATCGGATACGTCATCAAGGTATAGTGTACTATCTTGAAAGATAAATGTCACTACCCTTTAATGGAACCAATCACCTCAAAAAGGACTCCTAAGGATGATGGGTCTGCATATGTACCATAGATTCTTCCTACTTTACATGGAAAGAGAAAGCAAGGTTTATTTTAAACTTGGTTTTTTAGTTTCCTACAGGGGCAAGCCCCCATAGTTAATTACATCCTAAGGGATGGGATCCCTTTGGAAAACTCTCGATCAAGGTAAATGATCGTTGTCTTTAAAGATTTAAATAGGAAGGACTATCAATTGATTGGTTTGTTTTTGAGATCAAATGGGATTGATCAAAAGAGGGAGTTATTATCGAAGCCAGAATGGAAATAAGTATGAGATGCTCACGATGCTAGGAAACCTAACGAACATCTAAAACTATCCTAAAATTAGGCTTTACATTTTGGAAATTGATTTAGTTTATTTGAGTTGCATTTTTCATTGAAAATTTAAGACTTAATATTCCTTAACACAAGATTAAAAAAATTCCTAAGAGGTGAGGAATTATGCTTATGGCCCACAAAAAGGAGAAGCAACTTCAGAACCTAAATAAAGGGAGCTTCGGTGAGGGTCAGAAGCACAACCTAAATCTAAGGCAAAAATGGGTAATTGGTTTGCCTCCACAAGAGAGGACAAACCACCCGATAACTAGGACTTATAACTTGGGGGTGGTTGCCAACTAACTCCTCCTAAGATTTTAAATATGTGTAGGCAAGTCTTTATGCTTATGCAAGATAACTAGGCTATTTTTATTTAGAAAGAGACTAAGTCCTTAAACTCACTCCCTAAAAGACTAAATCATGTAAAGCATGCTTCAAAAGACATAAATTTAATTCATTTCAAATTTTATTTTATTTTTATTTTTGGACAATCATTTTGACTCAGGCTAATAGTATTTTTATGACTAATACATGAGAAATCAGATTATTGGCTAAAATCAGGGAGAAGGTAGGAGGTGAGTTTCCACCACGCTCAAAGGTTAGGCCAAGTTCTCTAGCAAGGGTGGAAGCCCTCCAATTAAGAGTGAAATAAGATGTATTTGTGCATGATATTATAAAGAAATGCTCATCCAGCTAAGGTTGCTTATTCTTTTATCTTGATTTTAATCCTAAGCTTTAAGTGAGCTTATGAGTTATTTAATTTGAATTTGAATTGTTAAGTTGGGTAAAAGATTTATTTCTCTCTAAAGAGCCTAATCCACATCCGGCTATACATAAAGCAAGAAAGAAACTAGGAAAAGCATGCCACTTAATGCAAAAGCTAAACAAATCATCAAACAATTTATAAAGCTAATTGCAAAAAGAATAAATGATCGTTTGTGGTCCGGTACCACTGCACAAACTCAAAAATATCAAATGTGGGTTGTCGAGCTCTACCCTTATACAACCCGAATTACAAATGAATTGAATTATAGTTTAAGTAAAGGAATTCATTGTTATGGGGTCTTCAAGCTTTATTTTTCTTTCTTCTTTCTTTCTTTTCTTTTCTTCTTTTCTTTCTTCTTCTTCTTTTGGATGGTTGGATAGTAGAGGCTCCAAGGCTTCACATGGTGCATAAGATAGGATCTTATGACCAATGCTCATCCTATCCCCATAACAAATCATTCCAAAATCCTATATATACAAATTATTACATGAAAAGGAAAAGGGAAATCTAGCTCATACTTGCAAAATAAGGGTTAGTTAAATCACGCCACACAAATCCCAAGCATGTATATTGGACTTATCACCCCACACAAGGGTGACTAAGTCCACCAGGCCTATGGATTATGCTAAGGGGTATAAGCACCTACAAGCAAGAAGCATTTATATTTTATTTATGATAGCAATCCTTAAGAACAATCCCCTGAAGAATAGATTAGTTAGACTAAGCACGCCATACCATTCATTCTATGAGCATACACCCTAACATCCAGTTTAAAATATATATTACAAAATAAAATATAACATCAAACCATGCACCGACCTAACCCAAGGCTAGAAGTGACGACTTAGGCTAATGTGTGCTTTGAAGGTTTGTGTGGTATGCTTAACTTAGGACTTTAGGTACAAATTTTCTAAGTGTGAAGGACATGTTCAACTTATAGGAGGGTTTCATTTAAGTTGTTTAAGTGTTTTGGGTTATTTTTATTTTATGTTTTAATTTGTTTTAAGTGAAACCTATAATTAATTACTAAGTTATAAAGAGAGGGAAAGAGAAGGGAACTTCTCTTTCCTTCTCTAATCCTTAAGTAATTTCTAAGGTAAGTTCACATTTTAATTTCATTTAGGTGAATATTTTGATTACATCTTTTAATCAATCCTAAGTTTAGATAAACCCTAAACAAACCTATTCAAAAAGAAAGGTATTTTAAGATTAAATAAAATGAATCAAAATTCACATAACACACATTACTTCATTTCTTTCCCAACACATATAACATGCATATGGATGGACCCTAAGCATATCTATACATCTAAATGAGAATAGTTAACACACTTACAATGCATGCTAAGTAATCTATTTAAGAAAGTTTAGAAGTTGAATATGCATGATTTTTTTTTAAAGTAGAAAAGATTTTCCTTATCCAAAATTTCACATACATATATGAAAGTAAGAAAGCCATAAGTGAGTATAGTAACAGTGTTAACCAGAGGTGTAAGGTATAAGACCTACTTAGGGCTACTTAAAGCCTCATAACCTTGGGGTTGTCCATACTAATATACCACTTTCCTTAAGTACAAACATGTATGTAAAAGAAATTAAATGGAAAAGGAAGAAGCAAAAGTTGTTTGATAGTTTCATTTTTGTTTATACAATTTATGCATGCAAGTATAGGTAAACTTTCTTAAGTGATAGCATTGGGATGAATAGGGCATGAGATTAAGTAAGTGTTGAGTTCTTTTCAAATGAACCATGCATCTTACTAACTCCTATTCAAAACTATGCTAACATGAGGAAGAAAGAGAGCCTATGCTAAACATGCTTTTATAATCCATCACATGCAAGCTTATAATTAAGATATGAATAGCACACTTTCAGATTTTATGTTTCATTTATAAGTTTTAAAAATACTTTGGATTTAGTACTGATAATAGCCGCTCATATTTTACTTTAGCCAACACATGCACATTTGACATAAAGTAAATAATTTTCATTGTAGAAATTGAAACATGAACTTATGAATGCATGAATCACATGACATACAACTTAACATGTTGGGAAAGATCTAAAGTAATGAAATCATGTAAACAAACTCACTTTACTTAAATCCTAAAGACATTCTTAAGGAATAAAAAAATTTAGAATAAATCAAAGTGAATTTCAAAATGATTTTTGTTTTGGAGTTTGATTTAATTTTGAAAAGGTGAGATGAGTTTACTATTCCTAACCCATTCCCACATGTGATTTATATTTTTGTTTAATTTTGAGATAACTAAATCCATTTTTAAGCATTGATTGTTAAGGTATAAATTAAGTGGCTTAATTAACCCTTACCTACACTACCTTAGAAAAATTAACTAAGTAATTATGAGATAATGAGATGACATGAAATCCACAAGGTACTTAAATTTGCAATGCACCTAATAATGAAAAGGCCTACTGCAATTTGGCTCACAATTAAAAGTTAATTAAACTAAGGGGTTTAGCTTAAGTACTTTTTAAAACACCCTTTCATACTTATGAAAGGGGTTTTAAGTTCCTTAATTAAACTTAGGCTATTAAACACCTAAGAATCTACCCAAGGTAGATTAATTATGTTCTGGAAGTTTTTAGAATTTTGAAAATTGTTTAAAGGGGTGATTAATGAGTTAACCTTTAATTAAGAGGGGATTAAGGAGAGAAAAGGGGGTTTAGGGAATAGCTTAGGGGAAATGCCCCAAAATTATTCCATAAAATCCTTACTCACTGGATCTGACCTTAATCAAACTTAATCATAGGGTAAATCTGCTAATCATACATTAATTACCCTTAATTATATGAAGGGGTAATTAGGGAATGCGCTAGCAATTTCCCCAATTAATCCCTCAATAAATCTCAAGAAAATTAGTGAAGGCAGAGGTCAACCCCTAAAATGAATCCTTAAAATTTGAGATTAATTGATAACCTAATTAAATAATAATTAGCTAATTAAAATTCTCAAAGAAACCCAAATTTAGAGAAAAGGGTCATTCAAAATACCTTGAAATCATTTTTAAAATATTCTAGATGAAATTATCTTTCCATAGCATTTTTCCTTTTATTTTTTTGATTTTTCTATGAAGTGTTATGAATTTTAGAAGATTTGGGGATTAATTAGGAATTAATTAGGTAAATAACTAATCCTTAATTAATACTCAGCCCACGGCGCGAAGTGTGGCGATGGTGGTCAGTGTGGTTTACATGCGTCACATCGTGAGCCACTTAAACGTCACATCAAAAAGGCAACTGGCGGTGCACACGCTGATATCCTGGGCCGTCCGATTAAAAGATCGGATAGCTAAGGATTCACCCACGATTTTAAAATAGATAAAGGATTTCTAAAACATGTTAAATAATCTTAGTCGTCCATCTAAAATGTGCGGATGGACGGCTGAGATGAGCCAAGTTCTTCTCTAAGGATTAATAGAGACCGTCCATGATCCAAGGGGAGATCCAAGCCCGATTTAGCATGGAATCATACAAGACTCAACCCACACCATCTAGGCATTATTACCAACCTATCCAACAGTTTATTTCTCATGCAATGAAAATCCCTTTCACAAAGGATCAACACCTATCAAGCTAAGTGCCAAAAAATTACATACCTCACCGGTGCTTGAGCTCGATGTGGTAGCTTCATCTTGTGATGAAGCACAGTTGAAAGTTTCAAGCCTTGGGGTTGACTGGATCTTCCTATGGACCAACACCACTTGATCTCCCTTGCTTCTTTGTTCCAATTGAGGTTCTCCTTGCTGTGGGAATTCAAATGGATGCTTGGGCAAGTTTGAATTGGTCCTTCGAAGGAGTGTGTAGAAGGAATTTGGATGGGATCAAGTGTAGAGGAAGTTGGCTAATCACTCCACTTCCCCTTTTTTTGCACAATGCAAAACTTAGAAGGAAGAATCCCCTCTCAAGACCTTGGGAAAGCTCTTTGATGATTGCTTAACGTTCCTAGGCCTCAATCGAGTGTGAGTGAAGTGAATTTTCATTGAATTAGGGGGAGTATATCTCCCCCTATGTCATTCGGACGGACGAGCATAGGCTTTCATTTTGATCCAATTGACCAGATTAGGGAGGTTATTTAGACTATTTTGAGTGTGCACATAGTCAGTTTAATCCCTGAGTGGAATGTCAACTTCCCATGTGCTGAAATTGAGCTTAGGATAAAATTTGAAATTTCAAGTTTGCTCTAAGTGGTCAGGTTTGGTCCATGGTTCAAATAGGTTGACCCAAACCCATTGGGTTAGGTGCACCACTCATCACTAAGTCCCCTTGATCCTTTAGGAAAGCCTCAAGTGATTGTGAAGAGTGTATGACCAAAATACCCATGGGCTAGGCCAAAATTTGTTCTATGGCTTAGGGTAAAATGGTCATTTTGCTATTTTTTCACTTTGGGTATGTTTAGTATGTTGAGAAAATAGGTTTGGCCAAGTTTCATTGGATTTGGAATCCATTTGATAGGGTTTGGCTCATGTTGACCCATTTAGGTCAAAATGGGTCAACTTGGATCGAGTTGAGCAATTGGTAAAATTGGGTCAAACCAAGGGTTAGATCAAGTTCATATGACCATTTAAAATGTTTTGGTGCCTTTGGTTTGGTTCAATTTGGTATATATTTTATTTTGGCTCATATGACTTCATTTAGGTCAAATGGGTCAAGTTGACCTATTTGACCTATTTTACCTATTTAAGGTAGGTCAAGGGTAGGTTTAGGTTAGGTTAGTCATATGGAGTGGATTGGTCTCTTTGTTTCTAATCAATTTGGGTTAAGTTCAATTTTGGCTCAACATTACCCCTTTAAGTCATGTTAGGTCTAAGGTCAATTGGGCTAGGTTGGATCTAGTTGGCCAATTGAGGCTTTGGTCAAGTTCCATAAGTTATTTGGAATGGAGTTGACCCATTGGTTTCAATCAAATTGGCTTAGATCAAGTTTTGATGCATTTTGACCCTTTAGGTCAAAATGGGTCAACTTGGGTCAAGTTGGCCAATTGGGCTAGTTAGGCTCAAATGTTTGCTTGGTCAAGTTCAAACATAAGTCATGAGTGAACTTAGATCAATGGTTTTAATCAATTTGGCCTATGGTGGATTTTGGCTATGTTAGGTTTCATTTTAGGTTAAGTGTTGACTTAGTCTACCCTTAGGTTTGACTTAGTTTGAGCCAATTTGATTGATTGATCATCCCATGATAATTGTTGATCATGATGAGAGGCAAATATGAGTTTGGTTTAATCTAATTTGGTTAGGATCAAAAGTTGGCTCGTAATGGTACTTTAGGTCACTTTGGATCAAGTGAGCCTATGTGGGTCAATGGCTTGGTCAAAGTTTGATTTGAAGTTGATTGATCTTGTATATGGACTTATGATTGAAATATAAATCCATTTACAAGTGGTTTGAAATTAAATAGGTTTTGATCCATTTGAAAATCTCCTAAGGGGTCTTGGGTTTGATTTTTTATTTGGATTTTGATTGAAGGATTGGGGTTTGGATTTATATATGAGCTCATGATTGTAGGATTGATTAAACCATGAGAGAAAATCAAGAGTTTGGATTGATTTGAAAGTGATTTGGCTAAGTTCAATATTTTGACTTGAAAGGCTTAGATTGGATTTTGAGTTGATTTGAGTTTGCTTTTTGGAGTGGGTTTTGATTGTTTGAATTTATATTTCACTTATATATGTGAATATAAATGAGAATATAAATTGATCATGAGAAAATTTCAGGAATTTGAAAGAGTTTAATCATGATTTAGGTTAAATCCATTAAAGGGAATTTAAAGGATTTAAGAGAATTTTTAATTTGAATTTTAATATTTGAATTGAATTGGATTGATTTATATTTATATTTTATTATATATGAGAATATAAATAAGTTTTGAGAAAATCCCATGAGTTTGAATAGGTTTGATCAAAGTTTAGGTTAAATCCATTAATGGAAAATTAAGGGATTTAAGGGAATTTTAAGCATTTTTAATTTGAAATTTAATTTTTGAGTTAGATTTAATTGATTTATATTTATATTTCATCTATATATGTGAACATAAATGAGGTTATAAATAAGTTTTGAGAACATCTCATGGATTTGAATAGGTTTGATCAAGATTTAGAGTTGATTTTGGCTAAGTCCTTTAATAGAAAATTAAAGGGACTTAAGAAAATTTTCATGAATTGATTTGGAGTTTTGAATTTGATTTGATGGGTTTGAATTTATATTTCATTTATAAATGTGAATATAAATGAGAATATAAATGGATCATGAGAAAATCTCAAAGATTTGAATAGGTTTAGATCATGATTTTGGTTAAGTCCTTAAGGGAGGGTTAAGGACTTAGAAAATTTGAACTTTGGAGTTTTTGGTGGATTTTGATCATGGGTTTCAACCATAAAATTGAATCATGGACTTCAATCATAGAGTTGATTTGAGTTTTGAGAAAATCAAATAGAATTGATTTGTGATTTGACTTGAAGAATGGAAAGCGAGGAATGGTTCAAGCTAAGGGTAAGAAATTTTTCTAACACTCCTAAGGCATGACCTATTTCTATGGCTAACTCTTCTAAGTCTTCTAGGCTAGGGAGTGTCCACCCAATCACTAGATGTGTCTTAAGACTAAGAAACTCTTAAATTCTAAGAGGAATCCTAAGTCTAAGATGGAGCTGTTGAGAGCTCATTCTAAAAATGAGGTCAACAGAGATGTATTTTGATGGTGCACCTTCTTTTCATAAAGTGGAAGCACCACTATCTACTCTTCCAGGAAAGGCTAGGGGTAGAATAGTTCTGCTAACTCGAGATCACGATGTGATGAGATTCTCATACTATCTTTCCAACCCTTGCACCAATAATGAACCCGAGTATGAGGCTTTGATTGCTGGCCTGGAGTTAGCTATCACAATCAGTGTCAAGAGCATCAACATCTTTTGGGATTCTCAGTTGGTTATAAATTAGATTGTCGGGTACAACAAGGTTCTCAAACCCAAGCTTCATTATTATCATGGAGTATACAATGAAGCTGTTGGCCCAAATCCCCTTTGTCACCATCTACAAGGTTCCCTAAGCAGAGAATGCAGTAGTAGATACTTTGGCCAAACTTGTCAAGAAATTGGCATGTCCAAGATGAGTCCATTCCAATAAGGGTCCAAAATAGACAAGTCCTATCCTTATTGATGTTGAACTCATTGAGAGACATTCTCTTGAAGGGTAGATTGTCATTGCCTATAAGGACAAGGACCTGGATTGGAGGAAATAATTCATAGACTATTTGAACACCGGTAAACTACCTCAAGAAAAGTCACAAGCCCATCAGGTGAAATAGAGAGCTCTCTCCTATGCTCTCGTTGATGGCACCCTGTGTCGATGATCCGTTGACCAAATGTGGCTACATTATTTTGATAAACATGAAGCCCATGGCATTATAACCGAGGTGCATTCAAGTCTATGCGGAGCGCACCAATCTAGTCTGAAGATGAAGATGAAGATCAAGAGACTAGGATACTACTGGCCTTTGATGATTACAGACTGCTTGGATGTAGTTAGGAGATGCCATCAGTGTCAGGTACTCGGTGTGGTCCTACATCAACCACCTAACATTCTACACCCTACGCTGGCCTCATGGCCATTCAAGTGTTGGGGTACTGACATTGTGGGTCCTATCGATCCTTCTTCTTCCAAGGGTCATCGGTTCATCTTAGCTACCACCGATGACTTTTCAAGTGGGCGGAGGCAATCCCACTCAGAGAGGTCATAGCTCAGCAAGTGCTTCAAGTTTTTAGGAACCATATCATATATAGGTTCGAGGTGCCTTGATGAATTATATCCAATAATGGTACTTCATTCAAAAATACCAAGATCAACAGCTTTACCAAAAGATAGGGTATAGATTGTAGATACTCCACCATCTACTACCTCATAGCAAATTGCTTAGCAGAAGCATTCAACAAAACTCTCATCCAAATAGTAAAGAAGGCTCTTGATGATAACAAACGTCAGTGGAATGAGCAGTTGGTTGAAGCCTTGTGGGCTTACCACACCACATACTGAACTCCAACTCAATCTACCCCCTTTTCCTTATTTGTATATAGAGTATAATGTAAAGTTGTGGTTAGAAGAGCTTGAAGGTTTAGAGAAGAGTTGCCTACGGGCATACCAGAACCTCGAGTTGTAGAAGGCCAAAATGATTCAAGCTCATAACAAGCTGGTCCTCTAGGTATTTCCAAGTAGGAGAACTTGTGTTAGTCCTAAGGAGACCAATTGTTGCTCGTTGAAAGAAAGGAGGCAAGTTTGAACCCACTTGGGAAGGCCCCTATGTCATAGAGAAGGCATACCAAGGAGGATCTTATCAACTTATTGATTGTAAAAGGGAACACCCGATGCTTCCAATTAATGGGCTATATTTGAAGAAATATTACCCATAAAAATCATGTTTGAAAATAATTCTACCAATCAATAAAAATTTCATTCCAATTCATCAAAATCTTCTCTTCATTCCAAGCATTGTTTGCTTGTCTTGTGAATCCTCCACGATGTGTTTAGGTTAGGTGTAAGAGTCCCTAGCGGCATCCTAACCCTCTTTCCACACTGACATGATCAAACACATTCCCAAGTGCTACTAGAATAGGTGTGAGAGAACCCAAGAGGCATCCTATTTTGATTCGCACAACTAAGTTAGGTGTGAGAGAACCCGAGTGGCATCCTTTCTTATTGGGAATCCTATTTGCCATCTATGGCACCATTTTATGAAAATCTCCAATGTGTTTAAGGTAGGTGTAAGAGAACCCAAGAGGCATCCTATGCCCTTTAACACAAACACAAAAATAAATGCATATCTTTTATCTCATGCTACTTTGATATGGAGCAAGCCCCATGGCACTCACTCATTAGTTGCTCTAGTCAGGTCTACATGCTACCTCGCTAGTATGTCACCCCAGTGGTCATTTGTTAGAGGATGTGAGTCTCTGCACTTTCTTCCTAACTTGAACATTACAAACCAACGAGTGCCTAGTTAGTATGGTAGACTTTACTGCCCAACTAGTAAGCCACCCCATGTTGATTTTGTTTAAGAAGATATGAGTACCTATGATTTCTTCTTGAACTAGTCATCATGATCTAACTAGATCGAGTATATTTGAGGTTCAAGATAAGTTCCCCAGAGGCTCCTCTTTCCTCTTGACTACATTTGAGTCAATATAAGTGCTCCAGCAGCATTCACTTAGCAGTCGCCCTAGGTCGAATGGCACCTGTCGAGCCGAAGACAGACTATCCCAACAATCAATTCTATTATAGGAGGATGTGAGTCCCGAGCTTTCTTCCTAGGCTAGTTGTTGCAAACAAGCACCTTAGGTTAATTGATGTTTGCTATGCTGACAGCGACTCACCAGGTGGATACACCACTCTTGGCAGATGTGGGTCCCCACACTTTCTCCTTAAGTTGGCCATATACTTATTTGATATATGACTAGCCATGTCATCTTCTCCAGGGTTTTGGAGTAAGCCCTTTAATGGCCCCATCCCTTGCGGGCACTCTATTTGGATCACATCCTTTGTGACCCCATTTAGACACTACCTGGGTTACTTTTGGATTGGACCATCCCCCTTTCTTAATAACCACCCCTGTGGTTGGAGAATTTGTTCAGTGGATACACAGATTCTCCCTTGGTTCAGTAAATCTGAGATAGGTCTAGGCTGATATAAGTTCCTTCTCAATTTGATCCCTCACAATAGGATCCAATAAATAAATTAAATAAACAAATAAATTAATTTGCATGTGGATTAGGAATTCAAGCTCCCAAAGGGACCATTTTCCCAGGCAGGCATCCTATCTTTTGGGCAGTGTCATCATAACTCCCTATAGGAATTGCCTGACTACCTGAGTTGAGATAAATCCCCAGGTTGGTACTCACTCTGTAGTCACTCTTAGGTTGGGGTCAATCTATTTTTCCACAAGTAGGTTACCTCAACAGTCATTCCTCTTTGGAAGATATAAGATTATGACGCATTCTTTCTAGCATGATTGTCGCAAACTGACAGGCAACCCTAGTTAGGTTCATTTTGTTTCCCAAAAGCGATCACCCTAGTGGTCTTTTATAGTAGAATATGTGAGTCCCCGAGCTTTCTTCCCTTAAATTGATCATTGTAAACCAAAAGGCACTCCTTTGGTCGGATAGTTCTCCCATCGATCAGGAAGCTACTCCCTTTGGTTCAGTAAATCTGAGGTAGGTTTAGGCTAATATAAGCTCCTTCTAAGTGTGATCCATCGCAAACCAATGAAATCCATCAAAATAAATAAATATAAATAAAATTAATCTTTGACTATCTTTGAGCTAATTTAAGTCCCCTAGTGGCATTCACTCAATAGTCAGCCCTAGGTCGGGTTCAATTTGTTTCCCAAAGTAATCGATCACCCCAGTGGTTCCCTATTTTGGAAGATGTGAGTCCCCGCTTTCTTTCTAACTTGACCATTGCACACCGAAAGACATCCCTCTGGTTGGTTAGTCCTATCTTGTGGTTGGTAGACTATTCCCTTTGGATTTGTAAATCTGAATTAGGTCTAGGCCTCCATGGCCCTCTACTCAGTATAGTCCATCATAAATTGATGGGACCCATCAAAATAAAACTAAAAAAAATGAAATTAATCTTGACTATCTTTGAGTTGATCTAAGTCCCCCAGCATCATTCACTCAATAGTCAGCCCTAGGTTGGGTTCAATCTATTGCCTTGCCAATGGGTCACCCTAGTAACTGGTCCCTACTTTAGAGGATGTAAGTATAATATGCTTTCTTGATATACAGCTGCTTTGGTTGGCTAGTCCTACTATGCGCTTAGTAGACTGCCCCTTTGGATTGGTAAATCTGAGTTAGGTCTAGCCTCCATGGCTTCTACTCAGTGAGATCCATAGCAAACCAACAAGGTCCATTTAAAAATCCAAAATTTGAAATTTGAAATAAACAAAATAAAAATAATCAATCAATCCAAATCCAATCTTTTGCTTTTACTCAGTGAGATGCAAATCTTTCTAGTACCCTAGTGGACTTAGAATTCTAATCCCTCAGTGAATTTCACACCCTTTCCTCCCTTGTGGATGACTTGAACTTGCCTCCCCAGTGGAGAGTTCACTTGTTTATCCTCGACGGAGTCAAAACAATCACAATTAAATAAAAACAAATTGAAACAAATTCAACCCTCTTCCCCAGCTAAACTTAATTAATCAAATCAATCTCTCACCAGTGAGACTCAAATCAAACCTCTCATCCCCTTATGAATGACTTAAACCCTTCCCTAGTGGAAGGTTCACATACTCTATCCCTAGTGAATTCCTCCTTCCCTCTCTTATGTCTTTGACATGAGTAGAGTCACAATGCACTAAGCTCTTGATTCCTTCTACACCTCTAGTTTATGAGTAGATCATCTCTATTAGTTTTTGTGATCATTTGATATTGTTGATCATCTCAGTCACCACGTGCGGTGTGCCTTGTCAGTCATACCACACTTATTGGGTGCCTTTTGTTGACCTCATTTTTAGAATGAGCTCTCAACTCGCCATCTTAAACATAGGACTCCTCTTAGACATTAAGAGTTCCTTAGTCTTAAGACACTTCTAGTGATAAGGTGAACACTTAACCTAGCACTAGAGACTTAGAAGAGTTAGCCATAGGAATAGGTCATGCCTTAGGGGTGTTAGAAAAATTTGCATACCCTATACCTTGAACCAACTCCTCACTTCCTTCCTTCCTTCAAGTCAAATTCAAATCAACTCCAAACTCATATCAACTTCAACTCCAAATCAAACCTTGAATCAATTTTAATGGATTTTCTCAAATCATGAATCAATTCCAAATAATAGAAACCCATGATTGAAATCCAAATTCAAATTCAAAAAATCTTTCCTAAGCCCTTTGATTCTATCTTATAGACTTAGCTTAAATCAAATCCAAATCAATTCAAATTCAAGAAATTTTCTCATGACCCATTTATATTCACATTTATATTCACATATATAAATGAAATATAAATTCAATTCAATCAAACTAAATCCAAAATTCAAATCCAAATTCAAAGTATTTCATAAGTATTTTGATTCCTCTTAAGGACTTAGCCTAAATCAAGTTCAAATCACTTCGAATCCTTGAAATTTTCTCATAACCCATTTATATTTTCATTTATATTCACATATATAAATGAAATATAAATTCAAACAATCGAAACCAATGCCAAAAAGCAAACTCAAATTCAATCAAAATCCAACCTAAGCCTTTTAAGTCAAATTCTTGAACTTAGCTAAATCAAACTCAAATCATTCCAAATCACTGATTTTTCATCGTGATTTAATCAATCCTTCAATCATGAATCCAAATATAGACACAAACTTCAATCATCAAACCAAAACTAAATTCAAAAAATCAAACCCAAGTCAAACATATGTTCACCCCTTTGAACTTCAAAATTGTCAAATGAATCAAAACTCATTTGACTCCAGATCACTTATAAATGGATTTATATTTCAATCATAAATCCATTTGTGAGTTCAACCAAACTTGAATCAAGCCTTGATCAAGCCAACTAAATCCAATTGGCTCACTTGACCCAAAGTGGCCAATTTGACCTACATGAATCAAAATCCAATTCAATTCAAATCAAAGTGAGTTAAGCTAATCCAAACTTCATGTCATGTTTGTGATCATCATAGGTTAATCAATTGTCATGAATTGGGTCAACCCAAGTCAACCTAGCTCATTGACTAAGTCAACCCTTTAACCCACATGAACCCAAACTAGCCAAATTGCAACTTAAACCAAATTGATTGCAACCAATGGCTCAAGTTCACTCCAAATTGATTAATGAACTTGACCAAAGCCTTAATTAAACTCAATTTGATCAATTGGCCAACTAGACCCAACCTAGCCCAATTGACCATGAACAACTTGACCTAAAAGGTCAAATCAAGCCAAAATCAAATCAAACCAAAATTGATTGAAACCAAAGCTTGCAACATATTCCAAATGATCAACCAAGCCATGATTCAAGCTAATTTGATCAATTGGGTCAAATTGGTCAACTTTGCCCAAATTGACTTAAAGAATCAAATTGGATAAAATCCAAATTAAATACAAATTAAACCAATGTAATTAAAACCAATTGAACCAATATACTCCAAATAGTCATTTGAACTTGACCCAACTTGGTTTGACCCAATTTGACCAATTAGTAAACTTAACCCATTTTGACCCGATTTGACCCAAATAGGTCAAATTAACCCAAATTAAACTAATTGAACTTCAAATGGCATGAAATTTGGTCTAACTTACTTTTGACTCATTTCAAATCTACCCAAATCAAATTCATTTTCAAATGACCACTTTGCCCTTAGGTTAAGGGCATCCTATGAGAAAAGACACTTTCCCAAGTGGTCATTTCTCTTCTTTGGCCACTTGGCACTCATCCATTAGTCCACATAGGCACCAAAGACACTGATTTTCTGACCCAAGGAGGAGTGGTTGAGGCAGCCATGACTCATGGGAGGTGAAATCACCTCACCTCTCCCATTGGAACACTTGGCATGAAGGACTCACCTCCCCTTGGCTAGGATACCCATTTATCCTTCATGACAGGCACTTTCCATACCTTAGCTAACCATAGGGAGCCACCTAAGATGATTCTCTTCCATTCCCAGCTACCCCAAGCCAAATGACATGAGTTTGGAGCCAAAATTTTAAATAAAAGGTTCATTTTCATTCACTTTTCCTTCCAAGGCTTTAGAGGCTAAAGTTAACCCCCATTCCTCTCATTCTCCTCCTCTTAGAGCTCCCAAAGTCATTGGCCATCACCCCCACTTCATTTTGGAGAGAAATACTTCAAAACTAAGTGGATTTTGTAAGGAAATGGCGATCACCGGAAGAAACTTCATTTCGTGAAGGAGAAGATCCAACTTCATTCTAAGGCCTTCCCTCACTCAACAGCATGCTCGAGTCTTCACTGCCATTGAAAATCATCCCCGATGACGTAACTTTCAAAACTGTAGCCGGCCTTAGGATCCTTCATTTTGTGATGGTTTTGTGTAATTTTTAGAAATCTACCCAAGATAATCGCATTTTTACTTTAAATTATCCCAATTAGAAAATAGAATTTTTTTGGTGCAAATCAACGTGAAAATGAGTCCATTTGGATAAGTTTTCACTTAGAAACTCTTTTTTCCCCAAAACACCCAGATTTCACTATTCACCACCAACGAGTAGCATCCGCCATCCGATCCCGCGGTTTGCGGGATCGAACGGCTCGGATCGCGGATGGATTGCATGATCTTGGCCTTTGGAAAGTTTAATGCAATCTAGACCATCCGATCATGCGGTTCATGTGATCAGATGGCTCATATCATGCACCGATCATCGATCCTACCCTCTCGATCATGCGATCTGATCTAGACCACCGATCTGCGATCAGACGGTCTAGAGTGAACCGTGGGTCGCTCGACCCGTTGACCCATTTTCCACTCTTTTTTGGCTACTGGCACCCGCGTCCAATCGTGCAAAGCCACGTGCGGTGTTACGTCAAGGATTTTTTTATTTAAGAAATTAATTTAAATCACCTGAAATTTTAAAAATTCATAAAAAAAAATTCTTAACCAAAAATTACAAACAAGGGCTCGTTGATTCTTCTTTTCGATAAGAATCCAACAAACCTAAAATCCCCAAATTTTATTTAAGTATTTTGAGTTTAATTTGACTTTTAGTAAAAATCAAATTTCATTATTTAAACCAAAAATACATATTAGATTAAGTTGAAATTTTTAGAGATTAAACTTGATGTTAAAATAGACCTATCATAAAAATTTTAGGTTAAAATAACCTTTGGATTAAAAGATATTGAATTTTGAGTGTCAAATAATTTATTTAAATAAAATAAATTAACAATTCATAAAAATAACTTAAATCAGTTGAAACTTCCTAAATTCACAACTAATTGTAGACAAATCCAAAAAATGTAAACTCAACTTCATTTTAAAGATGATTCATATGAGAATCCAATAAAATTGTTTCTAATTGAATTTAAATAGTAGATTTTTCTTAATTAGTATTTATTTAAAAATTTAATAACCTTAATTACTCCCTATTGACTTCATTAATTAATTCCAACCTTCTCAGGCATATTTAGTGGGATGACTTCTACCTCACCTAATTTTCTTGAAATTTATTAATGAGTTAATTAGTAAAATTAATTAATGAACCCCTAATCACTCTCCTAATATAATTAAGGTTAATTAAATATGTGAACAATAATTTAATTCCTTGATTAAGATAATTAAACATTGTTTAAGTGTTAGGAGGTTTATGGAATAATTTTGGATATTTTCCTAAAGCTATTCCCTAAACCCCCTTTCTTCCTTAAATCCAAATCTAATTAAGGGTTAATCCACTAATGATCTACTTAATTAATCAAATAAAATTCTCAAAACCAAAATTAATCCATAAACTTAATCAATCCTTCTTTAGTAGATGCTTAGGTATTCAATAACCTAAGTAACTTAAGAAATCATACCTAACCCATATGTATGGGAAGGGTTATGAAAGTACATAAATTAAACCCTTTAGCTTAATTAATCATTAATTGTGAGTCAATTGCATTAGGTATCTTTCTTTCCTAGGATGCATTGATGATTTAAATTCCTTGTGGTTTTATGTCATATATTGGCTCATAATTATTTGATTAAATATGTTGAAGTGGTATAGGTAAGGGTAATTAATGAACTTAATTTGCACTTTAACCTAACCAAAGCATAAAATTAATCTAATCACCAAAAAATTAAACTAAAATAAAACAAACATGTGGGAATGAGTAGAGACTAGAAAACCTTCTCACTCTTTCCTAATTCAAATCAAACACAAAACAAAATGAAAGTCTCTTTAAACAACTTTTGATTCTATTTAAATGATCTTACTTCATAAGATTGTCTTTAAGAATTAATTAGAGTGAATGAAATTACATGCTTACATCACTTTATTTCTTTCGTGGCATGCTAAATGTGTATGTCATATGAAAATCAAGCATTCATGACTTTTGAAAATAAAATTAAAATGAAAAGTTTCCTTTTATGTCAAATTGCATGTTTTCGCTAAAGTAAGATATGAATGGCTATCATCACTACTATTTTCAAAACTTATAAACCAAACATTACAAATGAAAAGTATGCTATTCACAAGCACTTATAAACTTGCATGTGAATAGTATAAAATGTGTTATGTGATTTCCTTCTCTCTCTTAACATAGGTTTGTATGGGATTTGCCAAGTGTATAGTCCATTTGAAATGGATATAACACTTGCCTAAATTCATTCCCATATACTCCTATGTCATAACTTAAGAAGGAACTCCACATCACACATATAAATTAAATAACCAAAAATCAAACAAACATAAACTTTTTGCATGATTCTCTTTCCATACATTTCTTTTTGTACATGCACATGTATTTAAGAAAAGTGGTATATTAGTCTGGACAACCCTGGGTTGTGAGGCTTTAAGTAGCCCTAAGTAGGTCTTGTACCTTACACCCATGGTGCTAACAATGGCGTCATACTCACTTAAGTCTTTTATAGTTGTAAACATTCATATGAAAAATGGATAAAGGAGTCACCCTCTTCTACTTAACAAATAAACATACACTTTTTGCATTCTTTCTTTTCCATTCATTTCTTTTGTACATATGCATGCATTTAAGGAAAGTGGTATATTAGTATGGACAACCCTAGGGTTATGATGCATTAAGTAGCCCTAAGTAGGTCTTGTACCTTACACTCCTGGTTAACAATGGCACCGTACTCACTTATGCCTTTCATACATACATGTGTGCATGTGAAAAATGGATAAAGAAACCTTTTTTCTACTTAATGAAAATCATGCATCATAGAGCATTCAAATTTGTATGCTAAACATTCCCATTTGTATGTATAGATATGCTTAAGATCCATTCATATGCATGTTATACACATGTGGAAGGAAATAAAATGTTGTGTGTTTTGTGATAGTAATTCACTTTACTTAATCTTAAAATGCCTTTCTTTTTGAATAGGATTGTTTAGAGAAAATCTAAACTTAGGATTAATTTAAATACATAATAAAACATTCTCTAAATAAAAATCTTTAATAAATCTACCTTAGAAATTATTTAAGGTAGGGAAGAAAGAGATGTTCTCTTCTCTTTCTCTCTTTATAACCTTTAGCAATTAAGTAGGTGAATTCAAACCAAATCAAATCATCAAATAAAATTAACCCATATCAACTAAACCATATAAATGAGACCAACCTTCTAATTTGAACCTTTTCTCACTTAGAAAATCCTAACCTTAAAGCCTAGCTAAGCATACCACACAAACCTTACATGATACACACATTAGGCTAAGTCACTACTTCTAGTCCTATGTTAGGGTGGTGCATGGTTTGATGTTTGCTTTTATTTTGTGATGTTATGTTTCAATCTAGATGTTGGGGTGTATGTGCGTAAATTGAATGGTAGGATGATTTAGTATAATCATTATCTTCTATAGGGGATTGTGCTTAATGGGCACTGTAATAAAAATATAACTGCCTTTGTTGTAGGTTGCTTATACCCCTAAGCATAATCCAAAATAGGCCAGGTGGACTTGGTTACCCATGTGTGTGGTGCTAAGTCCAATTTGTTTATATACATGCTTAGGAATGTGTGGTTTGTTTAGCTAATCTCTATTTTACAGGTGTTAGTTAGATTTACTTTTTCCCTTTTCATGTCTCCACACTCCAAGGAGATCGGATGATGTTGAGAGGATTCAATGAACAAGGTGAGCGGGCTTTAGGTTCCATAGTGTTACCTTTGGAAATAGGTGACTGGAAGACTGAAGCCAAGTTTACATCATTGATTCGAATACTTCATTCACTGCTTTGCTCGGTAGGCCTTAGATACATCAGAATAAGATAATTCCATCCTCCCTCTATCAGTGCATCAAGTTCAGAAAAGATGGTATTGAATACCATGTCAATGGAGATGAAAAGCCATTTTTAGTCAGAGAGGCTGATATTTATGAGGATGCGGCCTACTATCTTCCTCAAAACACCCTTTCTCTTGAACTTGGACAAAACTCAAATTCAAAAGAAAAAAAAAGAACAAGAAAAGAATAATAATCAAGTGAACAAGAAAGGGAAATTGAAGAAGAAATAGATCTGTATATCACATTCCACCCAGTTCATTCCATCATATAGACATGTGGATAGGATGGCTCAACCTCCACCAGGTAGAGGTAGAGGCAGAAATAGAGATAGAAATAGTGGGAGTTCCAGAGGTGGAAGAGACCCTGGTTGGATGTTAGCCAACAGAGGTCATGTTCAAGTTCATAAGAGTACCCCTACTATTCACATAGACTTGGAACCCAGCTTGGAGGATGAGTCTAATGTGATTAGTATACCAGCCAACCCTTCTCAGCAGGTTCCATTGGAGGTGAATTTTGATCCAAAAGACGAAGACCGAGCCTCCAAACAAAGCAAAGTATTGAATCAAGTTTATGTGAGACTATCAAGCAATAGTTGGGAACCTTAGCTCTAACCTTTCTTTCATCTCAGAAAGTTGAAGGTTTAGTAGTAAGGAAGTCTTTAAGTCTTCTAGTGATATGAAGCCGAAGAGATTCTTTTTGGGATCATCATCCTCAAGTCCTGAAGTTGATGTAGAACTTGAGGAGGATACATTTAAAGAATTAATGGAATTACCATTTGACTTTTACTCACCTTGTGTTCATAATCTTATACAAGATTTAGTTTTTCATAAATGGTCTAACATAGGTAAGAGTACTTTGAAAAGCTATGGAACAATACATGCATGGAAGCATAATCAAGAGCATGACTAGGATTGATATAGTAGATTGCTTAGTTGTTACCAATCATTTGGAGTCTAATAGGTTCTTTTCACACAAAACCAACTCTTATGAGAATGTGTGTTTAGAAACCTCAGATGATCTAGATGATCTCCAGATCAAAGATGCACCGCCTGAATTTGAAGAGAAATCTATTCAACAATCGACAAGCTTAAAGAAATCAACCTTGGGATAGAAGAAAATCCACGCCCTACATACATCGGTTTATTACTGAATGAAGAAGAAACCAATAACTTAGTTAGGCTATTGACTGAGTTTAAAGACTACTTTGCATGGAGTTATGAAGAAATGCCCAAGTTATCTCCTGACGTAGCAGTCCACAAACTAGCAATAGATCCGAACGCTATTCCTATTAAGCAAGCTCCTAGATACATGCGATTAAATATGGAACAATAGGTCATTTCTGAAGTCAAGAAATTGATTGATGCTGGTTTCATCAGGGAAGAAAAATACCCTACCTGGTTAGTCAGTGTCATCCCAATTAAGAAGAAGAATGGCCAAATTCATATTTGCATCAATTTTAGGGACCTAAATAAGGCATGTCCTAAGGATGAGTTTCATATTCCTATACCCAAACTAATGATGGACATCACCTCATCTCATGCAATTTTCTCTTTCATGGTGGGTCATCTGGCTAAAACCAAATCAAGATGTCTCTTGAAGATGAAAGAAACACTGCTTTTCGAACCCCGAACAGAATCTTCTATTTTAGGGTCATGCCTTTCGACCTTAAAAATGTTGGTGTTGCATACCAACAGGCCATGACTTAGATCTTCAATGAACTCATTTATCATCAGGTTGAGTGCTACATTGATGATCTAGTAGTCAAGATCATAGAAAAGGAAGACCACCTCTTTAACTTGAGAGTAGTTTTCGAACAGTTAAGATAATATATCCTCAAAATTAATCCCTAAAATGAGCATTCGAAGAAGCTTCAGGGAAATTCCTTGGGTTTGCTGTTCGACACTGGAAAATAGAAATAAATCCTAAAAAGATCAAAGTTATCTTAGAAATACCACCTCCTAAGAGTTTAACTCAACTCAGATCCTTCCAAGGATGGCTGGCATATCTAAGACATTTTATCTCAAACCTATCGGGGAGATGCAAACCATTTTCAGCACTTGTCAAAAAGGATATCAAGTTTAAGTGGGATGATAAGTGTCAGCATGCCTTTGAAGTCATCAAGCAGTATTTAGTGAAGCCGCAAGTTCTAGCAGCCCCTATCCCAACAGGCCACTCATTCTCTACACTACTACATTGGATGACTCTCTCGGTGCTTTATTGGCCCAAGCCAATGACAAAGTGAAGGAGAATGCTCTCTACTACCTCAGCTGTTGTCAAATTCATGTTGAAGCAAACTATCCACCTATTGAGAAACATTGCATAGCTTTGATCTTTGCCTCTCAAAAGCTACGGCACTACATGCTTTCTCATAAGGTGGAAAACTTGATCTCGAACCAATCCACTGTAGTACCTCATGACACAGCCAATGCTATTCAGATGTTTGGCATGGTGGTCCATGATTCTCTCACAGTTTGATATCACATTCATACCCCTTCGTGCGGTAAAAGGATAAGCACTAACGGATTTCTTAACAACACACCCACTTCCTGCGGATTCTCCGATTACTGACGATCTCCCTGATGAACAAATCATGAACTTAGGGAGGCTGGCAATCGTCGATGGGAGATGAATTTTGATGGTGCAGCTTCTTTTCACAAAGGGGAAGCACCACGATCTATTCTCCCATGAATGGTAAGGGTAGGAATAGTTCTCCTGACTCCATACCACGATGTGATGAGATTCTCATACTATCTCTACAACCCCTGCACCAACAATGAAGCCGAGTATGAAGCTTTGATTACCAATCTGGAATTAGCCATCACTATCAGTGTCAAGAGCATCAACATCTTTGGGGATTCTCAATTGGTCATCAACCAGATTGACGGGTCCTACAAGGTTCTCAAACCCAAGTTTCATCATTATCACGAGTATACCATCTACAAGGTTCCTCGAGCAGAGAACACAGTAGCAGATTCTTTGGCCAAACTTGTCAAAGAATTGGCATGTCTGGAAGATGAGTCCATTTCAATAAGGGTCCAAAATAGACAAGTCATATCCCTTACTGATGTTGAACTCATCGAGAGACTTTCTCTTGAAGGGGAGGTTGTCGTTACCTATAAGGACAAGGAGTTGGATTGGAGGCAACCATTCATAGACTATTTGAACACTGACAAACTACCTCCAAAAAATTCACAAGCCCATCAGGTGAAACAGAGAGATCTTTCCTATGCTCTCGTTGATGGCACCCTGTACAGTCTATCCTTTGACCAAATTTGGTTACGCTATTTAAACAAACGCGAAGCCCATGGAATTGTAACTGAGGTACATTCAGGTCAATGCATAGCACATCAATCCAGTCCAAAGATGAAGACAAAGATCAAGAGACTAGGATACTGCTGGTCGTTGATGATTACAGATTGCATGGATGTAGCAAGAGATGCCATCAGTGTCAGGGTGTGGTCCTACATCAACCACCCAATATTCTACACCCTACATTGACCTCATGGCCATTCGAGTGTTGGGGTACCAACATTATGGGTCGATTGATCCTTCTTCTTCTAAGGGTCATCGATTCATCTTAGCTGCCACCAACTACTTTTCCAAGTGGGTGGAGGCAATCCCACTCAGAGAGGTCACGGCTCAGCATGTGCTTTAGGTTTTCAGGAACCATATCATACATAGCTTCAAGGTGCCTTGATGAATTATATCTGATAATGGTACTGCATTCAAAATCACGAAGATCAACAGCTTTGCCAGAAGACACAATATAGATTGAGATACTCCACCATCTACTACCCCAGAGCAAATGGCTTAGCATAAGAATTCAATAAAAATCTCATCAAGATATTGAAGAAGAATCTTGACGACAACAAGTGGTAGTGGAATGAGCAGTTGGTTGAAGCCTTGTGGGCCTACCACACCACATATCGAACTCCAACTCAGTCTACCTCATTTTCCTTAGTATATGGGTCCGAAGCCGTTCTACCTTTAGAAGTTCAACTCCCATCACTAAAGATAGCATTGGGTAGCAAGATCAGAATACAAAGTTGGTTAGAAGAGCTCAAAGGTTTGGAGGAAAGTTACCTACGGGCATACCAGAACCTTGAGTTGTACAAGGCCAAAATGATTCAAGCTCACAACAAGCTAGTCCGCCCTAGGTCTTTCCAAGTAGGAGAACTTGTGTTAGTCCTAAGGAGACCAATTATTGCCCATCGAAAGATGGGAGGCAAGTTTGAACCCACTTAGGAATGCCCTTATGTCATAGAGAAGGCCTACCAAGGAGAATCTTATCAGCTTATTGATTGTAAAGGGGAGCACCTGATGCTTCAAATTAATGGGCTCTATCTAAAGAAATATTACCCATGAAATAAATCATGTTTGAAAATAATTCTAACAAAGAACAAAATATGATTCCATTTCATCAAAATCTTCTCTTCTTTCGAAGCGTTGTTTTCTTATCTTGCGAATTCATCGTGATGTGTTTAGGGAAGGTGTAAGAGTCCCCTAGTGGCATCCTATCCCTCTTTCATAACACAAACACAGTCTCCCAGCGATATTAGAATAGGTGTAAGAGAACTCGAGAGGCATCCTATTTTGACTAGCATAACTAAGTTAGGTGTGAGAGAACCCAAGCGACATCCTTTCTTAGTGAGAATCTTATTTTCCATCTGCGGCACCACTTCATCAAATCCCCTAGCGTGTTTAAGGTAGGTTGAAGAGAACCCTAGAGGCATGCTATTCCCTTTAACACAAGCATAAAAACAAATACACATCTTTTATCTCTGACTATTTTGATGTGGGAGCAAGCCCCTATGGCACTCACTCATTAGTTTCACTAGGTCGAGTCCACATGCTACCTCGCTAGTATGTCACCCCAGTAGTCACTTGTTTGGAAGATATGAGTCTGTGCTTTCTTCCTAACTTGACCATTACAAACCAATGAGTGCCTTGTTAGTATGTTAGACTTTACTACCCACTCAGTAAGCCACCGCATGTTGATTTTGTTTAAGAAGATGTGAGTCTCTGAGCTTTCTTCTTGAATTAACCATCATGATCTAACTAGGTCGAGTATATATGAGGTTTAGGCTAAGTCCCCCAGAGGCTCCTTTCCTCTTGACTACATTTGAGTGGATATAAGTCCTCCAGTGGCATTCACTCAGTAATCACCCTAGATCGGATAGCACCTGTTAAGCCAAAGATAAACTATCCTAGTAATCAGTTTCATTATAGGAGGATGTGAGTCCCCAAACTTTCTTCCTAGGATGATTATTGCAAACTGATGGGCACCTTAGGTTGGTAGGTGTTAGCAATGCTGACAGAAAATCACCCGTGGATACACCACTCTTGGCAGATATGAGTCCTCATGCTTTCTCCTTGAGTTGGACACTAAATACCTTTTGGATATATGACTAGCCATGTCATTTTCTCCAGGGTTTTGGATTAAGCCCTTAATGGCCCCATCCCCATGGGAACTCTATTTAGATCACATCCTTTGCGATCCCATTTAGACACTACTGGTTACTCTTGGATTGGACATTCCCTTTTCCTAGTAGCTACCCCTATTGTTGGAGAATTTGTTCAGGGGATGTGCAGATTCTCCCTTAGTTTAGTAAATCTGAGATAGGTCTAGGCTGATATAAGCTTCTTCTCAGTTTGATCCCTCGTAAACTAACAAGGCTCATGATAAACAAACAAAACAAACAAAATTAATTCGCTTATGGATTAGGAATTCAAGCCCCCAAAGGGCCCCCTTTTCCCAAGCAGGCATCCTATCTTTAGGGTGGTGTCGGTGAGCTCCCTATACGAATTATTTGACTACCTGAGTTGAGATAAGTCCCCGAGCCGGCACTCACTCCGTAGTCGCCCTTAGGTCAGGTTCAATCTATTTTGATTAAAGGTAGGTTACCCTAGCAATCATTCTGCTTTGGAAGATATAAGACTATGAAGCATTCTTCTAGCATGATTATCACAAGCCGATGGGCAGCCTAGGTCGGGTTTGATCTATTTCCCAAAGCAATCGATCACCCAGTGATCTTTTGTAGTGGAAGAAGTGAGTCCCTGAGCTTTCTTACCTTCAGTTGATCATTGCAAACCAAAAGGCACTCCTTTTGTTGGATAGTTCTCCCATCGGCCGGGAAGCTACTCCCTTTGGTTCAGTAAACTTGAGATAGGTTTAGGCTGATATAAGCTCCTTCTCAGTATGATACATCGTAAACCAATGAAATCCATCAAAATATATCTAAAAATGAAATTAATCTTGACTATCTTTGAGTTGATCTAAGTCCCTCTGCGGCATTCACTCAATAGTCAGTCATAGGTTGGGTTCAATCAGTTGCCTTACTAATAGATTACCCCATCAACTGGTCTCTACTTTGGAGGATGTAAGTCTACTACGCTTTCTTGTAATATAATTGCTGCATACTGAAAGGCATCCTTTTGGTTGGCTAGCCCTACTATGTGTTTAGTAGACTACCCCTTTAGATTGGTAAATCTGAATTAGGTCTAAGCCTTCGTGGCTTATTCAGTGCGATCCATCGCAAACCAACAAGGTTTCATCTCAAATCCAAATCTAAAAAAAATTGAAACAAATTCAACCCTCTTCCCAAGTGGAAATTTCTCCTCAACAAGACTCAAATCAAATCAAACCTCTCATCCTCTTGTGGATGAGTTGAACCTATTTCTCTAATGGAAGGTTCACATATTCTATCCCTTAGTGGATTCCTCCCTCTCTCTTATGTCTTGAACATAAGTAGAGCCACATTACATTAAGTTCTGGATTCCTTCTTGGACATAAGTAGGATTATATCATCTTTGTTAGTGCGTATGATTGTTCGGTGTTGTTGATCATGTTCAACACCAATATGTGTCCTTGTGTCCATCACACACATTGGGCTTTGACCTCATTTTTAGGATGAACTCTCAACCCCTCCATCTTAGACATATGACTTCTCTTAGGCTTTAAGAGATCCTTAGTCTTAAGACACATCTAGTGATTAGGTGGACACTCAACCTAGCCCTAGAGACTTAGAAGAGTTAGCTATAGGAATAGGACATGCCTTAAGGGTGTTAGGAAAATCTGTCTACCCTATAGCCCAACTTCTCTTACTTCCTTCTTTCAAATAAAACTCCAAATCAAATCAACATGAAACTTAAATCAATTCTAGCATAATTGATTTTCTCCAAATTCAAATCAATGCCATGAGATTGAAATTCATGATTGAAATCCATGATTGAAATTCCAAAATTCCAAGTTTGTCCTAAGTCCTTAATTTCCCTATTAAGGACATAGCCAAAATTATCTTCAAAGAAATTCAAATTCATAAAATTTTCTCATAACTCATTCATGTTCTCATTTATATTCATATATATAAATGAAATATAAATTCAAATCAATCAAACTAAATCCAAAATTCAAATTCCTAATTCAAAATCTTTTCTAAGTCCTTAATTCCCTCTTAAGGATTTGGCCTAAGTCAAATCTAAATCAATTCAAATTCATGAAATTTCTCATAACTCATTTATATTCTCATTTATATTCACATATATAAATGAAATATAAATTAAAATCAATCTAAATCCAAAATTCAAAATCAATTCACTAAATCTTTCCTAAATCCTTAATCTCCCTCTTAAGGATTTAGCCTAGATCATTATCAAATCACTTCAAATCTTTGAAATTTTCTCATAAACCATTTATATTCTCATTTATATTCACAAATATAAATGAAATATAAATTCAAACAATCAAAACCACTTCCAAAAATCAAACTCAAACTCATTCAAAATCCAACCTAAGCCTTTGAAGTCAAAATCTTGAACTTAGCCAAATCAACTTTAAATCAAGACAAAATCCATTTCATGTTCACCATTTGAACTTAAAATTGTCAAATGAATCAAAACCCATTTGACTTCAAACCACTTGCAAATGGATTTATATTTCAATCATAAGTCCATATGTGAGTTCAATCAAACTTAAATCAAGTTTTGACCAAGCCATTTGACCCACTTAGGCTCACTTGACCCCAAAGTGACCTAAAGTACTCTTATGAGCTAAATTCCAATCCTAACCAAATTGGATTGAATCAAACTCACCTGAGCCTCTCATCATGATCAATAATCATCATGATATGATCAATCACTCAAATTGGGTCAAACCAAGTCAAACCTAAGGGCTGACCAAGTCACACTTAGAAATGAAAATACAACCACTATAGGCCAAATTGGTTAAAACCAATAATCTAAGTTCATTCATAGACAATATTTGAATTTGACCAAGTCAACATTTGAGCCTAACCTAGCCTAATTGGCCAATTGACCCAAGTTGACCCAAATTGACTTAGAAAGTCAAAATATGTCAGAACTTATTCTAAGACAAATTGATTGAAACCAATGAGTCAAGTTCATTCTAAATCACTTGTTGAACTTGACCAAAGTCAATTGGCCAACTAGACCTAACTAGCCAATTGACCATGAACCAACTTGACCTAAAGGGTCATATTAAGCCAAATTCAAACTTAACCAAAATTGATTGGAAAAAGATAAATCCACTTCACATGACTAAACCTAAACCTACCCATGACCTAGCTCAAATAGGTCAAATGGGTCAAATTTATCAACCTTTGATTGACCTAAATGAAGTCATATGAACCAAATTCAAACTTAAACCAAATTGGTCAAACCATTGACCAAATTTCAATTTGATTAAGATGTTGACCTAAATGGGTCATAAACCATACCAAATGAACTCCAAATCTAATGAAACTTGGCCAAACCTATTTTATCAACATACCCAACATATCCAAATTCAAAAATCATCCAAATGACTATTTTACCCCTAGACTATAGAACAAATTTTGGCCAATTCCACTTGGAATTTGGTCAAACCCTTTTCATACCTACTTGATACTCTCCTAATAGGTCAAGTGAACACTAGGGAGGGTGGTGCACCCAACCCAATGGGTTTTGGTCAGCCCAACTTGACCCAATGGCCTGACCACTCCCCTTGAAATGGCCACATGGGAATCATGCCTCCACTTGTTTTGAGAACATGGGAAGTTCATATTTCCACTCCTCAGGCCAAATCGAACTCAAGGACAACTCTAATCTTAGCAATTGGATCAAAATGGCAAGCTTATATTTGACCATCCGATTGCCAAAGGGGGAGATATACTCCCCATAATTCATTTGAAAATTAACAGAGCCATAGTCGATTGAAGTCTAGGAAGTCAGAGGAGCCATTTGCAAGCGATCCTAAGCTTCATAGAAGGAGATTGAAATTACCATTTCTTGATTTTCATCATTTGAAAACTAGGGAGCTCAATTAAATTTCCAACTTCCTCCACACTCAAAATCAATGCAATTCCCTTGGCACACTCTATCAGAGAGCCTAATCAAGCTTGCCTAAGCTCTCTTCCAAGTTCTTAAAGTAAGGGGAGATCCAATTCAATCAAAATGGAGCTCAAGCTAAGGAGGAGGTGACCCATAGGAAGATCCACTCAACCTCGGCCCTCAAACTTTCACCAAAGCTACGTCTCAACCAGACGAAGCTTCTCTAAGGGAATCGAGCATCGGTGATCACCTCTGGCGAGGTATGCCATTTTCTTACCATTAAACTCAATGTTGTGTGGAGCTTTATGAAAGAAATGTTAATGGCATGAGATCTTGACCATTAGATGTGATCTAGGATGCATGTTGTTGGTGTGAGTTGAGTTTCATCCCAATCTGAGCTCAATCGAGCATGGATCAAGGCCTAGAACATGGACGGTCTCCATGGCTCACATGTGTTTGCAGGGAAGGATCTCTGGCCATCCATCCATGTATTTTGGATGGACGGTCGAGATTAAAACATGCTTTATATCCTATTTTATCCTCTCTGATCCCCAGCTTTAATCTCAGCCGTTTGATCCTTGATCGGACGGCTGAGGGAAAAGCATGTAACATTGCCGCCTTGCGGCTCTATAATGGGACATTTTAAATATTTTAAATATCCAATGGGAAGGCGCATGTAAAGTGCACATTGCGTCAGCTCATGTGTGGCATGCCATAAGGATTAAGGATTTAATTATATTTTAAATAATTCTAATTAATTACCTAAACTTCTAAATTTCAAATCTCAACCTAAAAAAATCAGAAAAATATGAAATAAATTCCATTACAAAGATAATTGAACATAGAATATTTTAAAATTGATTTTGATTAATTTTGAATAGTTCTTTTCTCTAATTTTAATGGGAACCTTAATTTTCTAATTACCCTTTAATTAATCCACTAATTATTCCTGAACCTCTTGAGTATATTTTGGGGGATGACTTCTTCCTCCCCTAATTTTCTTGGGATTTATTGGTGGTTTAATTGGGAAATTTCTAATTCATATCCTAACTCTTCCCTTAATGTAATTAAGGATAATTAAGAGTTTGATTAGTGATTTAATCCTTTGTTGAAGTTGATTAAGGTCTGTTTTAGTGAATAGGATGTTTAGAGAATAATTTTGGGGCATTTCCCTAAGCTATTCCTTAAACCCCCTTTTCTTTCTTAATCCTCTTTTAATTAAGGGTTAATTCACTAATTACCCTCTTAATTAATTTCTTAAAATTTTAAAACTTTCCAGAACTCAATTAATCTACTTAGGATAGATGCTTAGGTGTTCAAGAGCCTAAGTTCAATTAAGAAATCAAAATTTAACTCATATGTGTGAGGGGTGTTTTGAAATTACTTAAGTTAAACCCCTTAGCTTAATTAATCATTAATCATGAGCCAAATTGCATTAGGCCCCCTTTCTTCCTAGGTGCATTACAAATTTAAATTCCTTGTGAGATTTTATGTTATCTCACTGGCTCATAATTATTTGATTAACTATGCTATGGTGGTGTAGGTAAGGGGTAATTAACATGCTTAATTCATACCTTAACCTAATCAAAATATAAAATGAATCTAATCACCTAAAAATTGAACAAAAATATCAAACACATGTGGGAATGGGTTAGAAATAGCAAACTCACTTCATATTTTTAAAATTAAATTAAATTCAAAATCAAACAAAAATCATATTAAATAAACTTTGATTTGCTTTAAACTTTCTTATTTCATAAATTGTCTTTAGGAATTAATTAAGGTGAATGTGTTTACATGCTTTCATTACTTTAGTTCTTCTCCAACATGCTAAATATATATGCCATATGATTTCATACATTCATGCTTTTCAAAAATCAAAGTTAAAATGAAAATGTTTCCTTTTTGTCAAATTGCATGTGTTGGCTAAAGCAAGAATATGAGTGGCTATTATCACTATTAAATCCAAATTATTTTCAAAATATATGAATAAATTATCAAAACTGAAAGTGTGTTACTTGTATCTTACTTATAAGTTTGCATGTGAGTAAAATATGAGGATCTGCTTAGTGTAGGTTTTCCTTCTCCTCTCTTTTAGTATAGTTTTGAATAGGATTTGGTAAAGTGTATAGTTCATTTGAAAAGAACCTAACACTTGCCTAATTCTATATCCTATTCATTCATATGCTATTACTTAAGAAGGATATTTATACTTGTACCACATAAATTGTACAAATAAAATAAATCAACCAACACAAACTTTTGCATTCTTTCTTTTCCATTCATTTCTTTTGTACACATGCTTGTATTTAAGAAAAGTGGTATATTAGTCTGGACAACCCCGGGGTTGCGACGCTTTAAGTAGCCCTAAGTAGGTCTTGTACCTTACACCCCTGGTTAACAATGGCGTCATACTCACTTATGTCTTTCATACATTCATGTGTGCATGTGAAAATTAGATAAGAAACCCTTTTGCTACTTAATGAAAATCATGCATCATAAACATCTAAATTTTCATAAATAAATTACTTAGCATGCACCATAAAGTGTGCTAAACATTCCCATTTGAATGTATAGATATGTTTAGGACTCATTCATATGCATGTTATACATATTGGGAAAGAAATGAAGTGATGTATGTGTTGACCTCACCTTTGGAATGAGCTCTCAACCCCTCCATCTTAGACATAGGACTCCTCTTACACTTTAAGGGATCCTTTGTCCTAAAACAAATCTAGTGATTAGGTGGACTCAACCTAGCCCTAGAGACTTAGAAGAGTTAGCCATAGGAATAGGTCATGCCTAAGGGGTGTTAGGAAAATTTTCTACCTTTAGCTTGAACCACTCCTCACCTTCCTTCCTTCAAGTCAAACTCCAAATCAATCTTATTTGATTTTCCTCCAAACTCAAATCAATACCACATGATTGAAATGTGATTGAAATCCATAATTGAAATCCATGATTGAAACCCATGAATGAAATTCCTAAGTCCAAAAATTTCCTAAGACCTTCAAATTTCTTATTAAAGACTTATCCTAAATTATGATCAAATCAATTCAAATTCATGGGATTTTCTCATAACTCATTTATATTCTCATTTATATTCATATATATAAATGAAATATAAATACAAATCAATCAAATCAAATCCAAAACTCCAAAATTTCCTAAGTCTTTTAAATTTCTTCTTAAAGACTTAGCCTAGATCATGAGCAAATCACTTCAAATCCTTGAAATTTTCTCATAATCCATTTATATTCTCATTTATATTCACATATATAAATGAAATATAAATTCAAACAATCAAAACCAATTTCAAAGATCAAACTCAAATCCACACAACATCCAACCTAAGCCTTTCAAGTCAAAATCTTCAACTTAGCCAAATCAACTTCAAATCAAGCCAAACTTTTGATTTTTCTTCATGATTAATCAATCTTACAATCATGAATCCAAAAATAACTACAAACTTCAATCACTAAATCAAAACTCAATTAAAAAATCAAACCCCAAATCCATTCATGTTCTGCCTTTGAATATGAAATTATCAAATGAATCAAAAACTCATTTGACTTCAAACCACTTACAAATGGATTTATATTTCAATCATAAGTCCATAAACAAGTTCAATCAAACTCAAATCAAGCTTTGACCAAGCCATTTGATCCATTTAGGCTCACTTGACCCAAAGTGACCTAAAGTACCCTTATGAGCCAAATTCTAATCCTAACCAAATTGGATTGATTCAAACTCACCTACGCCTCTCATCATGATCAACAATCATCATGAGATGATCAATCAATCAAATTGGGTCAAACCAAGTCAAACCTAAGGGTTGACCAAGTCAAAATTTAGCCAAAATGAAACCTAACATAGCCAAAATCCACCATAGGCCAAATTGATTGAAACCATTAATCTAAGTTCATTCATGGACTATGTTTGAACTTGACCAACTCAACATTTGAGCCTAACCTAGCCCAATTGGCCACTTGACCCAAGTTGACCCAACTTGACTTAAAAAGCCAAAATGTGTCAAAACTTGATCTAAGCCAAATTGATTGAAACCAATAGGTCAAGTTCATTCCAAATCACTTGTTGAACTTGACCAAAGCCTCAATTGGCCAACAAGACCTAACCTAGCCCAATTGACCATGAACCCAACTTGACCTAAAGGGTCATGTTGAGCCAAATTCAAACTTAACCAAAATTAATTGGGAACAAAGATACCAATCCACTTCATATGACTAACCAAACCTAAACCTACCCATGACCTAGCTCAAATAGGTCAAATGGGTCAAATTGGTCAACTTGACTCATTTAACCTAAATGAAGTCATATGAGCCAAACTCAAAACTAAACTAAATTGAATCAAACCAAAGCCACCAAAACATTTCAAATGTTCATATGAACTTGACCCAACCCTTGGTTTGACCCAATTTGAACAATTGGTCAACTTGACCCAAGTTGACCCATTTTGATTTAAATGGGTCAACATGAGCCAAACTATATCAAATGAACTACAAATCCAATGAAACTTGGCCAAACCTATTTTCTTAACATAGCCAACATATCCAAATTCAAAAATTAGTCAAATGACCATTCTACCCCTAGGCCATAGAATAAATTTTGGTCAAATCCATGGGGAATTTAGTCAAGTCCTCTTCATATCTACTTGATACCTTCTTAATAGGCCAAGTAGACCCTATGGAGGGTGGTGCACCCAACCCAATGGATTTGGGTCAGACCCAAGGCCAAAATTGAGCACATGGCTCAAATTGGCCATAGGGAAAACTTCCCTCCACTTATTTTGAAGCACATGGGAGGTTACCACTCCATTCCTTAGCCCAAACCGACCATATACAAACTTCTAACAGCAAAAATAGCCCTTTCAATCTTGGCAATTGGATCAAAATAGAAAACATTGATTCTGCCATCTGATTGCCATAGGGGAAGATACACTCCCCCTAATTCACTTTAATTCTCACTTCTTCACTATCGATTGAGTAAGGGAGAGTGTTAGGAGTCATCCTAGAAGGAATTGAAAATCACCATTCTCGATTTTCCCTTAAGCAAAAATTGGGGACCTCCATTGATTGTCAAACTTCCTCCACACTACAATTCAACCAAATTGCCTTTGCACACTCCAGAGGGCCAAGTTGAGCTTGCCTAAACTCTCTCTCTCTCTCAAGTTCCAAAGGCAAGGGGAGGTCTAATTCCATCAAAGCCGTAAAGTAGCTAAGGAGGAGTTGGTCCATAGAGCAATCCACTTAACCTGAAGAGCTAATACTTTCACTGTAGCTTGTCACAACTAGATGAAGCTCCTTTAGGGAATCGAGTGTGGTGATCACCTCCAATGAGGTATGGCATTTTCATACCACTAGACTTAATGTGTGTTGGTCCTTTGTGAAAGAAAGTTTAATGGCATGAGATTTCAACGTTAGATGTGATTGCCATTAGGTTAGATGGAGTGTGCAAAGTTTCATCTTAATCTGAGCTCAATCGAACTCAGATCAATGCCTAGAACATGGACGGTCCCCATGGATCACGGGCTTTGGCAGGGATAGATCTTTGGCCATCCATCCGTGTGTTTTGGATGGACAGCCAAGATCAAACACATGCTTAGATCTGATTTAATCCCTTTAGAATGGCAGCTTTAATCTCAGTTATTCGATCCTTGATCGGTGAGCCTAAAATATAGTGCGTGCTTTATGATGACATTTAAGTCACCACTCAGTGCTTGATGCATGGAAAGCTCATCTGAGTCAGCCATTGCATGGTGCCGATTAGATTAAGGGATTAATTAATGTTTATTTAATTCTAATTAATCCTCTAAACATCAAAAATTCATATCTCTCTAAATAAAATTAATAAATATGAGGTAAATTGCCACTCAAAGATAATTCAATCTAGAATATTCTAAAATTGGTTTTAATGGATTTTGAATTATATCTTTCTCTGATTTTGGATTTTATTGGAAATCTTAATTTGCTAATTACTCCTAAATAATTCATTGATTAATCTCAAACTTCTTGAGTATTTTTTGGGGGATTACTTCTACCTCCCCTAATTTTCTTGGGATTTATTGGTGGCTTAATTGGGGGAATTGCTAATTTATTTTCAGATTACCCCCTTTACGTAATTAAGGATAATTAAGAGTTTGATTAGTATTTTAATCCCATATTGAAGTTGATTAAGGTTTAATCCAGTGATTAGAAGGTTTAGAAAATAATTTTAAGAAATTTCCCTAAGTTATTTCCTAAACCCCCTTTTCTTTCTTAATCCACTTTTAATTAAGGGATAATTCATTAATTACCCTCTTAATTAATTTCTTAAAATCTAAAACTTTCTAGAACTTAATTAATCTACTTTGGGTAGATGCTTAGGTGTTCAAGAACCTAAGTTCAATTAAGAAAATCAAAACTCAACTCATATGTGTGAGGGGTGTTTTTTTGAAATTACTTAAGTTAAACCCCTTAGCTTAGTTAACCATTAATCATGAGCCAAATTACATTAGGCCCCTTTCTTCCAAGGTGCATTGCAAATTTAAATTCTAATGAGTTTTTTTATGTCATCTCATTGGCTCATAATTATATGGTTAACTATGTTAAGGTGGTGTAGGTAAGGGTTAATTAACATGTTTAATTCACACCTTAACCTAATCAAAATCTAAAATGAATATAATCATCTAAAAATTAAACAAAAATGTCAAACACATGTGGTAATGGGTTAGGAATAGCAAACTCAACTCATATTTTCAAAATTAAATCAAATTCAAAATCAAACAAAAATCAAACTAAATAAACTTTGATTTACTTTAAGCTTTCTTATTTCATAAGATTATCTTTAGATTTAATTAAAGTGAATATGTTTACATACTTTCATTGCTTTAGTTCTTTCCCCAACATGTTAAATATGTATGTCATGTGATTTCATGAATCCATGCCTTTCAAAGGCCAAATTTAAAATGAAAATCTTTCCTTTATATCAAATTGCATGTGTTAGCTAAAGTAAGAATGTGAGTGACTATTATCACTATTAAATTCAAATTATTTTCAAAATATATGAATCAATTATCAAAACTAAAAGTGTGTTACTTATATCTTAATTATAAGTTTTCATGTCAATAAAATATAAGGATGTGTGCTTAGAGTAGGTTCTCCTTCTCTTCTCTTTTAGTATAGTTTTGAATAGGATTTGACAAGGTCTATGGTTCATTTCAAAAGAACCTAACACTTGCTTAATTCCATATCCTATACATTCCTAGAATATCACCTAAGAAGGATACCTATGCTTGCACACATAAATTGCAAAAACAAAATAAATTAACTAACACAAATTTTTGCATTCTTTCTTTTCCATTCATTTCTTTTGTGCACATGCTTGTATGTAAGGAAATTGGTATATTAGTCTGGAAAACTCTGAGGTTGAGACTTTAAGTATCCCTAAGTAGGTCTTGTATCTTACACCTCTGGTTAACAATGGCGTCATACTCACTTATGCCTTTCATACATTCTTATGTGCATGTGAAAGTCGGATAAATAACCCATTTTCTACTTAATGAAAATCATACATCATAAACATTCAAATTTCCTTAAATGAATCACTTAACATGCATCATAAAGTGTGTTAAATATTCTCATTTGTGTGTATAGATATGCTTAAGACTCATTCATATGCATGTTATACATGTTGGGAAAGAAATGAAGAAATGTATGTTTTGTGAATTTAATTCATTTTATTTAATCTTAAAAATGCATTTCTTCTTGAATGGGTTTGTTTAGAGTTCACCCAAACTTAGGATTAATTAAAACACCTAATCAAAACATTCACTAAATAAAACTAAAATATGAATCCACTTTAGAAATTACTTAGGTTAGGGAAGGAAAGAGAAGTTCTCTTCTCTTTCCCTCTCTTCATAGCTTAGTAATTAATTGTAGGATTCACTAAATTACTTAAATAAACTCTCCTCTAAGTTGAACATGCTTCACACTTAGAAAATTCTAACTCAAAGTCATAGCTGAGCATACCACACAAACCTCCAAAGCACACACATTAGGCTAAATCATCTAGCTTTAGGTTAGGGCGGTGCATGGTTTGATGCTTGCTTTCGTTTAGTGATATATATATTTTAGACTAGATGTTAGAATGTATGTGCATAGAATAAATGATAGAACGATCCTAATCTAACCATTATTTTTTGCAGGGGATTGTGCTTAAAGGGTGCTATAATAAATAAAAATATAAATGCTTTTGTTGTGCCGGTGCTTATACCCTAAGCATAATCCAATAGGCCAGGTGGACTTAGTCACCCATGTGTGGGGTGATAAGTCCAATATACATGCTTGAGATTTGTATGGTTTGTTTAGCTAACCTTTATTTTGTAGGTGTTAGCTAGATTTACTCTTCCTTTTTATGTAAATTATGCAATTAGGATTTTGGAATGACTGTTACAGGGATTAGATGAACATTGGTCATAAGATCTTATCTTATGCACCATGTGAAGCTTTTAGAGCATCCACCTTCCAATCATCCAAAATAAGGAACCAAAGAAGAAAGAAGAAAAGAAGAATGAAGAAATGAAACTTGAAGACCCTCATAACAATGAGTTCCTTGCTTAATTGTATGTAATTCATTTGTAATTTGGGTTGTATAATGGTAGAGCTCGGCTATCTAATTTATTTTTGAGTTTGTGCTGTGGTACCTAACCATAATGGCCTCTTATTCTTTTGTGATTAACTTTATAAATTGATTGATGATTTGTTTAGCGTGTGCATTAAGTGGCATCCTTTTCCTAGTTTCTTCCTTGCTTCATGTATAGCCTAGATGTGGATTAGGCTCTTTGGAAAAAATAAATCTTTTACCAAATTTAACAATTCAAAACTAAAGTTAAAGAACTCATAACCTCATCTAAAGCTTAGGCCAAAATCAAGATAAAAGAATTAGCAACCCCTTTTCCAGAGAAAATTGGCTTGACCTTTGAGATCCATGGTGGAAACACAACTCCTCCCTTCTTGTTGATTTTGGCCAATGATCTCATTTCTCATGCATTAGGCATATGAATCTTATTAACTTGTGTCAAAATAATTATCCAAAAATAAAAATAAAATGAAATCAAAATTACATTAGATTTAGGTCATTTAAAGCATGTCCTTACATGATCTAGTCTCTTTAGGGAGTGAGTTTAAGGACTAAGTCTCTTTTGAAATAAATAACAGTCTAGCTATCTTGCATAAAGCATAAGACTTGCCTACATGTATTTAAAATTGTAGGAGGAGTTAGTTGCCAGCCACCCCCAGGTGATTGTAAGTCCAAACAATCAGGTGGTTTATCCTTTCTTGTGGAGGCAAACCAAATACCCATTTTCACCTTAGATTTAGGTTGTGCTTTTGGCCCTCATCAAAGCTCCCTAGATTTAGGTTCTGAGGTTGCTTCTCCCCTTTGTGGGACTAAGCTTAAATCCTCACCTCTTAGGCATTTCCTTAATCTTGTGTTATAGAATCATAAGTCCTAAATTTCTAATGAAAAATTCAACTCAAATAAATTAAATCAATTTCAAAAAAGTAAAGCCCAAGCATAGGATAGTTTGACCTCACTAAGTTTCCTAGTATCATGGGCATCTCCTACTCATCTTCCTTTGGCTTCAATAATAACTCTCTCTCCTTGATCAATCCTATTTGATCTTCCAGAATAAGCTAATCGATTGATAGTTCTACCTTATTAAAATCTTTGGAGAAAATGATCATTTACCTTAATCAAGAGTATTCCTAAGGGATCTCATTCCTTAGGATGTAATTAACTATGGGGCTTGCCCAGGAACTTAATGAACCTAGTTTAAAATAAACCTTATTTTACTTTTTCATATAAAGTAGGGGAAGAATCTTTGGTACATATGCAGACTCATTGTCCTTAGGAGTCCTTGTTGAGGTGATTAAGTCCATTGTAGGGTGGTGACTTCTATCTTTCGAGATAGTACACCTCTCCTCATCGTACTCGATCACCTTCAATAAGAATATTTACGGAGCTACGTGGTGTCCTAATAAGGCATATTTTTATATATTTCTATTTTTATTTATCCTCTTTTCTGAAAGGAGGGGGATAGATGAGGCCAAGAATGTATAAAAAAATTTTCACCACAAAATTTTCTAGCAACTCTACTGGGGATTGTTCCTCTCTCCATCTTTGGTAAATGATCATTGTCTTCAAGTATCGATACTCGGTTTGTACTTTGGTATGAATCTGAGATTATCTTTCTTTCCATTGGCACTTAGCTTATTTCATTCTTAAGTTGAGTTAGCCAACATCTTTAGGTTTAGACCTCACCCCGTGTTGGTCTTAAAACTCTCGTTGGGTTCTCCAATGGGTAAAAAATAAAAAAAGCCAAATAAAAAAGAAAACATTTAAAGACTCCTTCCTTATCATTTTTATAATAAGGAAAGGTTCGTTCTAAAATAATAAAGACAAAATAAATTTTTCATAAAATTTTTTCTTTTCAAAAAGCACTCTTTCAAAAATGCACATAATAAAATATTTTCCCCAAAAAATTTCTTAAATCACCCTCATCTAACAATTCTCATAATTATTATATGTAGGAATCTTCAAAAATAAATTAACAATATTTTCAAAAAAAAGGAACAAATGATCATCTTCTTTCAATTCATTTTGATGAAGATTTCATTTTCAAAATAAAATGAACAATCAACTTTCCAAAATTCAAAATCAAAATAAAAAATAAAACCTTCAAAAAGCACACATGAATCTTTCCATTCAATGCACTCACACCTATTGAATGGAAGTTTCATTTTCAAATAAAGTTAAATTTTTCAAAAGCACATATGAACATCTTCATTTAATATACTCAAATTTATTGAATGAAGATTTCATTCCTAAATAAGATTAATATCATTTAGAAATCCCACTTAAACATATCCCATATATGATTAAGTTGGAATTCCCTCTTTCAAAAAGTAATAATAACACACAAAATAAAATTTTTACATTTGCAAAAATTGATTTCCAATCCTACATACCCAAATTTATTGAATGAAAGTATCCTTTATAAAATCAAAACTTAACAATCATATCTTCAAAATTTTCAAACACATTTGGAACCTCATTTAGGATACTCAAATTTGCTATGTGAAGTCTCCAAATTCAAAATCAAAAATTTTCAAACACATTTGGAACTTCATTTAGCATACTCAAATTTGTTAAGTGAAGTCTCCAAATTCAAAATCAAAATTTTTCAAACACATTTGGAACTTCATTTAGCATACTCAAATTTGCTAAGTGAAGTCTACAAATTCAAAATCAAAATTTTTCAAACACATTTGGAACTTCATTTAGCATACTCAAATTTGCTAAATGAACTCTCCAAATTCAAAATCAAAATTTTTCAAACACATTTGGAACTTCATTTAGCATACTCAAATCTGCTAAGTGAAGTCTTCAAATTCAAAATCAAAAAAAAATTTCAAATACATTTGGAACTTTATTTAGCATACTCAAATTAGCTAGTGAAGTCTCCAAATTCAAAACCAAAAATTTTCAAACATATTTGGAACTTCATTTAGCATAGTCAAATTTGCTAAGTGAAGTCTCCAAATTCAAAACCAAAAAATTTCAAACACATTTGGAACTTCGTTTAGCATACTCAAATTTGCTAAGTGAAGTCTCCAAAAAAAAAAAATTTAAACACAATTGGAACTTCATTTAGCATATTCAAATTTGCTAAGTAAAATCTCCAAACTCAAAACCAAAAATTTCCAAACATATTTGGAATTTCATTTAGCATATTCAAAATTGCTAAGTAAAGTCTCCAAATTCAAAACCAAAAATTTTTCAAGCACCTTTGGAACTTTATTCTTTAGCATACCAAATTTTCTGAAGAGAAGTTTCCATTTTCAAAACCAAATGAAAACACAAAAATTTTGAACACATCTTTTGGAATCTCATTTAGCATACCCAAATTTGTTAAGTGAAATCTCCATTTCACAAAATTAAGTGGAACTTCATCTTTAGCATACCAATTTTGCTAAAGTAAAGCCTCCACTTTCAATCAAAAATAAATCAAAATAAAAAAATGGAACACATTAGGATTTCCTTAGCATACCCAAATTTGCTAAGGATCTTCTTAACATACTCAAATTTTCTAAGAATCCTATTTTCAAAAATCAAATAAAAGACACTTGGGTTCTTCACTTAGCATACCTAAATTTGCTAAGTGGGAATTCCAATTTTCAAAATCAAACAACAATTCACCAAAAAGAAACAATTATTTTCAAAACACTTCACTTAGCATACTCATATTTGCTAAGTAAATAAAATTTTAAAATATCAAATCAAAAATAAAATCAATTGACCCTTACTTTAACATACCCAAATTTGTTAAAGGAAAGGATTCTCAAATCAAAAATCTAAATCCAAACAAATTTGAACCTATGGAAGCATCCTTCTAAAGAATATTTGAATCCATTTTTCAACATACCCAAATTTGTTGAAGTTGGATTCATATTCAAAATTGCTCTTTTCAATCAAATTTCTAAATCCTCTTTAATCCATTTGAACCCCACTTAACACTTCCAAGATGTTGGATGTGGGTTCAAATTTTCAATTCAAATTCAAAAAAAAATCAACAAAAATAGAAATCTGATCCAAGATTGTTTCCTATTGCAGATTCTCACCATAAGTTACAGTACAGCTACAGTTTAATTTTTCAATCTTTGTGGTTGATCTGAAATGACAGGCTCACAAAATTTTGTTTTCACTTTCTCTCACTGCATGGATTTGGCCTTGGACCAGGCCAACTTCCCCCGATTGGATCATACACACCTTATCCATTTCAGTAGGGGATTTGAGGGAGTGAGGATTACATGTGAGGCCCTCACCTCATGACCACGGTGGTAAGCATCATCCAGATCAATCTACCATCTGATTCTGACATCTACTTGTTGAGGAGGAAAGCAGTGAAAGTCCCACCGCAGTAGAGTGACTCAACACTGCACCTGCTTGTGGTTTCTCGTATACCCAAGAGGGCTAGCACCTCTCATTAGTGCACTCTAAGGGTAAGGCTCGTGGATTGCCTCTCCTACTTTTGAGTACGGGTCTAGCTCTCACTCCTCTCATCCTACCAGAACATAGTGAAGGAACAAAAACCACATGATCAAGCGGTATCACACCAGGATTGCTAAGGCGAGGGAGGCAACTGCCTATTCAACTGTTGAGGAGTTTCCTATTTTGACTTCACTACTAGTTATAGCAAACAAGTTTCATCCTCTCTCTAGGTTAGATGAGACGAAGCTATGAGGATTCTCACATAACCTCCACCGGTCTTTCATCACGCAAAGTGAGGTCGATGTCTTCGGCCTCACGCCTTTTGTACCGTTGGCGAGTGACGGACGTGAGTCCACCTTTTGATCGAGATCCATCATATCTCGTAGTGTGGGGAAACATATTCATCAGGAGTGGGCCACAGAGGCCCATACATCTACTCATATTACAAGTAGGGAGAGGAACTCGCATTTTGTTGATTTTCGCTTCACAGCCTAACCATACCAACAACATACTACTTACTAGGACTAGTTATCACAGAAGGACAGCTCCTATTCATAGAGAATCGATGGAGTCTCCACCACACCACTCTACCTCCTGTCTATCATCACTAGTCCACATCACAGCATCTCCAGTTCCATCAAAGGCTATGAAGTCCGTATCCAGGGAGAAGCGCATCCCCAGATCCTGCCAGGGATCCTACTCATCTACACTTCGTGGCAAGGTCGAAGCTCTCCGCCGACCTTTTACCCCAGGAAGTGGCAACCTCGAAGAATAGTGGTCATCCCTTCACCAACCCCACCAGTTCAACAGGATGTAAAGATGGTAGTAGTTATTTCAGAGGTAGTAGATGATAGCCCAATTGCACCAATGATAGTGGAACCTCCTAGAAATGTCACCCCTCTCATAGCTAGTGACAGTCAAGAGAGTATCTCCTCCATCGAGTATAATCCTCATAGGATTGACTCTTTAGCAACAAACTCTTGGTCAAGATCATTTGTTCATTCATTGACCGCCTTGAGGAGATAGTAGCACATTACCTACGTAAAAGAAGGAGATTTTGGGAAATATTGGTCGAGAAGAAGTCGCCTTGATACCATTGAATATGACTTGTTGGGAGACTCACTGAGTCTATATGGGATCTCTTCTTAGAGGAACGATGAGGCCATGGAAGGTGATGAGGTTGATCGAAGAAGACACCAATCAACACCTCAACATCAGTTAAAGAAGAAAGCGGAATAGATGGGATGGCATGGCTTAGAGGACTTGTTAGTAGGATTTTAGTACTTAAAACAAGAGTTCATCCCTACATAATCTTTGAGTGCATTGGACCATGAGACAGACTTACCTCCATTGAGCAAGGTAGCACTAGCATGTATAGGAAGGTAGTGGAAAGTACCTCCAAAAAGAAAAAATCAGATCCATGGTTGGATAGCAATGAAGCGTTGGCTCAGCAGGAGGATCATCGGTTCCAAAGGGTAGACCCTACAGGAGGAATTGATTCAATCCAATATCAAGGGTTTTGTGCCACCTTCCTTCAAAGCTTTGATGGTGGAAACCCAAAGCGACATATAGCACACTAGGGGCGGTTGTTGCAGCGGTGGTAGTGATGCTTTATTCCTCTTCATTAGTAACTAGGAGATTGCTTTTGATTGGTATATTGAAGCGCCCGGTTGATAAAGATATCAAGAGGTTTGTTGGAGCTCAGTAAAGGATTACTGTAGGTGATCTCGTTGTAGCACAACAACACCAAGGTGAGTCCCTTATTGATTATATTCTCTGATGGCGTAACCTTAGTATGAAATATGAGCACGACTATCTAAACAGCATGCCATTGAGATTCTTCTGAAGAATATCCATGGCATGGTCACCTTCATTCTTAAGGGCTTCACTATCAAAATATTTGAGAAGCTAATCAACAAGGCTAGTCTACAAGAAGAGGCCAAACAGTTGCCTTTTCAAAATTAGTTGCCTAAAGCAAAGCCATAGAAGGTCTAAGTGAAGAAGCGGGGTGAAAAGATAACAGGGAAGCAAGAGAGATCGGTCAGATACCATGACCTCGTGACCTCCACCTCTTTTGCCACCATAGAGGTAGCCACGCCTCCATAGCGACCTCCACGGCCCGACATGACCTCCTCGACCATACCACCACCAAGCGGCACATATACCCTCAGCCAGGTAGCTATGGTCCTACTCTTTTAGATAAGCTTAACAAACCTTATTCATTTAAGAGGGAGGTAATCAAGAAGATCTTTAAGAATCTCTTAAAGAAGTTTTTGATTTAGGAGACCATAAGTAGCAAAGTCATGATCCTTACTTTTGCCCCTACCATATGCTATGCCATGTTTTAGAGGATTGCTTCACATTCAAGGACTGGCTTGAACATAGCTTCAATACCGGTGTTGTAGTTATCCCAAAGGAATACCTTGTGGAACAGTCATCTAGTTCCATTAGGGTAATCCTTGGGGATACATGTGATCCTTTCAAAATTAAAGAAGGTTGGGATATTTCTTTATCCAAAATCTCTAAGAAGATCATCCAGGAGATCAAGAAGCTTTCTTGCACCTACTTGAGTCAGCTCAAACCTCCAACATCAAGAAAGGTTTGCAAGTTGCCAGTGCCAACTCGGAAAGGGGAGCTCGGGAGCGGCGACGTGTATTACCCAGATAGCCCATTAGCACCACCGAGTCAGCCTCCATAATTAGCTTCACACTAGCGACTTCTTCCACTTCAACTAGTTCTTCTTTTTCTACTTCTAGTAGAACTCTTGTATCAGCGGGTAAGGGCATCAAATCCCTTACCCCCACTCACTTTACCTGATTTCTACTTTGTACCTCCAAATAAATCCAAGAAATTGAAGAATAAAGCTAGTTTGAATTACATGTCTCACCAATGGGTTATCTTCTTATTCCTAAGATAACTCTTCAAGTCAAAATAACTATAATAATTATCTTCCTCTTTCGATTGAGTTGGACTTTCCTACTCACATACTATGGTTGCCTCTTGAGATAAACTTGGAATCATCCGAGGGTCCCATAGGTGAAGTAAGTGAGCGATATGTGGTAGAACCTTCCATTATCCACAGAGATCACAAGTCAACCTCCATAGTGGTAGGTTTTACCTCCTAGGCTCAAGATGGGGAAATATGTGATTGGTACAGAGGATCGAGAAGTCCCTCCACAGGATGCTCTACCCTAGGATATGCTTGTGGAGGACCAGCCCAAGGTGGATAACAATATCCTTTCTCATCTAAGAAAGTTTTCATCTAAGCTAAGCATATATGATGCCCTTATCTTATCCAAAGAGAGAGAGAATCACTAATCAAGGCTCTCCTTGATTCTGAAATATGCATAGCTCAACTGACCACTATAGGTGAGGAGGCACATTATACAAAAGAAGCTCAGGGGATCACATTCACAGATGAAGACCTTCTTCTGGGGGACTTGGAGCACAACCATCCCCTCCACACCACAGTTGACATGGACAGGTTCAGACTTTCCAGAGTTCTTATTGATCCAGGTGCATCGGTGAACATTATGAGTCTAAAGACCCTTGCCTATTTGAGGATCAATATCTCCACACTCCGAGGAGATCAGATGATGTTGAGAAGATTCAATGAATAAGGTGAATGAGCTTTAGGTTCTATAGTGTTACCATTGGAGATAGGTGATTGGAAGACTGAAGCCAAGTTTTAAATCATTGATTCGAATACTTCATTCACTACTTTGCTCGGTTGGCCTTGGATACATCAAAATTAGATCATTCCATTCTCCATCTATCAGTGCATCAAATTCAAAAAAGATGGGATTGAATACCATGTCAATGGAGATGAAAAGCCATTTTCAGTTAGAGAGGTTAAGATTTATAAGGATGTGGCCTACTATCTTCCTCAAAAACACCCTTTCTTGTGAACTTGGATAAAATTCAAACTCAAAATCAAAAGAAAGAGAAAATGAAGGAAAAGAAAAGATAAAAGAAAAAAGAAAAGAAAAATGAAAGTCCAAGTGAACAAGAAAGGAGAAATGAGGAAGAAATAGATCCGCATATTACATTCCACCCACAGTTCATCCCATCATATGGACATGTGGGTAGGGGCTACCTCCACCGGGTAGAGCGAGGTAGAAAATGAGGCAGTTCAGGTGGAAACCCCTGGTTGGCCATCGATGTGATGTTTGTTCATAAGACCCTAATATTCACATAGACTTGGAATCCAACTCAGAGGATGAATATAATGTGATTAGTATACCTTCCAACCCCTCTCAACAAGTTCCATTATAGGTGACTTTCGATCCAGACAGAGACGAAGACCAGACCTCAGACAAAGCAAAGTATTTGAATCAGGTTTATGTGAAATTATTAGGCTAGGAACCTTAGTTCTAACCTCACTTATGTCTCAGAAAGTTGAAGGTTTGGTAGTTATGGAAGTCTCTAAGTCTTTCAGTGACGTGAAGCAAAAGGGATTCTTTTTGGGATCATCATCCTCAAGTCCTGAAGTTGATGTTAAACGTGAGGAGGATTCATTTAAAGAATTAATGGAATTACCATTTGACTTTTACTCTCCTTGTGTTCATAATCTTATATAGAAAGGTTTAGTTCCTCATACATGGTCCAGGCATAGGTTAGAGTACTTTGAAAGTTATGGAACAATACATGTAGGGAAGCACAATCAAGAGCAAGATTAGGATTCGGTATAGTAGGTCCAATCGATGATGACGATTAATGCTAGTTGTTACCAATCATTTGGAATCTAATAGGATCTTTTCACACACCCCAACACTTATGAGAATGTCTGTCCAAAAATCTCAGATGATCTAAACGATCTCCAAATCAAAGAAGCACCACTAGAATCTAAAGAGGAGATTCATTTAGCAATAGACAAGCATTAAAAAATCAACCTCAGAATAGAAGAAAATTCATGCCCGACATACATCAATTCATTAAATGAAGAAGAAACCAATGACTTAGTTAGATATTGACTTAGTTTAAAGACTGCTTCGAATTGAGTTATGAAGAGATGCCCAGATTATCTCCTGACGTAGCAGTCCACAAGCTAGCAATAGATCCTAATGCTACCCCTAATAAGCAAGCCCTTAGATGCATGCGATTAAAAATTGAACAACAGGTCATTTCTTAAGTCAAGAAATTGATCGATGATGGTTTCATTAGGGGAAAAAAATATCCTACCTGGCTAGCTAGTGTCATCCCAGTTAAGAAGAAGAATGGCCAAATTTGCATTTACGTCAATTTTAAGGACTTAAATAAGGCATGTCCTAAGGATGAGTTTCCTCTTCCTATACTAGAATTAATGGTGGACATCGCCTCATCTCATACAATTTTCTCTTCCATGGATGGGTCATCTAGCTATAACTAAATCAAGATTTCTTCTGAAGATGAAAGAAACACTGCTTTCTGAACCTCGAACAGAATCTTCTGTTATAGGGTCATGCCTTTCGGCCTTAAAAGTGCTGATGCTACATACCAACAGGCCATGACTAAGATCTTCAACGAACTTATCCATCATCAGGTTGAGTGCTACGTTGATGATCTAGTAGTCAAGAGCAGAGAAAAGGAAGACCATCTATCTGACTTGAGAGTAGTTTTCGAATGGTTAAGGTAATATAATCTCAAAATGAATCCCTGAAGTGTGCATTCAGAGTAGCTTCAGGAAAATTCCTTAGGTTTGTCGTTTGACATCGGGGAATAGAAATAGATCCTGAAAAGATCATAGCTATCTTAGAAATGCCATCTCCTAAGAGTTTAACTCAACTCGGATCCTTTCAAGGATGGTTGGCATATCTAAGATGCTTTATCTCCAACCTATCATGGAGATGCAAGCTTTTCTCAGACTTGTCAAAAAGGATGCCAAGTTCAAGTGGGATGACAAGTGTCAACATGCCTTTGAAGATATCAAGTAGTATTTGGTGAAGCCGCCAGTTCTAGCAGCCCTTATCCCGGGTAGGCAACTCATTCTCTACACTACTATATTGGATACTCTCTCGATGCTCTGTTGGCCCAAGCTAACGACAAAGGGAAGGAGAATGCTCTCTACTATCTCAGTCATTGTCTGATTCCTACTGAAGTGAATTATCCATCTATTGAGAAACATTGCCTAGCTTTGATCTTTGCCTCTCAAAAGCTACAGAATTATATGCTTTCTCATAAGGTGAACTTGATCTCTGAATGAATCCACTATAGTACTTCATGACATGGCCAACACGATCCAGACATTTGGCACGATGGTCCATGATTCTCTCACAGTTTGATATCACATTCATACTCCTCCGTGCAGTAATAGGACAGGCACTAGCATGTTTTTAGTAGCACACCCACTTCCTACTGATTCTCCGCTTAGTGAGGATCTCCCTGATGAACAAATCATGAACTTAGGGGAGGTTGGCAACTGTCAATGGGAGATGTATTTTGATGGTGCAGCTTCTTTTCACAAAGGGGAAGCACAACGATCTATTCTCCCAGGAAAGGTAGTGGTGGGAATAGTTCTCCTAACTCCAAACTGCAATGTGATGAAATTCTCATACTATCTTTCCAACCCATGAGCAGCTTTTTAGAATGGTAGACTTTATTGCCCAACCAGTAAGCTATCTCAAGTTTACTTAGTTTAAGATGATGTGAGTCCCCATGCTTTCTTCTTGAACTAATCATTAGGATCTAACTAGGTCGAGTATATTTGAGATTTAGGATATGTCCTCCAGAGGATCCTTTCTTCTTGACTACGTTTGAGTTGATTTAAGTCCCCTAGTGGCATTCACTCAGTAGTCGCCCTAGGTTGGATAGCACCTGTCGAGCCGAAGATAGACTATCCCAGCAATCAGTTCCTTTATAGGAGGATGTGAGTCCTGGACATTTCTTCATAGGCTAATTTTTGCAAACCGATGAGCACCTTAGGTTGGTTGATGTTTATTATGCTGACAGCGACTCACCTGGTGGATAGACCACTCTTGGTAGATGTAAGTCCCTGAGCATACTCCTTAAGTTGGACACCGAATACTTATTGGATATATGACTAGCCCTGTCATTTTCTCCGGGGTTTTGGATTAAGCCCTTAACGGCCCCATCCCTTGGGGGCACCCTATTTGTATTACATCCTTTAAGATACAATTTAGATACTACCTGGGTTACTCTTAGTTTCGACAGTTCCTCTTTCCTAGTAGCCACCCCTGTGGTTGAAGAATTTGTTCATCGGATGCACAGATTCTCCCTTGGTTCAGTAAATCTGAGATAGGTCTAGGTTGATATAAGCCTCTTCTCAGTTTGATCCCTTGTAAATTAACAAGGTCCAAGATAAAATAAACTAATAAAACAAACATATTATTTCACTTGTGGATTAAGAATTCAAGCGCCGAAAGGGCCCCTTTTCCTAAGCAAGCATCTTATCTTTAGGGCAATGTCAGTAGAACTCCCTATAGGAATTGCCTGACTACCTGAGTTGAGATAAGTCCTCAGGTCGGCACTCACTCCATAGTCACTTAGGTTCAATATTTTTTCATAAGCGGGTTACCCGGCGGTCATTTCGCTTTGGACGATGTAAGACTATGATGCATTCTTTCTAGCATGATTATCGCAAACTGACGGGCAACCTTAGGTTGGGTTTGATTTGTTGCCCAAAGTAACGTATCACCCTAGTGATCTTTTCTAGTAGAAGATGTGAGTCTCGAGCTTTCTTCCCTTCAATTAATCATTGCAAACTGAAAGGCACCCCTTTGGTCAGATAGCTCTCCTATCTGTCGGGAAGCTACTCCCTTTAGTTCAGTAAATCTGAGGTAGTCTATGCCAATATAAGCTCCTTCTTAGTGTGATCCATCGCAAACCAATAGAATCCATCAAAACTAACAAATACAAAAATAAAATTAATCTTGACTATCTTTGAGCTGATCTAAGTCCCCCAGCGGCACTCACTCAATAGTCAACCCTAGGTTGGGTTTAATCTATTGCCTTGCCAATATAATACCCCGGTAACTACTCCCTACTTTGGAGGATGTAAGTCTACTAAGCTTTCTTCTTAGTATAGCTACTACATACCGAAAGGCATCCTTTTGGTTGGCTAGTCTTACTATGTGTTTAGTAGACTATACCTTTGGATTGGTAAATCTGAGTTAGGTTTAGGCCTCCATGGCTCCTACCCAGTGCGATCCATCGCAAACCAATAGGGTCCATCTCAAAATCGAAATCTAAAAATTAAAATAAATTCAACTCTTTTCCTTAGTGAAAATTTCTCTGAGTAAGACGCCAATCAAATCAAACCTCTCATCCCCTTATGGATGACTTGAACCTATTTCCCTAGTGGAAGGTTCACACTCTATCCCTAGTGGAATTCTCCTTCCTTCTGTTATGTCCTTGGCATAAGCAAAGCCACATGTCACTAAGCTCTGAATTCTTTCTACCCCTTGGGTTTCGGATAGATTGTTTCTCTTTTTGCTTGTGATCTCTCCGTGTTGTTGATCATTTTGGTCAACACCAATATGTACGGTGTTCCTTGTTAGTCACACCACACCTATTGGGCGCCCTTTATTGACCTCATTTTTGGAATGAGCTCTCAACCCCTCCATCTTAGATATAGGACTCCTCTTAGACTTTAAGGGATCCTTAGTCCTAAGATACATCTAGTGGTTAGGTGGACACTCAACTTAGCCCTAGAGACTTAGAAGAGTTAGCCATAGGAATAGGTAATGCTTAGGGGTGTTAGAAAAATTTGCCTACCTTAGCTTGAACCAGTCCTCACCTTCCTTCCTTCAAGTCAAACTCCAAATCAATCTTATTTAATGTTTCTCCTAACTCAAATCAATACCACAAGATTTAAATGTGATTGAAATCCATAATTGAAATCCATGATTGAAACCCATGAATGAAATTCCTAGGTCCAAAAATTTCCTAAGTCCTTTAAATTTTCTTTTAAAGACTTATCCTAAATTATGTTCAAATCAATTCAAATTTATGGGATTTTCTCATAACTCATTTATATTCATATATAAATGAAATATAAATACAAATCAAATCTAAAACTACAAAATTTCCTAAGCCTTTTAAATTTCTTCTTAAAGACTTAGCCTAGATCATGAGCAAATCACTTCAAATCCTTTAAATTTTCTCATAATCCATTTATATTCTCATTTATATTTACATATATAAATTAAATATAAATTTGAACAATCAAAACAAATTCCAAAGATAAAACACAATTCCACTCAAAATCTAACTTAAGCCTTTTAAGTCAAAATCTTGAACTTAGTCAAATCAAATTCAAATCAAGCTAAACTCATGATTTTTCTTCGTGATTCAATCAATATTACAAACATGAATCCAAATATAAATACAAACTTTAATCACTAAATCAAAACCCAATTCAAAAATCAAACCCCAAATCCATTCATGTTCTTCCTTTGAATATGAAATTTTCAAAGGAATCAAAACCCATTTGACTTCAAATCACTTGCAAATGGATTTATATTTCAATCATAAGTACATATATAAGCTCAATCAAACTCAAATCAAGCTTTGACCAAGCCATTTGACCCACTTAGTCTCACTTGACCCAAAGTGACCTATCATTACTTCGTTCCAGTTACGTATTGCTTAGCAAATTGGTTGGAAACAAACTCACATATGCCTCTCATCATGATCAACAATCATCATGAGATTATCAATCAATCAAATTGGGTCAAACCAAGTCAAACCTAAGGGTTGACCAAGTCAACACTTAGACAAAATGAAACCTAACATAGTCAAAATCCACTTAACCTTGAGAGCTAATACTTTCACCACAGCTTAATTACAACCAAACGAAGCTCCACCATGGTAATTGAGCACCGGTGATCACCTCCGATGATGTATGGCATTTTTCGATCACTAGACTTAATGTGTGTTGGTCCTTTGAGAAAGAAAGTTTAATGGCATGAGATTTCAACTATTAGATGTGATTGCCATTAGGGTTTGATGGTGTGTGCAAAGTTTCATCTCAATCCGAGCTCAATCGAGCTCGGATCAAAGCCTAGAACATAGACGGTCCCCATGGATCACAGGCTTTGGCAAAGATAGATCTCTGGCCGTCCATCCCGCATTTTGGATGGATGGTGAGATCAAACACACGCTTAGATCTGATTTACTCTCTTTCGAATGTGGCTTTAATCTCGGCCGTCCGATCCTAGCGTCGCAGCCACGTAGTGCTACGATGTGACATTTAAGTCACCACTCAATGCTCGATGCGTGGAAAGCACATCCAGTCAGCCATTGTGTGGCGCGCCGATTAGATTAGGGGATTAATTAATGTTTATTTAATTCTAATTAATCCTCTAAACTTCAAAAATTCATATCTCTCTAAAAAATCAAAAAAATATGAGGTAAATTGTCATTGAAAGATAATTCAATCTAGAATATTTTAAAATTAGTTTTAATGGATTTTAAGTTATATCTTTCTCTGATTTTGGGTTTTATTGGAAATCTTAATTTTCTAATTACTCTCTAATTAATTCACTAATTAATCTCAATCTTGAGTATATTTTGTGGATGACTTCTGCCTCCCCAAATATTTTTGAGATTTATTGGTGGCTTAATTGGGGGAATTGCTAATTCATTTCCTAATTACCCCTATTATGTAATTAAGGATAATTAAAGGTCTGATTAGGGTTTTAATCTCTTATTGAAGTTGATTAAGGTTTGATCCAGTGAATAAGAGGTTTAGGGAATAATTTTGTGACATTTCCCATAAGTTATTTATAAACCCCCTTTTCTTTCTTAATCCTCTTTTAATTATGGGCTAATTCATTAATTACCCTCTTAATTAATTTCTTAAAAATTCTAAAAAATTTTATAACTTAATTAATCTACTTTGGGTAGATGCTTAAGTGTTCAAGAGCCTAAGTTCAATTAAGGAAATCCAAACTCAACTCATATGTGTGAGGGGTGTTTTTTTAAAATTACTTAAGTTAAACCCTTAGCTTAATTAACCATTAATCATGAGCCAAATTGCATTAGTCCCCTTTCTTCTGAGGTGCATTGCAAATTTAAATTTCTTGTGAGTTTTTTATGTCATCTCATTAGCTCATAATTATTTGGTTAACTATGCTAAGGTGGTGTAGATAAGGGTTAATTAATATGTTTAATTCATACATTAACCTAATCAAAATATAAAATAAATCTAATTATCTAAAAATTAAAAAAAATGTCAAACACATGTGGGAATGGGTTAGGAATAGCAAACTCAACTCACATTTTTAAAAATCAAATCAAATTCAAAATCAAACAAAAATCAAACTAAATAAACTTTGATTTACTTTAAGCTTTCTTATTTCATAAGATTGTCTTTAGGATTTAATTAAAGTGAATGTGTTTACATGCTTTCACTACTTTAGTTCTTTCCCCAACATGTTAGATATGTATGTCAGGTGTTTTCATGCATCCATGCCTTTTAAAAGCTAAATTTAAAATGAAAATGTTTCCTTTATGTCAAATTGCATGTGTTGACTAAAGTAAGAATATGAGTGGCTATTATCACTATTAAATTCAAATTATTTTTAAAATATATGAATCAATTATCAAAACTATAATTGTATTACTTATATCTTAATTATTAGTTTGCATGTGAATAAAATATAAGGATGTGCTTAGTGTAGGTTCTCTTTCTCTTCTCTTTTAGTATAGTTTTGAATAGGATTTGGCAAGATGTATGGTTCATTTGAAAAGAACCTAACACTTGCCTAATTCCATATCCTATTCATTCCTATACTACCACTTAAGAAGGATACCAATGCTTGCACACATATATAAAACAAACAAAATAAATCAACTAATACAAATTTTTGCATTATTTCTTTTCCATTCATTTCTTTTGTACACATACTTGTATTTAAAGAAAATGGTATATTAGTCTGGACAACCCCGAGATTGTGATACTTTAAGTAGCCCTAAGTAGGTCTTGTACCTTACACATCTGGTTAACAATGGCATCGTACTCACTTATGCCTTTCATACATTCATATATGCATGTGAAAGTTGGATAAGAAACCCCTTTGCTACTTAATGAAAAGCATACATCATAAACTTTCAATTTTTCTTAAATGAATCACTTAGCATGCATCATAAAGTGTGTTAAACATTCTCATTTATGTGTAAAGATATGCTTAAGACTCATTCATATGCATGTTATAAATGTTGGGAAAGAAATGAAGTGATGTATATTTTGCGAATTTAATTCATTTTATTTAATATTAAAAATGTATTTCTTCTTGAATGGGTTTGTTTAGAGTTCATATAAACTTAGGATTAATTAAAATACCTAATTAAAATAATCACTAAATACAACTCAAATATGAATCCACTTTAGAAATTACTTAGGTTAGGAAAGTTCTCTTCTTTTCCCTCTCTTCCCTTAGTAATTAATTATAGGATTCACTTGAACCTAATCAAAATATGAAATAAAATCAACCCAAAATAACTAAATCACTTCAATGAAACCCTCCTCTAAGTTGAACATGCTTCACACTTAGAAAATTCTAACTCAAAGCCATAGTTAAGCATACCACACAAACCTTCAAAGCACACATATTAAGCTAAGTCACCACTTCTAGCTTTAGGATAGGGCGTTGCATGGTTTGATGCTTGCTTTTATTTTATGATATATGTTTTTGATTAGATGTTAGGATGTATATGCGTAGAATGAATGGTAGGATAATCCTGGCCTAACCATTATTTTATGCAGGGGATTGTGCTTAAGGGGCACTATAATAAATAAAAATATAAATGCTTTTATTATGCAGGTTCTTATACCCCAAAGCATAATCCAATAGGCCAGGTGGACTTAGTCACCCATGTGTGGGGTGATAAGTCCAATATACATGTTTGAGATTTGTGAAGTTAATCTAGTTAACCTTTATTTTGTAGGTGTTAGCTAAATTTACTCTTCCTTTTCATATAAATTTTGCAAATAGGATATTGGAATGATTGTTATGGGGATTAGGATGAACGAAAATCTTATCATTATCTTATACCATGTGAAGCCTTTGGAGCATCCACCTTCCAACCATCCAAAAGAAGGAACCAAAGAAGAAAGAAGAAAAGAAGAATAAAGAAGAAAAGAAGAATAAAGAAGAAAAAAGAATGAAGAAATGAAACTTGAAGACCCCCATAACAATTAGTTCCTTGCTTAATTATATGTAATTCATTTGTAATCCGGGTTGTACAAGGGTAAAGCTCGACTACCCAATTTATTTTCAGATTTTTGTGGTGGTACCCAACCATAATAGCCTCTTATTCTTTTGCGAGTAGCTTTATAAATTGATTGATGATTTATTTATCTTGTGTTTTAAGTGGCATCCTTTTTTCTAGTTTCTTTCTTACTTTATGTATGGCCTGGATGTGGATGAGGCTCTTAGAGAAAAATAAATCTTTTACCAAATTTAATAATTTAAAACTAAAATTAAAGAACTCATAACATCATCAAAAGCATAGGTTAAAATCAAGATAAAAGAAATAGCAACCCCTTAGCTGGATGAGTACTTCTTTTATAATATCATGCATAAATGCATATTATTTTCACTCTTGATTGGAGGTTTCCACCTTTGCCAAAGAAACTTGGCTTAATCTTTAAGAGCCACGGTGCAAACACGCCTCCTCTCTTCTCGCTGATTTTGGCCAACAATCTCATTTCTCATGCATTAGGCATATGGATCCTATTAGCCTAAGTCAAAATAATTGTCCAAAAATGAAAATTAAATGAAATCTAAATTGCATTAAATTTAGGTCATTTGAAGCATGTCCTTACATGATCTAATCTCTTTAGGGAGTGAGTTTAAGGACTTAGTCTCTTTCTAAATAAATAATAGCCTAGCTATCTTGCATAAAGCATAAGACTTGCCAACATGTATTTAAAATAGTAGGAGGAGTTAGTTGGCAGCCACCCCCAGGTGGTTGTAAGTAGTTTGGTAATTTATCCTTTCTTGTGGAGGCAAACCAAATACCCATTTTCGCCTTAGATTTAGGTTGTGCTTTTGGCTCTCGCCAAAGCTCCCTAGATTTAGGTTCTGAGATTGCTTCTCCCCTTTGTGGATCCTAAGCTTAAATCCTCACCTCTTAAGCATTTTCTTAATCTTGTATTTTAGAATCATAAGTCCTAAATTTTTAATGAAAAATTCAACTCAAATAAATTAAATCAATTTCAAAAATGTAAAGCCCAACCATATGATTGTTTGAGATGCTCTCTAGGTTTCCTAGCATCGTGGGCATCTCCTACTCATCTTCCTTTGGCTTCGATAATAACTCTCTCTCCTTGATCAATCCCATTTGATCTTTCAAAATAAGCTAATCGATTATTAGTCCTACCCTATTGAAATCTTTGGAGACAATGATCATATATCTTAATCGAGAGTATTTCTAAGGGATCTCATTCCTCGGGATGTAATTAACTATGGGGGATTGCCCCTGTAGGGAACTTCACGAATCAATTTAAAATAAACCTTACTTTATTTTTCCATGTAAAGTAGGGGAAGAATCTTTGGTATATATGCAAACTCATTATCCTTAGAGTCCTTATTGAGGTGATTAGGTCCATTGTAAGGTGGTGACTTCTATCTTTCGAGATAATACACCTCTCCTCAATGTCGTACCCGATCACCTTCAATTAGAACATTTGTGAATCTACGTGGCATCCTAACAAGGCGTATTTTTATATATTTATATTTTCATATATCCTTATTTTTGAAAGGATGGGGATAGATGAGGACAGGAATGTATAAACATTTTTTCACCGCAATATATTTTATGAATTTAGTTCATTTAATTAATCTTAAAATGCATTTATTTTGAGTGGGTTTGTTTAGAGTATATCTGAACTTAGGATTAATTAAAACACATAATAAAATATTCACTAAATAAAACTAAAATATGAATCCTCTTTAGAAATTACTTAGGTTAGAGAGAAGTTATCTTTCCCTCTCTTTACAACTTAGTAATCAATTCTAGGATTCACTTGAACCCAATCAAAATATAAAATAAAATCAACCCAAAATAACTAACCACTTGAATGAAACCCTCCTCTAAGTTAAACATTCTTCACAAGAATTAGAAAATTTTAACTTAACTTTAGCTAAGTATACCACACAAACCTCTAAAGCACACACATTAGGCTATGTCACCACTTCTAGCTTTAGGTTAGGGTGGTGCATGGTTTGATGCTTGCTTTTATTTTTTGATATGTGTTTTAGTCTTGATGTTAGGATGTATGTGCATAGAATGAATGATAGGACGATTTAGTCTAATTATTATTTCTGCAGGGGATTATGCTTAAGGGGTGATGTGATAAATAAAAATATAAATTCTATTATTGTGCAGGTGCTTATAGGCCTCTAAGCATAGTCCAATAGGCCAGGGGGACTTAGTCACCCATGTGTGCGGTAATAAGTCCAGTATACATGCTTGGAATTTTATGAGATTTTTTAGCTAATCTCTATTTTGTAGGTGTTAGCTAGATCTACTTTATAATTTGATTGTTATGGGGATTAGGATCTGCATTGGTCACAAGATCTCATCTTATATACCATGTAAAGCCTTTGGAGCAACCACCTTCCAACCATCCAAAAGAAGAAACCAAAGAAGAAAGAAGAAAAGAAGAAGAAGAAGAAGAGAAGAAGAACAAGGAAGAAAAGAAGAATGAAGAAATGAAGCTTGAAGACCCCCATAACAATGAGTTTCTTGTTAATTGTATGTAATTCATTTGTAATCTGGATTGTATGAAGGTAGAGCTCGGCTACCCAATTTATTTTCAGGTTTGTGCGGTGATACCCAACTACAATGGCATCTTATTCTTTTACGATTAGCTTTATAAATTGAATGATGATTTGTTTAGTTTGTGCATTAAGTGGCATCCTTTTCTGGTTTCTTTCTTGCTTTATGTATGGCCTAGACGTGGATTAGGCTCTTAGAGAAAATAAATCTTCTACCAAATTTAATAATTCAAAATTAAAAATAAAGAACTCATAACCTCACCTAAAGCTTAGGCTAAAAATCAAGATAAAAGAATTAGCAGCTCTTTAGCTGGATGAGTGCTTCTTTTATAACATCATGCATAAATGCATATTATTTTTACTCTTGATTGGAGGACTTCCACCTTCGCCAGAAACTTGGCTTGACCTTTAAGAGCCATGGTGGAAAAACATCTCCTCCCTTCTCGATGATTTTGGCCAATAATCTCATTTCTCATGCATCAGGTATATGAATCGTATTAGCCTAAGTCAAAATGAATGTCCAAAAAAAAAAAAAATGAAATCTGAATTGCATTAGATTTAGGTCATTTGAAGCATACCCTTACATGATCTAGTCTCTTTAGGGAGTGAGTTTAAGGACTTAATCTCTTTCTAAATAAATAGCAGTCTAGCTATCTTGCATAAAGCATATAATTTGCCTACATGAATTTAAAATCATAGGAGGAGTTAGTTGGCAACCACCCCCAGGCGGTTGTAAGTCTAAGTAGTATGGTGGTTTGTCCTCTCTTGTGGAGGAAAACCAAATACCCATTTTTTCCTTAGATTTAAGTTATGCTTTTGGCCCTCACCATAGCTCCCTAGATTTAGGTTCTGAGATTTTTCCCCTTTGTGGGCCATAAGCATAAATCCTCACCTCTTAGGTATTTCCATAATCTTGTGTTATGGAATCATAAATCCTAAATTTCTAATGAAAAATTAAACTCAAATAAATTAAATCAATTTCAAAAATGTAAAGCCCAACCATAAGATAGTTTGAGATGCTCGCTGGGTTTCCTAGCATTGTAAGTATCTCCTACTTATCTTCATTTGGCTTTGATAATAACTCCCTCTCTTTGATCAATCTCATTTGATTTTTCAAAATAAACTAATGAGATAGTCACCTATTGAAATCTTTGGAGACAACGATCATTTACCTTAATTGAGAGTATTCCTAAGGGGTCTAATCTCTTAGGATGTAATTAACTATGGGGCTTGCCCCTAAGGGAACTTAATAAACTCAATTTAAAATAAACCCTACTTTAATTTTCCATGTAAAGTAGGAGAAGAATCTTTGTACACATGTAGACCCATTATCCTTAAGAGTTCTTGTTGAGGTGATTAGGTCCATTGTAGGGTGGTGACTTCTATCTTTTGAGATAGTATACCTTTCCTCAATGTCGTACCCGACCACCCTCAATAAGAGCATCTGCGGATCTACGTGGCATTAAATTGCTAAAAAAGAATGAGATCTATATTTCCATCCTCATTTTATACTGCATAGAGTGAAGATGGAAGTATATATCTTATTCTCTAAAGAAATTTAAAAAAATTTCACCATAATAAGGCATAGTCTTATAACTAATGTTCATTCTAATCTCCCATAATAATCATTCCAAAATCCTAATTGCAAACTTACATGAAAAGAAAAAAAGTAAATCTAATTAAAACCTGTAAAATAGAGATTAGCTAAATAAACCACATATTCCCAATCATGTATATAAACAAATTGGACTTAGCACCCCACACATGGGTAACCAAGTCCACCTGGCTTATTTTGGATTATGCTTAAGGGTATAAATAACTTGCACAGCAAAAGTTTATATTTTTATTAAAGCACCCCTTAAGCACAATCCCCTGCAGAAGATAATGATTAGACTAAATCATCCTATAATTCATTCTATGCACATACACCCTAACATCCAGACTAAAATATCACATCATAAAATAAAAGCAAACATCAAAACATGCACTACCCTAACATAGGACTATAAGTGTTGACTTAGCCTAATGTGTGTCCATGTAAGGTTTGTGTGGTATGCTTATAGGCTTTAAGGTTAAGTGTGAAAAGGTTCAACTTAGAAGGGTGGTCTCATTTAAGTTGTTTAGTTGATATGGGTTAATTTTATTTGATGATTTGATTTATTTTGAATGAACCTACTTAATTACTAAAAGGTTGTAAGAGAGAAAAGAGAAGAGAACTTCTCCTCCCTACCTCAAGTGATTTTAAGGTAGATTCATTAATGATTTTTTAGTGAATGTTTTATTATGTTAATTAATCCTAAGTTTATATTTTCTCTAAATAAACCTATTCAAAAAGAAAGGCAATTTAAGATTAAGTAAAGTGAATTACTATCACAAAACACAAAATATTTTATTTCTTTCCCACATGTGTATCATGCACATGAATGAATCCTAAGCATATCTATACATGCGATGCAAGTATTTAGCACACCTTAATAATGAATGCTAAGAGAGGTTGCTTAAGAAAATTTGGAATGTTTCATGTATGCATGATTTTTTTAAGTAGAAGAGTGTGATTCTTTTATCCATTTTTATATGGACATTTACAAGTACAAAAAGACATAAGCCATTGTTAGCAAGATAGGGGTAAAGACTTACTTATACTTAAAGTCTCACAACCCGGTTGTCTAGGCTAATATACCATGTTTCTTAAATACATGTGCATGTACAAAAAGAAATGCATGGAAAGAAAATGCTAAGAGAAGTTGCTTAAGGAAATTTGGAATGTTTCATGCATACATGATTTTGTTAAGTAGAAGAGGGTGATTCTTTTATCCATTTTTTTCATATGCACATTTACAAGTATAAAATATATTAGTGAGTATGGTGCCATTATTAGCACCAGGGGTTTAAGGTACATGACCTACTTAGGACTACTTAAAGCTTCGCAACCCCGGGGTTGTCCAGACTAATATATGACTTTTCTTAAATACATGTGCATGTAAAAAGAAATGCATGGAAAGAGAATCATGCAAAAAGTTTATGTTTGTTTGTTTGATTTTGGTTGTTTAATTTATATGTGTGATGTGGAATTCCTTCTTTAGTCATGATATAGGAGTGTATAGAAATAGATTTCAAACAAGTGTCATGTCCTTTTCAAATGGACTATACACTTTGCAAATCCTACACAAACCTATGTTAAGAAAGAGGGAAAAAGTCACATAACAAATTTTATACTATTCACATGCAAGCTCATAAGTACTTATAGATAGCATACTTTACATTTGTAATATTTGGTTTATAAGTTTTGAAAATAATTTTGGATTTAGTAGTGATAATAGCCATTCATATCTTACTTTACCAAAATATGGAATTTGACATAAAGAAAACTTTTCATTTTAATTTTATTTTTAAAAGACATGAATGCATGATTTTCATATGACATACACATTTAGCATGCTAGGAAAGAAATAAAGTGATGTAAGCATATAACTTCACTCACCCTAATTAATTCCTAAAGACAATCTTATGAAGTAAGATCATTTAAAGATAATCAAAAGTTATTTAAAAAGACTTTCATTTTATTTTGAGTTTGATTTAAATTAGGAAGGTGTGGAAAGGTTTGTTGGTCCTAACCCATTCCCACATGTGTGTATTTTTTAGTTTAATTTTTAGGTGATTAGATCAATTTTATGATTTGGTTAGGTTAAGGTGTAGATTAAGTTCATTAATTACCCCTTTCCTATACCACTTTAACATATTTAATCAAATAATTATGAGCCATTGTATGACATAAAACCATAAGAAATTTAAATCAGTAATGCATCCTAGGAAAGAAAGGTACCCAATGCAATTGGCTCTTAATGATTAATTAAGCTAAAGATTTAATTTAAGTACTTTCATAACCCTTCCCACACATGTGGATTAGGTATGATTTCCTTAAGCTACTTAAATTATTGAACACCTAAGAATCTACCCAAGAAGGAAGTAATTGAGTTCTGGAATGTCTTGAAAATTTTATCAAGTTAATTAAGTAGGTCATTAGTGGATTAGCCCTTAATTAAATTTTCAATAAGGAAGGAAAGGGGTTTAGGGAATGACTTGGGAAAATACCCCAAACCCATTCCATAAACTACCTCTTCACTTAAACAAAATTTAATTAACTTAATCAAGGAATTAAATCACTGTTCATATGCTTAATTAAGCTTAATTATATTAAGAGAGTGATTAGGGGTTCATTAATTAATTTTTCTGATTAACTCATTAATAAATTCAAGAAAATTAGGAGAGGCAGAAGTCATCCCACTAAACATTCTTGAGAAGTTTGGAATTAATTAATGAAGTCATTAAGGAGTAATTAGCATTATTAAGTTTTCAAATAAACCCAAATTAAGGAAAATCTACTTTTTAAATTCAATTAAAAACAATTTTATTGGATTTTCCTCTGAATTATCTTTAAGATGAATCTAAGTTTATATTTTTTTTGGATTTTTCTATAATTAGTTATGAATTTAGGATGTTTCAGTTGATTTAAGTGATTTTTATCAATTCTATTAATTTATTTTATTAAAATAAATTATTTGACACTCAAAATTCAATATCTTTTAACCCAAAGGTCCTTTCGACTTGAAATTTTTATGGTAGGTGTATTTTAGCTTCAATTTTAATCTCTGAAAATTTCAACTTAATCTGACATGTATTTTTGATTTAATAAATGAAATTTTATTTTTACTAAAACTCAAATTAACTCAAAATATTTAGTAAAATTTCAGGATTTTGGGTTTGTTGGATTCTTCTTGGAAAGACAAATCCAATGAGCCCTTGTTTATAATTTTTTGTTAAGTATTTTATTTTCAATGAATTTGTGAAGTTTCAAGTGATTTAAATAATTTTTTAAATCAAAAAATCCAATTTTCCTGCTTAACACAGTCACCACCACGCGCAGCGTTAGCGTGGCAACGCGGAGCCACGTGGCACCATGCGCTTGGAAGCATGCTATCGCGCTCCACGCAGCATCGTGCAATTGGCATAGGGTCGCGATGAGTTGGAATTTGAGTCGGCGTGACGCGATGCGGTTTGATGAATCCCATCGCTGATCAATCGTCGATCGAATCAAGAGGTCGATCGCGTGATGGCGATGATCGAAGCCGGACGCTCAACCAGGATCATACCATCCGGATCACATCGGATTGAAGGCCCAAATTGCGAATCCGTCCGATCCTGAACCACGGATCGGGAATTATCCGGGCGTGAATTATAAAAATAAGGATATTTTGGAAAAAAATGAAAAATTCTAAGTGAAAACTTGTCCAAATGGACTTATTTTCTCGTCGATTTGCACCGAAAAATTTTTATTTTCTAATTGGGATGATTTAAAGAAAAAAATGTGAGATTATCTAGGATAAATTCCTAAAATCATATGAAAAACTGTCACAAATAGAGGATCCTAAGGCCGGCTACAATTTTTTTGAAAGTTACCTCATTGGGATGATTTTTGGCGGTAGTGATGACTCAAGCACACTGTTGAGCAAGGGAAGAGGCTTTGGAATGAACTTGGATCTTCGCCTTCACTTTAAAATGAAGTTTCCACCAGTGATCATCATTTCCTTGCCAAAATCCACTTAGTTTTAGAGAATTTCTCTACAAAATGAAGTGGGGGTGATTTCCAATGAGTTTGGGAGTCTAGGAGAGGAAGAATGAGTAGAATGGGTGAATGCTTCAGCTTCTAATGCCTTGGAATGAAAATTGAATGAAAACCCAATTTTTCTTTGAATTTTTGGCTCTAAACTCATGCATTTGGCTAGGGGTGGTTGGAAATGGAAGAGAATCATTATAGGTGGCTCACTTTGGTTGGATAAGGCATGAAATGTGGCTACCATGAAGGACAAATGGGTGTCCTAGCCAAGGGGAGGTGAGAGTCCTTCATGGTAAGCATTACAATGGGAGAGGTGAGGTGATTTCACCTCCTCATGAGTCATGGCTGCCCCAACCAATCTTGGGTCAGAAAATCAGTGTCCTTGGTGCCTATGTGGACCAATGGATGAGTGTTAAGTGTCCAAGGAAGAGAAATGACCACTTGGGCAATTGTCTTTTCTCCTAGGATGTGCTTGACCCAAGGGCAAAGTGGTCATTTGGCATTGAATTTGATTTGAGCAGATTTGAAATGAGTCAAAAGTATATTGGACCAAATTTCATGTCATTTAGAGTTCATTTGGTTTAATTTGGGTTAATTTGGCCCATTTTGGTCAAATTGGGTCAAAACGGATTAGATTGACCAATTGATCAAATTGACCAAAGCCTCAATCAAACTAAGAGTTGGGTCAAGTTCAAATGACCATTTGTGTTGTAGTGGTTCAATTGGTTTCAATCAATTTGATTTAATTTGGATTTAATTTATATTTTGGCTAATTTGATCCTTTAGGTCAATTTGGGCTAAGTTGACCAACTTGACCTAATTGACCAAATTGGCTTGAATTATGGCTTGGTTTGGGTTTGATTGATCATTTGGAATATGTTGCAAGCTTTAGTTTCAATTAATTTTGGTTTGATTTGATTTTGGCTTGATTTGATGTTTTAGGTCAAGTTAGGTTAATTATCAATTGGGCTAGGTTAGGTCAAGTTGGCCAATTGGTCAAATTGGGTTTAATTGAGGCTTTAGTCAAGTTCAATAATCAATTTGGAGTGAACTTGAGCCATTGGTTGTAATCAATTTGATTTAGGTTACAATTTGGCTTATTTGGGTTCATATGGGCTAAAGGGTTGACTTGGTCAAAGGGCTAGGTTGACTTGGTTTGATCCAATTCATGACAATTGATTAACCTTTGATGATCAACAAATATGACATGAAGTTTGGATTGGCTTAATTCACTTTGACTTGAATTGAATAGGATTTTGGTTCATGTACGTCAAATTGGTCACTTGGGTCAAGTGAGCAATTGGGTTTAGTTGGCTTGATTTAGGCTTGATTCAAGTTTGATTGAACTCACATATGGACTTGTGATTGAAATATAAATCCATTTGCAAGTGATTTGGAGTCAAATGGGTTTTGATTCATTTGATTATTTCAAGTCAAAAGGGTGAATATGGGTTTGACTTGGGTTAGCTTGATTTTGATTTGATAATTGAAGTTTGTGCTTATATTTGGATTCATGATTGAAGGATTGATTGAATTATGAAGAAAAATTAAGAGTTTGATTTGAGTTTGATTTGGCTAAGTTCAAGAATTTGACTTGAAAGGCTTTGGATTTTGGTTGAATTTGAGTTTTGAATTTGATTTTGGATATTTGAATTTATATTTCATTTATATTTGTGAATATAAATGAGAATATAAATGGTTATGAGAAAATTTCTTGAATTTGAATTGATTTGGATTTGATTTGAACTAAGTCCATAAGATAGAATCAAAGGGCTTAGGAAATATTTTTGGAATTTGAATTTGGTTATGGATTTCAATCATGAGTTTCAAATATTTGGAATTGATTCATGATTTGTGAAAATTCATTGAAATTGGTTCAAGGTTTGATTCAGAGTTGAAGTTGATATGAGTTTGGAGTCAACCAATCATGTTGGAATTGTTTTAAGTTTGGAGTTTTGACTTGGAAGAAGGAAATGAGGAATTTGGTCCAAGCTACAAGGTAGGCAAGTTTTCCTAACACTCTTAAGGCATGACCTATTCCTATGGCTAACTCTTCTAAGTCTCTAGTTAGGTTAAGTGTCCACCTAATCACTAGATGTCTTAAGATATGAACTCTTAAAGTCTAAGAGAAGTCCATGTCTAAAGATAGAGGAGAGCTCATTCCAAAAATGAGGTCAACACTTGATTAAGGGTTAATTAATTGAATGAGCAGTAAATTAATTAATTAATTAGGCTCATTTGTCACTATTTAATAGTGAGAAGACTTGAGGATTAAATTGGGGCCTTCTTCTTATTCTTTTCCCTAAGTCCATTTCATTTGGAGGATAGTTAACTCATGTGACAATTAAGTTTAAATTTAATTAAGTGATTAATGATTTTATTAACCAAATCAAAATCCAAAACACATCAGAACCTAATTAATTAATTCATGGGTAGATCTTTAGGTGTTTAATAACCTAAAGATATTTAAAGAAATTATGGTTAACCCACATATGTGGGAAAACTATAAGAGTACTTAATTAAGTTCCTTAAACTAATTAATTATTAATTATGAGCTAATTGCATTAGGTCCTTTCATTTTTTAAGATCATTGCAAGTTATTTTTATGCATATCTCATTGTCTCCTAATTACTTAATTAATTACTTTAAGGTAACATAAGTAAGGGTTAATTAATAGATTTACTGCATATTACAACTTAATTAACCCATAAAATCAACCTAATCATATTCTATTAAACTAAATTAATTTTAAAACATGGGAATTATTTAAGATCTGCAATTTCTTTCTCTCTTTCCTAAAATCAAGTTAAACATCAAATTAAAATGAACATTAAAAAGCTTTGGTTTCCTATAAATAATTTTATTTGATGTGATTGTCCTTAGGAGTTAATTTGATCCAATGAAATTATATGTTTATGTTTATTTATTCCTCTCTAATCTTATTAAATGTTGTATGTCATTTGATTCATGCATTCATCTTTTGCAAAATTAATTAAATCAAATGATTTTCTTTATGTCAAGCTTGCATGTGTTGATTTAATTTAATATATGTGTGATTATTATCACTATTAAATAAAAATATATCTTTCAAAGCTTATAAATGAATGATTACATATACTATGAATACTAGTATAAATACATAGGAGATGTATGTGATTATGCCCTAAGTGTATGGATTAAAGCTTTTTTTCTTTAATTCAAGTGTAGCTTTATATGCATTTGAATGTTAATAGGTATATAGTCACATCTCGAAATAGGCTTTGGTTAGTCCCAAGAAGGCCATTTGATTACCTCACTTCCCTGGTTAACAGCGACAAGTACTTATTTGATTTCATTTACATGTATTTCTACATTAGGATTTGAATAAGAACTTTAATCCACATGCATAAATTTTTCAATCAAGTATAAATATAATGTTTGCATGGTTTTACTTCCTTTACTTACGTATACATCCATATGTATTTGAGAAAAATAAATATTTAATCTGAACATCCTAGGAACACGAGGCTTTAAGTAGCTTAAGGAGGTCATTTGATTACCTCACTTCCCTGGTTAACATTGGCATGTACTTGCTTATGTTTCTTATACATGTGTGTGTATTTAATTATGGAATTAGAACCCCTTTTCTTTTATCAAAAATACATGCATTTATAATTTTTCAAATGATTGAATTAATTGATCATGTAATGTGGAGCCCTCTTTCTTATGTTCATGTATGCAAATTTACATATGGTTGAATGCAATTGTATATAGTCTAGACATTCTGAGAATATAAGACTTTAACTAGCCCCAAGGAGGTCATTTGATTACCTCACTTCCTTGATTAATAATGACACATACCTATTTAATTTCATCCCTATTTTTGTATAAGAATTTTGATAGAGCTTTAAATTAATATGATACAATAATTCAATCAAATGGAAGATATAAACTTTGAGTATACATACTCACATCCATCATTCAAGTGTGTTAAAATATATTGTATGTGTAGGTATACTTAGGATTTAATCATATGCATGTTATATATGATGGAAAGGAATGAATTAACATGTGTCATGTGATAGTAATTCAATCAAATTAATCTTAAGATATCTTTCTTGTTGAATGGGATTATTTAAAGTGGACATAAACTTATGATTAATTTAAAATGTGTAATAAGTCATTCACTAAAAAGAATTAATTAATTAACATGCTTTAGAAATGACTTAAGGTAAGGACGGAAGTGAGTAATCCTCTCTTTTTCTTCTCTTTATAACATTTAGTTGCTAAGTGTAATCATATGAAACAAAAGAAAATACTAAGTAAAATTCTCAAATCAATTAAACCATTTGAAGTGAAATCAACCTCTTATGATTAAATGCTCCCTCACATTTAGAAAATTATAACCTTAATACCTAGTTAGAACTTACACACAAGTTTTAATACACACACATTAGAACTAAGTCACCATTTCTAGCTTTATATTAGGGCAGTGCATGGTATGATGTATGTTTGGTTTTATGATGTATTATTTTAGACTGAATGTTAGGGTGTATGTTTCGTAGACTAGATGTTAGGCCGATATTAGCCTAATCATATTTTTGTAGGGGATTATACTTAAGGAGAGTTTAAAATAAATATAAATGCTCTTTTTGCAGGTTGCTTAAACCCCTAAGCATGATCCAAGTTAGGACAGGTGAGCTTGGTTACCCATCTGAAGGGTGCAAAGTCTAAATTATAAACATAATTGCTTAGGATTGTATGTGTGTTTAGCTAACACTTATTTAGCAGGTGTAATTAGATTTAATTTTCCTATTTTTAATATAATTTTGCATTAGAAATTAGGATTAGTGTTATGAGGAATAAGAATGAGCATTGGCCAAAAGGTTTAGTCCTGGGGTGCCATTTGATTCCTTGAAGCTTACCAAAATCAAAGGAGAAAAGATATGAAAAAATGGAGGAGACATGAAGAATGAAGTTTTTAAGAGACCCCCCACCCCCAACTCCCCATAGCATTTATTCATTTGTAAATTGTAATTATTCTTTCATATTCTGGGTTGTATAAGGGTAGAACTCGGCTACCCACTTTCTCTTTTCGGGTTGTACGGCGATACCCGACCGCGCTGGCCTATTATTCTTTTGTGTTAGATTTATAAATGATGTCATGTTTAAATTGTGCAATAAAAATGACATGTATTTTCTTAGTTTCTTTATAAATGATGCTTTAATGTACGGCCTGGATCCAGTTAGGCTCTTAGGAAAAAGTAAATCTTTTTTACTCAACTATAACTCATAACTAAAGTTTTAAATAATTTATAACCTCACATAAAGTCTATGCATTAAATCAAGATAATTAAAAGATTTAGCAACCCCTTAGCTGAATATTGTATGTTTAACATCATGCATTCATATTGCTTCACTCTTGCTAAGAGAGGGTTTCCATCCTCGTACGATAGAGGAAGACTTGACCTTTGAGGGTCTCCTCTATAGTGGAAAACACCTATTTCCGCTGATTTAGCCCATAATATATTTCCATCATGCATTTAAACATAAAAAATTATATGGCCTTTGTCAAAATGAAGTGTCAAAAATCAAATAAAAATTGAAAAGATTTGCATTAGACTAAGTCATTGCTCTACCACTCATGCTCTAGTCTCTTAGGGAGTGGGTTTAAGGACTTTAGTCTCTTTCTAAATAACAACTACCCTAACTATCTTGCAAAATCATATGACTTGACCACATGGATTTAAAGTATAGGAGGAGTTAGCTGGCTTTCACTCTAGGTGGTTATAAGTCCAGTAGTCAGGTAGTTTACTCTCTCTTGGAGAGATAAACCTTATATCCATCTTCGCTTAGATTTATGTCATGTTTTAGCTCTTACTAAAGCTCCCTAGATTTAGGATCTGTGGTTGCCATTTTTTTTACTACAAGCATAAATCATCATCTCTTAAGTATTTCCCTAACCTTGTGTTGGTGGATTATAAGCCCTAGTGATCTAATAAAATTTCAACTCTAACAAAATAATTCTCCTCACTTTAAATATATAAAACTCAATTATATGATAGATTGGAATGCTCACTAAGCCTCCTAGTATTATGAGCATTCCCTACTCATCTCCCTTGGCTTCCAAAATAATTCTCTCCATTTGACCTTTCCCATTTCATTTTCCAACATAACCAATTTATTGTTATTCTTAACTTTCAAATATTTGGAGATAACAATTGTCTATTTTAATCGAGAGTATTCTTAAGGAACTCACTTCCCTTATGATGTAATTAATTATGGAGGTTTGCCCCCATAAGAAACTTTAGAACCCAGTTTAATATAAACTATACTTTATTCATCAATGTATAGTAGGGGAAAAATCTCTAGTATATTTGAAAACTCATCATGCCTTAGAAGTCCTTATTAGGTGATTAGGTCCATTGAAGGGTGATGTCTCTATCTTTCGAGATAATACATCATACCTCAATGTCGTACCCGATCACTTCAATAAGTCTCAATCTGCTGTCCCATACACACACATTCAAAAATAAACACCAGCATCTAATGACGCTCACCTTGCTAGCTACATTGGAGAATCTCGCCTCATTCCAGCAATAGAGAGGGAAGTTGGGGAGTTTAATCCAAAGGGGAATTTTTAAAATGTTTGCTTTTGAGGGACAAAAGTTCCAAACTCATTTTTGAAAGATAAATGGCCTACTATTTAAGAAACATGGGATGTTGTCCCAGACCATATTATAATCCTCCTAACATGAAAATTTAAAGAGGAAATCTCCCTTGAAGGTAAGAAGATCTAAGCTCCCCTTAAATTTCCATTACTTCTTAACAGCCGCCAAAAGATAACCATAAAAAGGTCGTTAGCCTATAGCGTGCCTCACTAGCGATAATTGCCACTCTATTTGACCAAGTATCCTCAGAGAAACAACATCACTACCCTCAGATGGGATATACTTAAGAGAGAGAGAGAGAGAGAGAGAGAGTTGATATTGTCTTTCTGAGAAGCTAGAAGGTCTTTCCAGTTCCGTGGATGAGGTATATTAGCGAGGATTTGCTACATTTGGGCGATCCCATAATGGAGTTAGGGAGAGAGGATGGGGAAATGCGAGGGAAGGTTGAGTTGTTTGACAGATCTATCACCATCGAATGAGAAGGGGATAATAAACCAAAGCAAAAAAAAAAAAGAACTATAAGGGATTTTGGGCCTCCGTCTTATCAAAAAAAAAAAAAGAGCTATGAGGATTTTGGGCCTCATATCTTATCATTTGAGAATGACAAAGAAAAGAAATGAATCAGGTTAAAGAGGAGAAAACCTTACTCTTCAAGAAGGGGAGAGAGACCACCTTAGTCGTCAGGGGCAGTGAGAACCCTAGAGCACATCCATTTTCCTTTTTATGTAAGTTTCTTTTAGAAATTTTTTCTTTTATCTACTGTAACTTAATTAAAGGCACTGATAAGTACTGAAAAATATGTGAGTACCCACATACATTTTTTTCACTTTGGAGATTCACTATAACTCAATATTTCTGTGTGGTAATTTATCACATGAAATCGATCAATCAGTCCATCCTCATATGACTAATCAGTCGAGACTTAAACTTATTTTAAACCATTTTTTCATGCAAAATGAACCTCCTAATCAGACTATTTACATGATGAGGCTTCTCTAATGGTAATGCATGCCCTGCTTCCTTAATCACTTGTAATTTTGCCTTGTCTCCCAAATGTCTGTTTGCATGCCAAAAAAAAGTAAATTATCTTTCAACATGTTTAAAATAAGTTCAAATATTCATAAATTTCCATCAAAGTGGGATGTTAATTAATAATTACCTCTTAAGAGCATAAGCAAGAGGCAAAGGAAATATAATGTCTCTCTCGCCCCATGAGATTAGAGTTTCCTGATCCAATTGACAATATCTTTAATCAATTAATTTATAGAGAACAGAGGTGTTTGTTCAGAATTGAAAAATGATTGAAATATTATTTAATTACTTGCTTAAGAACGGGAAGAGATCCCCATCCAATTCCATTCGATAGAAGTTCATTCAAAACTCGCCTCTCCATTTCGTGTTCATTGAACATTATCGTGATACATCCTAAAATTAATCGATCAAACCGAATCTCAAGGCATTTTCGAAATGCTTGATCTAATCACCGATTTCAGCAAACTTATAGTCAAACGAATCATGAGACGAACATAACAACATCAAGCATATATCCGGGCTCGATCGATTCGATCAAGCTATCGGACATGAAAATGGATCGATCCGCCAAATGATCACAAAATGGACATATTTATAATCGATCGGCTCGTCAAGAGGCGAATCCAACGAATCCAAGATCACCCAATTCGACATCATTAAGGCACCCGGATCATCAAAATACACCCGTCGATCGGGGATCGCCGTCCGATGGGAGTGGTTGGAGTTTTCCACGAATTTACAAGGCCTGCCACTCCCAAAAATCTATAAATAGAGCTTCATTCTCACCTTAGAAAGGACCGAGATCGGATTTGAAGACCAGAGAGCTCTGAAAACCACCAGTCGACATTGGCGTAGCGATCTATCACCAGGTGGTGATCGGGAGCTCGCCCTTAGGAGGTGGGACTAGAAAAGACCGTTGCCACTGAGTTGACCCATATTGTATTTTTCTACACTTTCGGAATATGTTTTCGCCTGTAAACACCTTCTTCAGTGGACACGTATCTTTTGAACATATAGAAAGTTCTACTGGAGGCAAGGCCCGTGGTTTTCCCCGGTTTTCCACGTATAACCCCTGTGTTCATATCCCCTGCTTGTGTGTTGGATAATTTTTGGGCTACGAAGATCTCGCATCTACCGGAATAAAATTCTCTAGCAGCTTGGTTGGCACCGTCTGTGGAAATACAGTTCCCCATTGCTATATCTCCAATATGATTGGTAAGCGAGGTTTGCTCCAACGCTCCTCATTCTCTGGATCAGGACGCCAAGTCTCCAACACTTCTCTACATACGAGACTTATGTCCCGGTGAGGGTCGTGGGCCCCTCTTTGGAAGATCGCGTTCAAAGGATGGAGGATTCCCGCAAAATTCTTCGACTCTGAGAGGACGCAAAGCGTTAACACGGAAGAGCGGTTCCGCGACTCCATAATCAAATTTTCTTCAGAATGATTGCAGGAATGCGGATCAACAAGTAGAGAACCCCTTGGCACCACATCCAGATGGTGAACTTCTGGATACCACCAGTTCTACTCACCCCACGAATGGCTCACCAGATTGGTGAAACTCCACGTCATCTTATATGCGATGAACTACGGCAGTGCGGGAAGAGTTCCCGGCAAACAATCTGAATGATCCATTCTCCCGCCGCCTCTTCCAAAGCTCGTCCCCGCTCGCTGAGATCATCTCACAATACCCGATTTCGACGAGATTCAAGCTTCCCAAAGATGGACCCTTACGATGGCACAACCGTCATGCGAGCATATCGATCACTTTGAGCGATCATGCACATCCGACCAAATGACTCTGTGTCTGTATTCAGACTCTCAAAGGGCGATTTCGTGCCGGTTCTAAGGGGTCCGTCCGATCATTTGGAGAGCTCGCCATTGTTTGTAGAATAGTTCACGAACAAGAGAATCATCGGATTCATCACATCTCTCGAATCCGCCGAGCGATGGAGAGTCCCTCAAAGAATACTTCCAGGTTCTCCTCGGCGAAGTAGATCCGAACTTTTGAGGGCTTCTCGGAGGACTCGCCAGGATACTTATTCATCATTAATGCGGAGATAGTCCATTCTATCGACTGGTCCACGAATAGAGGCACAAATCTCCGTGACGACAAGCTATGCTCATCGACAAGTTTGAACCACCAAGCAGCAAGCGGAAGAAGGTTCCCAAAGGTGATGTTCAAACATCTCAGAAAAAGAAGAGAGGCAGCAACCTCCCCCCAAAACCTCCTCAGCAGCGACCTCAGATGACTCAATCAGAGAGGAAATATACGGCTCTCAACACGTCATGCGTGAACATCCTACTGGCTATGCAGGAAGACGATAGCATCAAGTGGCCGCGACCTTTAAAGTCTGGAATTGGAAATCAAGAGAAATTCTGCCACTTTCACCGCAGCCGAGGGCACCAAGTGCCATGAAGGAGGAGATTGAAAGACTAATACGTCGTATCTGCGTTTTATACAAAACCAACCCTCGTCAAGCAAATCTTTGGGGGCAACCAACTGGAGGAACCGCCGGTGGAGAGATAGAAACAATTGCGGGAGGGCGGTGTTATCAGCCAAATATTCATTCAAGAGCGAGCCGAAGAAATCTCGGGTTGACCATTCTATCACCTTTGATGATTAGATCTAGAGGGCTTGCATCCCATCAAGATCCCTTGTCATCGTGTCAGGTCGGTGATCCATGCTTCAATGTTAAAAGGATATTGATTGACAATGGGAGTTCGGTTGATGTTCTTTTTTACTCCACTTTCCTTGGGTATGGGAGAGAAGCTTCCCCGGCCGGTCCTGTATGGATTTGATAATCGACCGGTATTAGTGGAAGGGACAATCAGTCTTCCGTAACTCTTGGAGAATTTCTCCGACACGCAACCCACTTGATACAATTTGTAGTCAAGTCCGAGTCTGATAATGCAATATTTGGGAGACCTCTCCGGTCATATATTGAGTCACATCGTGCCTCACCTCAAGATGAAATTCCCAACACCGGTGGCATCGTGGTAAGTGGAATCAACAGATAGCACCTGGCGTCTTATCAAGCAAGCCACCATTTACGTCGGTAACCCTCAACATCGAGAACTTTGACCTACGAGATGAGGATGCCTCTGGAAGGGCTTCTCCAGTTGAAGATGTAATTTGTCTTCCTATCTCAGAAGTTGATCCATCGCGAAAGGTAAAGGTGGGATCGTTGCTATCTACGTCAATCGAATACATAGATTTTCATAAAATCAAGATATCTTTGCGGAGCATCGATATTCGGGCATTGACCCGAAGTCATTACGCACTCCTCAAAGTTGACTCAACCTGGCCGGTATCTGAAGAAAAGAACCGCTTACGAGCGATTGCGGTCATAGAACAAGAAATCACCAAAGTCAAGTTCATTCGAAGTCTACTACCCCACGGTTGGCTACGTAGTGTTAGTCAGAAGTCCAACGGTTCTGAGAATGTGCATCGACTACAGACCTTCGTGCATGCCCAAAAGATAGCTTCCTCGTATCGACCAACTAGTTGATGCGACATCGACATCGATCGAGCTTCATGGATGCCTATTACAATCAAATCGGGATGAACAAAATAGATGAGGAAGCAACATCCTTCCAAAGCAGAGATAAGGGACTATATATCTTTGTCATGCCATTCGACTAGGAGCAACATATCGCTTATGAATAAGATCTTCAAGGATCTTATAGGGCACAATATGGAGGTGTATGTTGATGATATCTTTGGTGAAGAGCTTGGAAATATCACGATATTTCGATCGCAACGATATTTTGACATTCTTCGACACTACAAGATGCTCAACCCAAGCAAGTGCATTTTTGGAGTTTCCTGGAAATTCCTACCATGGTCACTCGGCGCGGGATAGAGGCCAACCCGAAGATAAAAGCACTCAGGACATGTCACCTCCAAGAACGATCAAGGAAGTCCAAGCGTTTGGTGGAAGGATTGCGGCTTTATCGCGATTCTTGGCCCTTTCGGAGATAAGTATCTACCATTCTTCAAAATCTTAAGGGTGCAGGAAATGGATTCCGGTGGGCGGATGAATGTCAAGCTTTTGAGCAACTTGAGTCTATTTAGCTTCCCCTCTATTATCAAAGCCTATCAAGGAGATACATCTATCTTGTTGTTTCTTCTCATGCGTAAGCTCGCGTCGTGAGGAGAATTCATTACAGCGACCCATTTACTATGTCAAAAATCCTTTCGATCTAGAAGGGCGCTATCCACTAGCGAGATAAGGCGGATTGGCCTAGTGCATTACGCGAAAATTGCGGCGTACTTTCGCCCACACCATCACTCATCTTCCATTAAGAACTATTACGCAAAGCGATGTATCGGAAGGTTGATGAAGTGGTGGTCGAGCTTGGAGAGTTTGACATCCATTTTCTTCCACGTCGATATAAAGTCACAAGTGCTCGGCCGTTGTAGAATGTACCATCCCATCACCACACAGATCATTCATCACTCCATGACAAATCAATGGACATTATATGTTGATGGAGCTTGGGTACCGGTCGAGCGAATTTTGCTTATCTCCCAAGTAAAATAACTTTAGAGTGCAGGGCTTATAAAGTTCTCCACCAATAATGTGCACGAACCGTAGCGGGACTAAGGCTTCGCCATTGGCTGTGAGGTCCAGAACTTAGCCATCTACACAGACTCACAGCTTGTGGCCTCACAGGTTGAAGGAGATTTTGATGCAGTCATCCATGACTTGCTCGATCAGTCTTTTGGCAAAGTCACTTCTTGCTCGAGACCCATCGGATAACTCATATTCTAAGGGAGGCGAGAACAGGCGGATGCCCTCTCCAAGTTAGCCATAACAACGACAGGAGATCTTTTCAAGAGAAAATACATAGAGGACATCCATTTTCCCAGTATTCAAGGACCTTGGGTAATACAATCTCTGGAGGACCAAAAAGAATCTTCATGGATTGACCCGATCATGTCCTTTCTACAAAGCGGGGCCTGAGACCCCACCGATCTTTCCATCTCGACATAGAGCGAACTTCACCATAATGGGTGATGAAGCGGTCCTTCTTAGGGCCCTACTTAAAGTGTCTACCACCTTGAGGCTAATGCGAGAGGTTCATTCAGAATTTGTGGTGAACATTTGGGAGGAAAAGCCCTGCCCTCAAAATCATGAGGCAAGGTTTTCTTGGCCTACAATGAAGAAGGGCATTGGAGTTTGTAAAGAAGTGTAACAAGTGTGATTACATTCCAATCTCACTCATACACCATGTAGAACTCACCACAATCCAGTCCTGGCCCTTTGCTCAATGGGGATCGACATAATGGGACCCTTTCCCATTGCCAGCAGAAAATTTATAATCTTGGCGTTGATTACTTCAGAAGTGGAAGGCTGAGCCGTGGCCAAAATCACCAAACAAATGCCAAGCAATTTGTGCGGAAAAATATTATTTGTCGTTTGACATTCCAAAAATCATCACCGATAATGGGGCAGTTCACGCGGGAAAGACATTCACATCTTTACGAGGGTGCATATCCAGTTAATCCCGTATCCCATCCCGGGCAAATGGGGAAGTCACCAATAGACAATACTAAAAGGGCTAAAGACACGGCGAACCATGGGGACAATGGGCGAAGAACTATCCAATGTTCTTTGGGCTTACCGCACATCAAGGACCCTCTTGAGAAGCGATCGTGTTTGGCGAAATATTATTCCGTCGACATCGGTCCGCCTAGAACCCATAACTTTGATGTCGACGAACGATAAGCGATTCCATCGGATCTCTACAGAGACCGCGACATGTCGGCACTCAGAATGGCTTCCATCGGCGAAAGGATTGCTCGAGGTTTCAGCAGAAGGGTAAAGCGACAATATCTTGGGGACCTCATCTCGAAAGGAAAAGGCCCTGACAAACTCTCACCGTTTGGGAAGGCGGTATGTGGTGGTGTCTAAAATCAAGCGCGCGTTCAAGCTTAAGGATAGTATGGGGAAGACTCTCCCGCATTGCACGGAATGCTACAAACCTCGAGTACTACGAGTGATATATCGACTTTTTATTCTAGTGAATCGGAAAACATTATCATCATGTATGTTTGTATTGCAATTGTTGTCGAATTAAACATTTATCGATACTCAATTTATCGTACTTATTGTCCAACCTTGGCATCAAGGTGTTTGGATTTATGTTTCTATCTATGTTAAAGTTCTCATACATATTGTGACTTTTTCTTGCTTATGCTTGCATTTTAAAACACCGACTCAAGAGATAATCTTGTTGTATCTCATTCGTAAGATCGATCCCAGAATTCGATCTTCTATCTGAGTTAACATCGTCGAGTAACGCCTCGATAAACAACCTTGGATAAGTTGGCAATCCCTCATAGCCTACAACTTTCTCCATAACAGGTTAACATCATCGAGTAAGCGCTCATACACAACCAGGGATGAGAGGTTAGAGAACCTCTATAAATATATTCCGCAAGTTTGTCATCAAGTAACGCTCTGGTAATGATCTTAGAATAGATCAAATTATCCAGAAGGGATTCCGATGATCTCTTCTACGCAGTACACTTTGACACACAACTCCGGAAATATTCACAAACAATTTTTGTGGATTATTAATATTTCTCGCAGAACATACAAGTACAATCAACCAGAAATAATATACAACACTGAACAGCTGCAACATAAAGGAACTACAACTACACAGACTCGATGGTCTCATCAGTAGATGATGAAGAACTATCTGAGTCATCCTCGTCGTCGCTAGAAGGGTCGGGGGAAGCTAGGCTAGGAGAAAGGACCTCAACACCCGCTCAACTTGCGTACATGGCGTGTCCCCTTCAAGAAACCTCGGATGAAACCTTCATCAACACAGTCGCTCAAAGCCTTCACCTCTACATCATACACGCGTGGTCTCGGCCTCGAGCGTGATCAGTATGATACTCTTGAGGCGTTCTTGAAGTCCTCCACGGCTGTGATCCTACCCGAGATAAGGACCTCTTTCTCGAAGGCGTAACTCTCGGTTCTTTGCCTCAAGACGAAACCTTCTAAAAGATCTTAGATCCTTTGCAACCAACCTCTGTTAGCCTCCACTAATTCATCCGTCGCTCAACTTCGATCGAAAGAAAGAAAGTCGCAGTCCAACTTCGGTCTGCACTCATCAAGTTGATTCTCCAACGGACATCTCTTTTCTTTCTCCATCGCTTCTTATATTCACCATGGAGAAACTTGACCTTCACGAACTCAATTCCGGTCATTCGACAATGTTCATTTTGAAGTCAAGTTCTTCTTCAAGATCGAAATAAGAAAAATTACGTTAAGCACGAAATGGGAAATAAAGATGATGAGCATAAAGGTTAGTTCTTGATCGGCGACCGCAGAATGATTCAACACGCCCTCGGGAATGAAGATCCTTGGGGATGACTATCGAAGGGCACTCTTTTGGTGTCGATATCACCATCACCTCTTCGCTCCTTTTCCTCTTCTTTATTGGAGATGGGTCCTTCTGCTGGGAAGAAGCGAGGGCAGCTTGAGATCGGCTAGAAACCTCTTTGTTGGGCTTTCTCAGCAAGCGCATAAGACGCTGGGATGAATAGAAAGCCCCATCTCGAACAAAGATTCCTCCACCATCTGGTGATATAATCTCAAATCGAAGATCTTCAATACGGAATTTCGTCATGATATCTTCATCACCAACGTAGGGAATGGGTAAATCTCTGCCTTTCTCCATTTCTAGAAGACCCGTCATTCTTCACAAAAAAAGCTTGCCCAACTGGAGGATCCTTCGTCAGGTCAAGTCGACTCCTGCGGTGATACGACCATGTGCATCAGTAAACTTGCACATCGTGCGAGGTAATCGATAGTCAGTGCGCTCTCGAAAAAATAAGTCCCATTACGATCGCCATTGCCGAAACTGAAATGCAAACCTCGACAAAATGGCGATCATCTCGGGGGATGGAAACCAATCCGCCCAAACTCATCTCGTAAGTGGTAAAATACCCCGACGGTGGAGATTGGGCTCTATCAGACTTCTTCGGACACTTAAGAACCAAATCATTCGGAAAATAATATTTTTTCCGAAGCACGATCAATGTGTCTCCGTGATCGGCGACTCCCACGAATCTTGGTCCCCATTTTTAGAAGATTTCCTCGTCGCCTCAGTTCTGGTGGACGTGTCCCTCTCAAAAGATTCTCACCCATCTACAAACACCGGCAACTCGTACGATCGAGATGAAAATTGATCCAAGAAGAGTGCCCAAACTCCCACCAGGGGGAGGGCTATGCACTCTGGCTTGGTGGAGATGAGGAGGTAGAGGTTGATCCAAGAAGAGTGCGTGGAGATGAGGTGGTAGAGGTTGATCCAAGAAGAGTGCCCAAACTCCCACCAGGGGGAGGCTATGCACTCTAAGAGGAGAAGAGAGGAGAGCAGTGCATTTCCTCTTACCAGGGGTTTTATAGACCCCATAGGGTTAAAAAAACCCCAAAAAAAAAAAAAAATTCCCGCAGAAAAACTCTCGGGCAGGGCCAGTGGTATGAGCCATGGTGTATCTGGCCTTCCCGCTGCCCGCAGCCCTCCAGATCCGGGGCGGCGATGATCCTCATGGCGTGGCCCCATGACGCGTCCATGTATGGACGATCAGCCTCCGTGGCCGCGTGCATCGTATGCCGTGGCTGGCCCCTGACGTATTGTGACGTACCCGACGCTTCGCCCGTGGCCCATCTGTGACGTGGCCATGGCCCGTGTTGGAACCTGACCGACATCGCCCGCCAGCGTGGCAGCCAGTGGCGTGGCGTGGCGTGTCATGAGACGCACTCATCGACCCGAACCCGTTCGCGAGGTTCCGCAGGCGTAGCGCCAGCCGCCAATGACCTCATGAGCATCCCGGTCCGAACGCGAAAACTTCCGTGTCAATGTCCATAACCTCAAAATATCGCACATACATATCATCGCATTTTGCGACGCATCGACTTCGGTTATAATATTGTGTTATGAAGATCGTTCTCTGCGCAGTTGATGGACTCTCAATTTCATTTACTATTTTCAAGTATTTGACATATATTTTTTGGATGGCCGAGATAATGTAGCAATCGATACTCGGAAAATTAATCGATCAAGCGAATCTCAAGGCATTTTTAAATGCCCGATCTAATCACCGATTTGACAAACTTACAGTCAAGCGGCGTCTCGATGAGCGAACATAACAACATCAAGCATAGTCGTCAGCTCCATCGACTCGGATCAATTCGGGTATGAAAATGGATCACGATGCCAAATGGTCAAAAGCGGACATATTTATAGTCGGTCGGCGACGTCAAGGCATCCAAGATCACCCAATTCGACATCATTAAGGCACCCGGATCATCAAAATACATTCGATCAGGGATGCTGGGATCAGATGGGAGTGGTTGGAGTTTTCACGAATTTACAAGGCCACTCCAAAATCTATAAATAGCTTCATTCTCACCTTAGAAAGGACCAGATCTCGGTTGAAGACCGCTCGAAACCACTTGGCGACGATCTATCACCCAGGTAGTGCGAAGATCGGGAGCTGTAGGAGATCTCCCAGGGGACTAGAAAAGACCTTCTGCCACAGGTTGACCCATATTGTCTACTCGAATATTGTTTATTCTTCTAGAAGGCGTATCTTTGAACATAAAAAAGTTCTGGGCGGAGTGGTTTCCATTAACGGGTTTTCCACGTATAACCCGTGTTCATATCCCGTGTGTTGGATAATTTTTGCTGACGAAGATCTACATCTTGGAATAAAATTCTCTAGCACGCAACAATCTGGATTTAAGAAAAAAATTTATTAGATTTATTAATAACATTGATTTCTTTTCATTTTTTCACTAAAAAATATATTGAAATAAGGGACAAATTTTAAATGAAACTGTCTTGAGAAAAGTAAAATAGACCAACAGAGTAAGTATAAGTGTTTGATTGTTTGAAGTTAGGCATTGTAATTTCAATAAAAATTAAGTTATTAAATTTATCATTTGAGATGGTTTAATTTGATATTTATATTTATTCAAATTTTAGAATCCATTTCAATATTCCCTTAAAAAATATTCCCCTAATAAAAGCTCAAACGAATATATAAAAATTGGTTTTATTATTATTATTATTTTTTATTTTTTTTTATTTTTTATTTTTTTTATTTTTTTTGAGGCGGTAGTGATAAGCCTCCATATGTACTAACCTCAATGAAATCACGAAGAACAAAATCGGGCATCCAAGTCGGCGGTCTGAAAATACACCTACGAAACAAATTTCTCAAATCCTAAACTCTCTGCGGCAGCAATAACTCCGCAACATCTCTCCCCTCTTTCTCCGCTAACTCCTTTCTCTCCTCCGCCGTCGCTGCCACCCCTGACGCAATCACCGCAACCCTCTCCACCTCCGCCTCCGCCTCCGCCGACGCCATAGAATACGCTACAAAGCCCCCATAGCTCACCCCAGCCACCGCATACTTCTCCACCCCAAGCTTTCTCATAGCGTCTGCCACACACTTGGCTTGAAACTTCACCGACCGTTTCCCCTCCGCCGACTCTGACCTACCGAAGAAGATGAGGTCCGGCAAGTAGAGGTCGAAGTGGCGAGAAAGCGGCACTATTTGGCCCTCAAACTGCCACTTGGCGAATCCTCCAAAACCGTGGAGGAGGACTAGGGCGGGACGGGAATGGCGGCGTCGGCGGCGGCGGCGAGGGGCCCACATGTGGAGAGAGGTAGCGCCGCCGGAGAGTTTGAGGGTGAGGGGAGAAAGGCCGCATAGTAGGAGGAGGAGAGATAGTAGAAACTCTTTAAGGGAGATGGCGCTTAGAAACCGGTGGAGGAGGCGGCGGACGTAGTGGAGTAGGACGATTAGTTTTCTTGTGGTTTCCATATTTGGCTGCCTGACATCGGGTCAGGAGTGCGATGCATTTATAGAGTAGGGTCTAGTTCACGATAGATAAGTGGTGGAGAATGTTTAATTGTAGATTTTTTTATTTACATATCCATGATTTGAATTTATTTATTTATTTATATAACATTTTTATTTTTACATGAGATAAAAAATATAATTAAAAATAAAATGTTTAAGTTAAAAAAAACATGGCTATTATTCGTTATCATTTAAATATTAAATATTTATAAAAATATATATAATGATTTGTGCGTTTAGATGTTAAATATATAACGCATAAAAAGTTATCATGCATTACCTAAATATAGTCTCAAAATTATTTAGGTCTATAAAATAAAACAACAGATTATTTTTAATGAAAAATAATTGTATTATGAGCTTCAAATTTTCTAAACTTTTTATGTCAATTCTATAAATAAGTAAATCATAATATTAAAGTTATTTAATTATGAATATAAAACTTTTGCTCTTATTTATAATAAAACTTATTTATATTATAAAGTAACACTTAAATTCAATATTATATTTCTGACAAATTATGGCATAACTTATTTTCTGAGCTTTTCTTAAGAAGATAGAAATTTTATATGGATTACCCAACCGATAACAAATGCTAATCATTTGAATTGTTGTCCGTAGGAATAAAATTTAGAAAAATATTGGAAGTTAAGCAAAGGTGAGGACTAATCTTAGTTACTTTTCACTCTAATATATTGGTGGGAGATGAAGAGAATATGAAGAGTAGCATATGTAAGTGTCAACTATTTTTATGCCCTCTCTAGGAGAAAATATTATTGAGTCATACGTAGCTTACGCTTGAGTCCAATCGAAGGCTCAATTTTATTTTATTAAAATAAATAAAGACGTGTTCAATTATTATTAGAGTCCGGACGTATCCGGGCTCCGCACATAATATTTTTTCCTCTCTAAGAGAGTAAGAGCCATGCAACCATATGTAAATGGAAGGCATAAGAGAATAGCTTTTATGTCAAACTCAATCAGCACAGTGGCAATTAAAGAGGGAAGATGAAAATATTTTCTTTGATTTACAAAAAAGAAATATTTATCTTCCTATGAATCATAATATCTATTAATTTCATTAATTTACTTGTAAGAGTACCTATATTTCAAGTTTCTAACCTAATTCTAATTTCATAGACTAACTTCTTTACCTGCATATGTCTATAATGTGGGAACCCTTGCTTATTTAATAGTGCACTCGGAAGCCGATACAATGGCCCTTGCACACTATTCACTGTATTGTGACAACGCGGCCACTTCGGGGATGCCCTAGTATTAACACAATATTTTAAAGTATTCATGTCATGATTATTTCAACAAGTTTTACGCTGGTTGTCGACTGTCTATCACAACCCTCCACTTTTCACATCCGGACTTGGGACCAACAAAGGTAGTATTAAAAATCTATCTTCTTAATAATATATTCTAATTCATACTATTATCATATTCTCATGTGATTTATGGCATATAATTAATATAATGTTGTTATCATTCCTAATTAATCCAACATCATAAAAGAATATTGTAATTCATAATATTATATTTCTTATCGTCATGTGATTAATGACTTATAATAAAAATATTGATTTGGTCATTTATATTCTATGTGTTACTATTTTCAATCTTAGATGCAGACTAACAATCCAACATGAATACAAAATGCATGAGCTGTTCTTCACCTTCCACTAAATCATTATCTACTATCCTTTATAATATATAATAAATAATGTAAATTAAAATAATTGTCTGTATATAAATGGTGAAAACTATATAAAAAAATTCAATCCACCAAACTCGAAACAAGTTAGGAAGAAACTAATTGTTTGAAACCACAATAATTCACGCAAAATTAAGTTACTTGTTATAATTAGTTTAATCAAAATCATTGTATGTAAGTTTTGTTATAGACTTATGGATGAAAAAAAGATAAAAATAATAACTATCCTTAATAAAATAGTAAATTTATTATGACTAATTTGGTAGTCTCATTACACTTAAGGTTTGTTTGGAATAGTTGTAATTTTTTGAAAAGCTGTTTATAAAGCTGCTGTAAAGAAAGTATTTTTTTTTGAAAAAGTCATTATGTCTGTAATAAATATTTTTCATTTTGAAAAATTCCAAAAATAGTATTATGATAACCACCAAACTCTAATATCTTTGGTTCTCAAAACAGCTTTCTTATCATAAAATTTTCTGAAAAATAGCCAAAAAGTTGATAGATAAATAAAATTGTTTTGCTTTTTGACTCCTTTCAGAAAAAATAAAGTAGCTAGAAAATTATTCCAAATAAAATCTTAATTTGTTTTAAAAGGAAACACGTTAATGAATGAAAGATGCTTTGACTAAAAGACAAGCTTATCTGAATAAAGGTAAACCAAGCTCTTTTTTTTTTTGTCTAGGAAAGGTGAAATTTTCTCCATGCAATGCTATAATCTTTTTGGCATCTCCATCGTGATAATCAAGAAATAGAACACACAGAATCATAGACTTACTCTCCAAATTTCAATTCCACCAATCGTTTTATTTGGAGGGGAAAATCTAATATTATTATTTAAATAATAAAATTTCTATCGTATTAGATATTAAATTTTTAAGAAAATAGAATATAAGTGCAACCACACTTGAACCAAAGATCAAAATAAGTGCTTAAATTGACCAAATCAAACGAGTTATCCGTAGGCAAATTAGAATAACTTCCTCCTATTGCGTAAGCTTCCCACGAGGTGTGTATCATGCACCAAAAATAAATAATAAAATATAATAATATAAAAATACAAACTTACTATAATATATACTGTTTTTTTCGGTCTCTAATCAAATTTGGATATATGACTCAAAATAAAATTTTATATTATTTTGAATAAAATTTAAGAGTAATTGAGCCACATATTCAAATATGATTGAAGTCCGAATACAAAATTACATCTGAATTTAGCATATAATATTTCCTCGAGTTGCAGACAGTGTACAGAAGATGTTAATTGGGTGTTGGATGTTACGATACAGATATTTGAAAAAGAGAGTTTTGGAATAGTAGTGACAGAGAGTTCCATGCAGAAACATTATTTTCTGTAAAATATATTGAAGAAGTTACTTTCAAGATAATTTTGAAAAGGATTAATTTATTAAGAAGATTATATTTCATTCAAATATTCAATCGATTTGTAGTTAATGTTGAGCTTTAAAAGAGCCCAATGATTTGAATTAATAGATTATTGTATGTTAAAACATTTAAGATGATATGGAGATAGCATTAATTACATCATAAAGGCATGATCTCTTGTTATTGTAACTGAGAACGTTAAAGAAATATGAGAAGGTGATGATAACCATCAATCGACGGTGCATATGCTATAATACTTAATCCGACAGCACAAAAAAGTAGATTATTTCTCAAAAAAATAATTGCCTAATCAGCTTCATATATTTTCACGTAAGTTCTATATGCAAATAAAAAAAGTTATTTAATTATAAATAAAAATTCTTGGTATGATAATTATAAGATATCTTTTTTATATTATACAATAACACTTAAAATAATTTTTTTGGATACAATTATTTAAGATTAAATTCTTTATAATTATACTACTTAATCCGACATTTGTATATCTTTAGATATTTAAGATTAAATTCTTTTGTTATTTGTTTACCTTTTTATGTGTTCTTAGAGAATAAATTTCCTTTAGTGTAAGAGTATAATACAATAAATAAAATAAGTGCAAAATAAAAGATAATTTTGATAATAATTTTGCTTTCGCATCTTCTAATAAATTTGTGAATTTTGCAACATCATTTAATAGATCTATATTTTAATTGTGATATCACTTATATTAGTTGTGATATCACTTATATTAGTTGTGATATCACTTATATTAGTTGTGATATCACTTATATCCAACAAATCTCCCTAATATCTTTCATTGTGTAGAGATACATGTTTTTATGAATGAGATATGAATTAGATTCAACTAAAAAAAATCTGGCCAACTCAATGCCTTTAAGCAAATTAAATGATTTTAATAATAATATCTTTAGACTAATATATCTGACATTTTAGATATTTATATTATCTTATATTTTATAATAATCACTTTTATTTGTCTACTAGAGCAAAATTTTATAGAGCTCTCACTAATTTGATTAGAGCTCTTAATTTATTTTCTTAATATGACACCTCTTCCATATTCAAATAACTTATCATCTATCATGCTTGCAGAAACAACTCTCATGAGTACACACATATTTCTATTCAAAAAATTTGAACACTTAAAGATTAATTCAAATCCTTCATAGAGATCACTTCAAATACTTTCATTGAAGAAATTTTGTGTCTCTAAACAAAAACTTACTATTTTTAAAACACATTTAGTAACGAGATTTTCACTAAATACTCCAATATTTTAGCATCTAGATCATGATGTAAACAATATAAAAAGAATAAAAGCAAGTATAATGAAAGATCAATAAAAAAATCAAGTGAAAATGTAAAAAAATAAAAAATATATACTTGCAAGACCAAACAAGCACGAAGTGAGCTAGAAAAGTGAACGTTGAAGGAGCTCAAATAGAAGAAGAAGAAGAAGAGATGACAAAGTAGATCAAGAGAATGATGAAGGAGAACAAGCGCTTGGTGAGATCCAAAGACTTGATATTCCTAAATCTAGACATAAGTCTTCCATGCCCACTCATATGAGAACTTTTTTACATCAATAATTGAACTCATATCATACAAAAGAGTTTTAACATATCAAGTCTTATGAATCGAGATCTCACTCAACTTCATAGAGGCATTATGAGAGTCACTGTTCTTAAATTTTGCTTAATCATAGTTAAAGGTACAATAGTTCCATTAAAGTCATAAACTGTATGAACTGCTTTAATAATATATATGAGTGAAGTTCAATAACTTAATATTTCTATACCAGCATAGAGTTAAACTATATTATGTTGGACTATACCTAAATTCTGATGTCCCTTAATAACATGAAATTCTGACGTCCCTTAAAACTCATAATTAGTAACAATTCTTGTATTGCTGCAGTATACATTATTTTAAAAGTAACCAACTAATAAACATATTCTTAATTTAAATCCTATCCTTTACATTCAAAATAACTACCAATGGCCTCCCTACTTTGGATGGAAATTCACCATTTTCATGCTCTTCATACATAGTTGGGGACAAGTTTTGCTAACCTGCCCAATGGATGTGATTGTTATAATAACATGATGTCAACTACAATCATTAAAAGTTTATTTGAGATAATTGTAATTTATTTTTAAATGATTATAAAGCAATTGTAGTAAAAAATAACTTTTTTTTTTAAGTTGCCATGAGTATCATATATATATATATATATATATATATAAAGTAAAATAACAGTTTTCTTACAACTATCACATTTAACAAAAATAAATTTTCACTACAAAATTTCTAAGAAGTAGTAATCAAAAGAGTATGTAATAATAGTCTAAAAATTAGAACATTTGACAATAGTCCAAACACTTATTTCAAAGTATTGGAAGTTGTTTTGGTTCTTATATACAAAAAAAAATTGTCAAACACTAATAACGCTATTAAAGGTGCTCCAAAGAAGGCATTATGTTAAATGAATTTGGGATAATACTTTGTCATCCCTAATGAATTCTATAATTATTTAAAGGAAGATTTACATACAAACCACACAATTCTTATATATTTATATCATAGATAAAAATTAAAACAAGAACATATAATAAATTAATAAAAAAGTAATTAAGCTATCATTAGATGAATATTTTATATAATAATTATCAAGCTACTAATTAAGAGAAACAGGTATGAATTCGAATATACATGAACAAGCAGTTTAGTTCCAAGCTGATTTATTTAGATGATAAAATTTTATCCAAATTTATTCAATTATTTGTCTAAATGAATATTATATAAAATAATGTTTTTATGAGAATAATTTTGATTTTATATATCTCATAATAGTTAAAATTAAAGAAATATATCCGCTATTTATTTCTTAGAAAATATGGCTGAAAGTTTATTCTAAGTCAATATGCACCTACCTTCTGAAAAAAATTGAGTCAAAATCCTCATTGAATAGTTATATGAACTTCTAATTGTAAGAATTCCTAAACTATTTTTCTTCCCATCACCTTTATTAGTAATTGAAGAGCATGCATAATGTTGACCTACTCATATGTGTCATAAATCAAGACAAGCCCACAAATTTAATTTGATGGACTTCGGAGGTGACAATACGTAAATTGGGACTCAAAATGGACTGAGCATTACCGAAAAAGGTCGAAATGACCTCCGATCGATGAACGGACTTCGTCATCGCATTCAGAACATTGAAACTGGCCACAATATAAATATTGTAAAACTTGATGATCAACCCTGCGATTGAGTCGTCAAATTGCATGCATATCGGCGTCGGGGAGGCCGATAAACCAAACGACCTCCATTCACGAAATTGATTGCGACGTTAGCTTCGAAATGTTGAAATATATCGAATAAGACTATTCGTATTTTGAGCTTAAATTGACTCAATTTGACATCGACTTGAACCAAACGGCCTCTGATCGTAGAACGGACTTCGTCATCGCGTTCAGAACATCGAAACTGGTTAGAATATAAATGTTGCACACCTGGATGACCAACCGATCAAGCGATCGAGTCGTCAACATGTCCGCATGCATATCGAGGTCAGGAAGCTACGATGATGTCCAAATGACCTCCGTTCGTGAAATTGATTGCGGCGTTCAAATAAATATCATGTAAGACGCTACACTAAATTGGACGAGCGGCATGAAGCGAGCGGCACATTTTGAGCTGAAATTGACCCAATTTGACCGACCCAAACGGCCCGTGTGAAGCGGATGTCGTTGCGTTGACGTCGAAATAACCTTAAATTGATATATATTGAGCACTAATCGTGTTGGCGTAAAATTCAATTTAAAGTCGATTACTCAATTTAAAAATCTATTTTAAATCCCTAATACAAATCCTAATGCCCTAACTCCATTCTAAGAAACTGATACCAGCCCTAACCCAAGTCGAACCGCTCCCCTCTACGCACGGGTCTGCCCTTCATGCATGGGTCTGCCCTTCACGCACGGGCTGGCTCGCACGACTCTTCTTCCCTCACACACGGACGAACCGCAGCCTCCCTTCACACGATCCGCTCGGCCGAAGGAGTTGCACGAGCCCTCCCTCTTCCCGCTCGTCGGTTCGGACGCAAGCCAACCATTCCCTCTTCGGATTTCTTCCCAACCGCAAGCCACAAGGCAAGTCTCTCTCTCGTTTTTCACTTCTTCTTTTTTCAAGAAAACCGCAAGGCTTCCTCCCTTCTTCATTCTCCAAAACAGCAAGGAAACTCTCTCGATTTCCCCTGGGCTTCCAAACCGAAAAGGTTCATGTTAAGAGATCCATAAAGGGAAGGAATGATGGTGAAGACGGTTTCCTGTTGAGAATGGCCAAGCATCTGCCTTGGTCAAATCATTCAGGCCTCCAATAGTGAGGAAAAGTAAACTGGTTATTGTAGATCTAGCTGGTTCAGAGCGAATAGACAAGTCAGGAAGTGAGGGGCATACGTTAGAAGCAAAGTCCATCAATCTCTCATTGACTGCACTGGTAAATGCATTAATGCTCTTGCAGAAAATAGTGACATGTCCCCTTCTTCCCATTTCGCTCATTCCCTCATTTCCACAAAAACATAAAATTTCTTTCTCCCTCCCACAAAACCAATCCGAAATTTGATTTTCCCCGCATTCCTCAATCTGAAAGTTCCCTCATCTCCACAAAAACGAATTTCTCTACTTCATTTCTTCCCTCCTTTCTTCCAAAATCAAAAATACCATCATTTTCCTAATCCGAATTTCAAATTCGCTTCGACGCAATCGGAAAAGAACACCGTCATAAGGCGGGTTCTTCTTTCGGTTTCCGGCATCGCACTCTTTGCATTACCCTTCTAATTTTCGCTTCGCCGCAACCGGAGAAGAATACCATCATGAGGCGGGTTCTTCTTTCGGTTTTCGCCCTCCTTGAATCACCTTTCCACTTTTATTGCACCGAAGAAGAACATCGTCATGAGGCGGGTTCTTCTTTCCGACATTATATCCCATTTTGTCCCCTTTCCGACCCCCTTTGTGTCGGAGAAGAACAAGACGAGTTCTTATCTTGGTTTTGGCATACCTAACCTCGCTTTCCTTAGCAGCGCAGAAAAATGAGTCGAACATGTGGGATGTATGAATGTGGATATATATATGCTTGTTCTTTCTGGTTTGAAGGCCTCGTGCTCGTGAGAGCGAGATAAAAACTAGTTCGGTGTCATGAGACATCGCTCGCACGCTTCATGAGGTCAGTAAGTCAACATCCGTTAGATGTCGTTTCCTCTAGGCGAAATGCTGCCAAAATTTTGTTTAATTTCTAGACTTAGAAAAAAAGGAGAATGAATATATATTGCGTTGTATATCTTCTTTCAAGTTTGAAGGCCGTTCATGAGGTGACGAGAGATGAAAAAACCGGTTCGTCGCAGACACCACTCATTACCTTCATGGGGTGTCCAAAATATACTCTCGGCCCTACGGGGATGATCGGAAAAACGTCAAATCTTTTGACTTAGGAAAATAGTAGAGTAAATGAACTGGCTTGAGAACGTTAAGTAAAGAAACTTACAGCTAAATTTAAACTAAAAACGTCAAATAAGAAAAAAAATAAAATAAAATAAAATGACATACAATAAACACAAAAGTAAAATTAAAAAAAAAAAAAAGAAGAGAGGAAAAGCATTTAGAAAATCTATTTAAGCAAGTTGAAAACCTTCCCGAAGTGCGAATTAAAATCCTTCCTCCTCTTTCTTGAGTATTTTAAGCTCAAGCAACCTCTCTCTCTTAGCTTTATTTAGAGGGATTTGATGAAGTAATGAGTGAGTTCTCTTTTCTTGTAAATTTTTCAAAAGTAAACAAGCTTTAATTGGAATTCGGGGAGACTAATACTAAACTCATAACAAACTTGCAATAAACTTCAAGTCTATAAAATTTGATATAGAGTTAAGGATGAATCTAAATTGGGTTTGATAACTCTTATACAAATATGAAGGTGATTATTATTTGTAAGCATGAGTAGGGTTAAAGTAATAAACACTAAAATCGGTATAATTTATCAAAAGTGGCGTAAATTGAACATAACCAAGTGGAGAATTACAAAACTCAACAAGTAAACTAAGTGTAAGTAATATTTTAAACTTCAATCTAAATCAAAATGTACGTTTCATTCGGATCAGATTAACATGAGCTGAGAATGTGATACTAAACTAAATCTTGCGAATAAAAGAGTTATCTTTCAATACAAAATTTAAGGAACTTCATTCTAAATTATGATTTTAAAATCAACGAAATCACTAACTAGGTGAAATTGTAAGCTATAAATACATGCATGTGCTGGACATAATGATTTCAAGTGTAAATTTTAATGCGAAAAGGCTGTTAAATTAGAATTAAATGAAAATACAAAATCAATTTTATAATTCAGAAATAAAATTATCTAAATTATTAATCACCCGCATGAGCCCCGACACTACGTTGAATGCTTAAATTCAAGTATCTGAGGATGTTACGCGGGTTGTTTCCCGGTTTAGTCTTAGGATTGGGTCCAGGTTAATAAAACCTAAAAATCTATTATAAAAATTTCAAATCGAGAAATATCTAATTACGTCGTAATGATGGTGGATCGATCCTCTGTAGCTAACAGAGTTGACAGGATCTAAAGTTTTCAAATATATTTGACTCAATTAATCAATTAACTACCCCGATGATGGCTGTGTTGAATGATGATTTCAACCGGATGAGATGTTTCCATTAAAATGTGATTCTATTTTCAAATCAAACTGACTCAAATTGAGTGTCAATCTAAAAAACTGTTTAAATGAAACTCTATCATTAAAAGCTTAAAACAAAACTCAATCTATCCACCTTCCGCAATTGTTTGTCGGTGATGACAAATTAAGAAAATCTAGCTCGCAAAGGAGTCAATGTCAAATCAAGTATTTTGTTATGTTCACTCTCAATCAATCTCTTGCTAGTAAGAACGTGGCCCGTGTCCTCTGACTGTGTGGTTGACAAGTAGGCTCTACAGATGAAGCGATTACCAGAGTCCCTGTCGAGTGGTTTTTTCTTGTAGCTCCATTATATCATGAACGTAGCTCGTATGTTCCCCAATGGCTCGCCTTTGAGTTGTGAATCATGTGAGTATACTCTGATAGACAAACAACTCTCGCCGGCTGGTAGACTTAAGACTATCTCTTTAGACAAACACCACCCCTGTGCAAGTGATTTCATGGGCGCGTAACCCATGTGTTGTCGATGAGATCTTTACGTTGGGTTGATATCTCTCCTCGACTAAGTAGACTAGAGACCACGACTGCCCAATATGACAGAACCATAAGATCTAGATCGGGCACGTCATCATTCCCCCAACCATCCGGTTTAAGCTGAAATGATGAATTTCATAATCTAAATTCTGAAACTCCATACGTTGCTACTATACGCTATGCATTAAGTGATATAACGACTAGCCTTAATCGAAAATTCTCTCTCATTTGTTGGGAGGGGTAATTAACTATAGGGGCTTGTGCCTATAGGAAACTTGGAGCCAGATCTAAAGTCCTCACCAAATGAGAACGAAATCTCTGGGTAGTGACTTATCTATTATCTCATCTACCTTCTGAAAATTACACCGACACACTTAAATCATCACTCTCATCAATTCAATATTTTCCAAGAGGTCGGTGGCAAATTTTCAGAGCCCACACATACATTGGCTAAATTTCACAGCAACAATCCCTCATTAGTCATCATCTTTGAAGGTTAGAGATATTTTTTTGTTTCATCATTAAGACTAAAAATACGCTTTACAATTTAAACTCTAAATCCCTTCATTATTAATGTTTAGTTTACCTATTAGGAACTTATTATGTTGGAGCTATTCTTCAAACACATCTATCTTTGAATTATGATATAATAACCTAAATATTCAAACCATAATCAAATACTATTTGGGTATTATTCTCTCAACTTTTAAAATGATCAACTAACTTTGACCTATATTAATGAGTTTTTGAACAATCTTTAATCATTGATTAAGCAATCTCGAACCATTTTTGAATTTTTTTTTAACTCAAATTAAGATTAAATTATCTTCGAAGAAAGATCGAAGAAAGTTTAAAAATTATTCAAAGATGGTTTGAAGAATGCTTAATCGTGGCTTGAAGATGGTTCAAAAACTCATCAAAGATGATTAAGGAATGGTCAATCATGGTCCAACCATTTTTGAAGATGATTCAATCTTTATTAAAGAAAATTTGAATTTAATTTTTCCTGCATCACCTCTTTTAGCATTGGTTCAATTAAATCATCGCGATATGCGTGTAGATGTGTAATCTAGTCCTACTAATTTAAAGACATTATAATATGCAAGTCATGTACAATATCGAGGGGTGTTATGAAGATATTAGGTTATTTGAGACAAATGATCTCATTGTCTAGACTAATAAATCCTTCACTAGACACTTCTTCAGAGCTCTTAAATATAATTCTCAAAGTCTTCTCATTCATCAACTATTATTATAGATGACTAATGATGATGTGATAATGAGTACTCTCTTGTGTGTTAGAACTATAAGAAAATAAATTAGCAATTAAGAAATAAATTTAACACAACTAAGTAAATAAAAAATAAAAGTAATGAAATTGAAATAGGAGGAGGTGTGCGATGACACTATTCTTATAGCCAAGCAGTACACCAATTTGTGGCTCTCGTTTCTACTCGTAAGATACAACTTTCTTTGCCCTGATTGTGCATGCACCATGACTGATCGACAAAACTTCGAACTAATCGCGTGTCACTTGTTGCCCAAAAATGAAATAAAGATAATAACAAGAAAATATATGAATGGAGAGGATATTCAAATTATCTCATTCGTTTTCATATTATCATCTATTCATCTATTTATAGATGAAAGATGAGAGCTAATATTAAATCACCTAATTATGATTTATAGTCATTACTAGCTATTACTTTTTAAGTTATAAATTAATTTATTTAATTTATGTTATAAGTTACATAATTAATATTTTTATTATAATAACATTTTAATAATAACGTTAATAATAACCTTATATAGTGTAACGTTATTATAAATATATATAATTATTCCAACTTCTCCAGAGCTTCTGGTAGCACAGCTGAGACAGCAGCGATCAAATTTAAAAAATCTTATGGAGATCATACAAGATCGCTTATAGTTTTCAGAGAAGTTTATATATATAATTATTTCACAGCATTGTAAAACCATAGGTTTTTTTTTCAACATGTATGTACAATTATTGCTCAACTATACGGAAATCTATAGAGAAAGTTCTGAAAGTACGTATGGATGTTATGAATTTAAACCAACTTCTAAATGCACAAGTGTTTTTATAGTCTGCTCTCTGTATTTTAAAAACTTTTTGTTTGACTAAAATATTAATTTATTGTAATCCACTTATTATATTATAGCTAATACGTTCAATTCTTTTAATTTGCTCCATGTTTAATGGCAATTATGTTTTATTTCTTACAATCTGCTCTCATGTCGTGGAAGTTGTGTTCGCTATTTAAAAAAAAATACAGTTTATGTTCTTGCCATTTGATTGCAATCTTTATTATATTAAAATGAGATATAATTTATTATTGAACTATAATTAAATAACCTTCAAAGAATAATCGAATACTTAAAAGACTAACTATCAAACTATAATCAATCCATATTTGAGTAATATTCTATTGTCACAAATCATGAATAAATTATGATCAAATATCTTTAAACTATGATCATAATATTTATATTATAATCAAATAATCTTCAATTAATTTTCGATCAATAATTGAATAATGATTATCATATTATGGTCAAATTATCTTAAAACTATGACACAATCATCTTAGAATTAGAATCACTTTTGTTCTAATCATCTTTAAACATATTCTATAAGCTTCAAAAAGAAATTTGAAGTTACCATTTATTAAAGATATTTTAATCTAAATGTTTTTTGAATATTTTTTAAAACAAATTAAATCCAAGATATATTTTTTATTCATTATTATAAGACTTACATATATTTTTTTTAATAAGCACAATAATTCATTTATAATCTCAGGACTTCAAAATAAATATTCCGACCTTAAAGCCCATCAAAATTCTACAAAGCATTAAGATTTCACACAATTCTTATATATTTTTATATCTAACATCTAAAGTTTTATATTTACATAAAAAATAGTCAATTCTTAATATTACATCAAAAATAAAATCATCATTATTTTTTAAAAATAAAATACAAAAATACATGAAAAATTATATTAATAAATATCAAATTTTAGATGCTAGATATGCTAATGCTTAAGAATTATGAGGTTTGTATGTAAATTTCTTGAGCTTGAATTTGTTAGCCAACATTAAGAAATATTAGATTGACCTACCTATGAATGACATCATAATATATATATATATATATATATATATATATATATATATATATATATATATATATATATATAAAAAGATAGAGAGAGAGAGAGAGAATGAAGAAGATGAACTTTAAAAATGGGTTAGACATCAGTTTGGTGATAAAGCACTCGAAACGCGGAAAAAATTCACGGCTACGGGGGATGTGCACTATGGTTTCTGTGGGTTCCTCTCCGGTGGCTAAGGTGACTTTTCTCTTCCTTCTCGCTCCAAAGGTTAAGTTTTTTTCTCCTTCTTCTGAGCTCCCCTTCTGGTTTCGCCTCGACGTAGGTGGGGCTGATTCCCTCATGCTTGCTTGCTCGATTCCCTCGGTTTGATAGCGGTAAATTTGTCCAGTAATACGACTTTCCCCAATCTAATTTCTTCTCCCCCTCCAAACTCCATTTTGGGTTTTCCCCCAAATTCCATTGCCCCTAAATCTCCAAATACTTTACAACCCAGAAACTGGAAAGAACTACTTGCTTCCCAGAATGACAAAAGCAATTCGATCACCCTCTCCCACATTCCATCTGACGACAAGGAAGCTTGTTTCTCTGCAGAAGAACTTTCCTCTGGACAAGAGGAATGACAACTTTCTTTAGTGGGTCACTTCTTAAGCAAGCGGCCTTTCTATGGCTTGTTCCTCTCTGTTGTTAAAAAGCGATGGAAACTGAAGGGAAGTTTGGAGCTACTTACTTTGGAAGAAGATTTTTTTCTCTTCAAATTCTCTTGTAAGGAAGACTATGATTTGGTTTGAGACAACGGACCCTGTTTCTTGAATGGGAGGCCAATCATTTTTCAAAAATGGGTATAGAATTTTCGTCCATCTAAGGAAAATATTTCTAAAATCCCTTTGTGGATCAAACTTCTCAACTTTCCCTTCTGTTGTTGGAACGAGGTTAGGTTCTCTAAAGTGGCCAGTAAAGTTGGTATTTCGTTGGTTGTCGACAACCTTACGGCCACTAAATCTCGGATCACTTTTACCCGTATTTGCGTTCAAGTCAATATTACATCCCCCCTCCAAATTCTATCTCAATTGATTTCAATGGTTATAAATTTCAATAAGATATTATCTACGACTGGAAACCCAAGGCTTGCAGTAAGTGTTGCTCCTTCTCTCATGAGGACCTGTCGTGTCCTCTTAATCCTACTTTTTCTAAGGAGACAAGGAGAAGAAGTAGGAGTCGACCCCCGTCTAAAAGCCATATTCCGGTAAAGACACCTACCTCGAACTCCTTTGCAACCTTGGATTTTGCCTCTACTCAAGAGGTGGATCTACAAAGTTCCCTTTTAAATGCTGACCAGAAACCTTCTACTCAACCACTTCCTCCTTCCTCTCTAACCATTAATGATCTTAACCTTCTCCATGTCCACTCTCCATAGTTAGAGGAGTCAATGGATCCCTCTACTCTAGCGCTTTCCAATCTGAATCCCTCTGATTTGACCAATGTTGCTTCTTCCTCCCTTGGTGTAACTACCAGATTTGTAGCTCTCTCCCCTAATAAACAACCAATTACTAAGTTCTCAAACTTTCAGTCTTCTTCGCCTGGGAAATCTTCCTAAGCAAGAAGACTTCAAGTTCTTCAAATTCTCAATGAATAGTGCTGCCATAGGATGTTGGAATGTCCGTGGCCTCATGGCTTTGGGAAGACACGTAGATTACCTTAGAATTTTTAAGGAATTTAAGTTGGATTTTCTTTGCCTTTTAAAGACTAAGCTCTCTCAAGATTCTCTTAAAGATATTTCATTACTCAACAAACTCAAACTTTTTCAATTTGAAGACAGCTTTCACAACTTCAACTATAATCCAGGTGGCCGGATTTAGCTTAAATGGAACTCGTCTTCTATTTCTTTTAAACCTCTTGTAAAGGCTCCTCAGTTGATCCATGGTGAAGCTGTGTTTCATGGAGTTTGTTCTTTCCTAATTACTTGGGTCTATGGACACAATGATTCCAGGGATAGACTTCAGCTTTGGCACTCTTTGCGAGACATAGCTTATGATACCTCCTCCCCTTAGATTGTTTTGAGAGATTTCAATTGTGTGCTTTATAGTAATGAGAAGTTTGGTGGAACCCGGTTCCCATACATCGAACTATGGACTTCAAAGATTGCTTACAAGATTGTGGTTTCCTGGATCTTTCTAGTATTGGGCTTAAGTATACTTGGTCCAATCAGTAACCAGATCGTCTCATTAAATCCAGGATTGATAGAGTTCTTTGCAATTTGAATTGATTGGATTCTTTCCCTACCTCTTATTATAAAGTTCCATGACCTCTCACCATTCATTCTCCTTTAATCACTTTAATGCACAATTTCTCCTCCTCCTCGAGCAGATTCATGTTTAGAAATTATTATACTACTTATGAAAATTTCAAGGAAGTTATTCATTCAGCATGGACCAAATATTTTCAAGGGGATCCCATTTTTATTTTTTCCAAGAAATTGAAGCTTGTTCGTAACATGCTGAAGAACCAGAAATGGGATAAATCTCCCCTTAAGCAGCAAATTAAGGTTCTTAAGAGAGAACAAGAACACTCGTTGATGTTGCGGGATGCAAATCCTGAAGATCATTCTTTAGCTCATATTGTGAAGGAGATCTCTGATCAATATCATGATCTCTTAGTTAAAGAAAGCATGTGGGCAAGGCGTAGGGCCATGGCTCATTCACTTACTCATTCGGATGATGATTTAAAATTCCTATACTATACTATTAAGGAAAGGAAAAGCACTAATCTCATAAGGAATCTTCAAACTTCTCATGGTATTCTATCGGATCCAAATGATATTACTAGGAAAATCTGTGACTACTTTGCTTCTCTTTTTAATTTGTATTATGCATCCACTCTTAATTCTAAAGACATTCTAGTTAGGAAAGCTATTACCCAAGAATAATTTCAAGACCTTGATTCTGAATTCTTGGATAAAGAAATCATTGATGCTCTAATTAGTATCAATAAGAACAAGTCTCCTGGCCTAGATGACTTTAATGCAAAATTCTTCACAGAGAGCTGGGAGATCATTGGAAAATAATTCCTTCGTGCGGCTCACCACTTCTTCCACACTAAGAAAACGCCCCACATCTTTAAACATTGTTTGATCACCTTGATTCCCAAGGTTAAGCATTCAAATAAACTTTCTGATTTCAGACATATTTCCTTATGCAATATATTCTATAACGTGATTGCTAAAGTGTTGGCAAACAAACTTTAAAAAGTCCTACCTAGTATAGTTCATTATGCCCAATCGGCCTTCATTCAAAACCGAGATATCACTGATAAAATTGCCCTGGCTCATGAGCTTTACAATGACTTCCTCCCCTCTAACTCCCAAAGAAGGTTTATTGCAAAATTGACCTCAAGAAAGCCTTCGACATGACGAACCGTAAGTCTATTCTTCGTACATGACATCAAAAAGGAATACCTCAGTCCTTTATTAATCTAATAGATGCTTGCATTATGGAGGTTCCTTTCTCTATTATTCTCAATGGGGAGATTAAAGGCTACTTCATCTCTTCTAATGAGTTAAGACAGGGGTGTCCCTTATCCCCTTTTCTATTTACACTAGCTATGGATTCTATTTCGTGCCTTTTAGATAGAGAAGTTAGTCTTAAAAGATCTTTTCCACTCGCTTTTTGCGGATGATCTGTTGGCTCTGGGTCAGGCGGAGGCTTCTACTATTAATGCTCTTAATGTTGCTTTACATTCATTTGAAGCCTATATGGGTTTAGCAGTTAATAGTGACAAATCTTCCCTGTGTTTCTCTAAAGATGTGAGGCAAGCAGAGCAGTTCAGTGTAGTGCACAATATCAAACTATGATGTTTTCCCCTCAAATATCTTGGTCTTCCTTTAACTGCGGGTCACCTCAAGATTTCTCATTATAGCTCAATCTTAGACAAATTACACAATTGGCTTGCTGGGTGGAAGAGTAAGATCCTTTCTTTTGGAGGTCAATTCCAATTTCTTAGAGATTTTATCAATAGTTACCTGATCTATTGGTTTAGATTTGTGGCTTGTCCTAAATGAGTGATAAAGAAAATTTCAGCTCTCACGACTAACTTTTTTTTTTTTTTCATTGAGAGGTGTCAAAGAAGCTCTATACTATCTCTTGGGCTAAAGATATGCTCCCTAGAGACAAAGGGGTACTGCGCTTACTTCAATCTCTACTTTGAACCAAATCTATAAAATCAAAACTCTATGGAAGATTCTCAATAGATCATCCCTGTTAGGATAGTGGGTATTTAATAAGTATGGTTCTATTTGGAGTAAACATCCCCTTTAATCTTCCCCACTTTAGAAAGACTTAAAGGTTCAGGCTTTGCTGGTTAGAAGGAATCTAAAATTCAATCTTGATGATGGGCACTTGTTCTCCCTTTTTGTTATCTTTGGTGTGCTGGACATTCTCTTTTGGAATTGTTGGGTCTTGTTTATTTTTCTATCTTCAAGCTACCCACTAACTCTCCTGTGATTTCTGTTCTATCGAATGGAAAGTGGTTATTGCCAGAGCACATGAAAATTAAATTTCTTTACTATTATGAACTGATTTCGAGGTGTACTGGTTCTTCTGGTGGTGATTCCATTCTTTGATGGGGTCATACTCAAATCAATCCTAGATTGATTAAATCCCATCTTTATGAGCACATTCCTTCAGTCAGTTGGAAGGAAGAGATCTGGTTTAAAGGCTACTATATTAATTATGCCATTTTTTGTTGGATGGCTTACTTAGGGGGACTTAAGACTGCGGATGCTTTCGCAGTAAGAGGTTTGGGCTCGATGACTCCTTATTGTTTCTGTAAAATGACTAATGAATCCCAAGCACATCTCTTCTTTGAATGTTTGGTTTCTATGAGTTTGATTAGAGCATTACTACCTAATGGTTCATTCTTTCTTATTCAACACACCCTTTAGCAAGTCCTTAGCTCTATTAATGGCCTTGATCATAAGGCTCTTAAAAGACTTGGTTTTCTTATCACTGTTATTACTATTTACCATATTTGGAAGGAAAGAAATTGCAGGTTTCATGGAGGAGATTCGGCTTCGCAAGTTTCCATTTTATCTCAGATCAGATATGTTGTTACTTTCAAGTTGAGAAGATAGAAGTTTAAGCCCTCTTGGCCGGTGCATGTGCGCCATCTTACAAATGGAGGAATTTCATTTTATAATTGTTCTTTTCTTTCTAATTTTTTGGGATTTTGCTGCTGGAAGTAATTTTTACTGATTTTTGCCGCCCACCGGATCGATGATGAAAATTCTATTGATCTCCACTGATGTTTTACTATTGTATCGTCTTCATCCTGGAGGCCATCTCTGCAACCGGATATTCCCCTCTATTTTTTTCTTTTCTTCCAACTGGAAGTTCTTTTCTTAGCAAGTTGGATGGATACCTTGAAGGGTAATTTTGGCCACTGAGAAGGCGAGCTATTCGTGGGCTACGGTTTTGCCAGACGATGATGAAGATAATTTGTGACAGTCATTTCCTCTGATGTCCTTCTGGTGTTCGCGTGCCTTCATCCTTGGAGGGCCAGCTCCCCTTCCCTGATTGCTCCATCTTCCTGTTGCTCCTATCGTTGCTACATTGGCCCCAAACTAATGCTCCTGTTTCTCCAATGAACTGCGAGTCTGGCAATCGGTGAAGGTGACTTGTACACCCGTTGGTTTTGTTGTGTTGATTGCCAACCCATACTCTTATGGGTTTTTTGTATCTCTGAGTACGGATGGGAGTAATTCCCCCTATTTGATGTTTTTCTTTATTTGATTCTACAGTTTTTGTTTTCTCCATTTACAATTCTCTACCCCTCAAGGGATTATCCATGTAATTTGTAATGTAATTTTTTCTTTTTTCTCTCTTCGGAATGAAATTGTACTATATCCTTAAAATTTTCCAAAAAAAAAGGGGTTAGAAACAGAAAGTTTTATGCATTATTTATTTTTTTTCTTTTTTTGTTTTGTTTAGTTTAAAGGAATCTAATTCGATTTTTTCCTTCAAAACAAAAACAATATTACATGATAAGACTTTTTTTCTTTCAAACATTTCACCTAACACAATTATTTTTCAAGATCTTCCAACGCCTGCAGGAATATATATATATATATATATATATATATATATATATATATATATATATATATATATATATATATATATATATATATATTTTATGAGGAGCTCCAGACGATAAAAATCGAGATCTTCGTTGTAATATATAAAAAAATTTATATTAAAATATCGTAATATAAATTATATTAAAATGTGATTATTTTTTACGACAATTTTCATTTCACTTATCATATATTCATATATTATATCTCAATATAATTTAATTATTATATAATATAATTAAATTATTAAAAACTACAACTAAATTAATAAATATACATAATTATTAGTATATAATAATATTCATGAATATTCAATAATTTAGCTATATTAAATAATAACATATAATATATAAAATTGAAAAATATATATCATAAAAACAATTTCATGTTGATATAAATTGTAGAATGATATCCTAATAATATTTTATTCAGAATATTTTTCCAGCCTCAGCATATCTGTTTCAGGCATTTTAGTGACGCATAAAAACAAATTTTGATGTAATGGTCCAGTGTACCATATTCTTGGTTTAGAGGGTAATTATATATATATATATATATATATATATATATATATATATATATATAATTTAAAAGAAGATGCCACAATCTTTACTGTTTATACTAAATTTTGATGAAATAATAAAATCAGAGATATTTCTAATCTAAAAATAAAATAAATTAAATATATAATATTTTATAATTATAAAATAAGCTTTTAGTTTTAATTCTATTAAACTTACGATACTTTTACAAACAAAATTATATGATATTGATATGACTGAAAAATTTTACTTAACAAATTTTGATGAAAAGTAATCTGATTCAGAAGATTAACCTAAATCAAACGCTTAAAATATAATTAAAATTTTGAGATATGAGTCGCTCCTAAATATGTTTTATAGTCAAATCGAAGGGTTTTGGATCTAACAAGCCTAAGATCTCCTAATTCTGACTTCATTTGAGCATTCAAATACTTAGAATATATTAGATGATCGAAGAAATCATTTCGAGCCGTCCGACGGAGTGGTTTGAATTTTCCATATTATTTTGTCACTCATAATCATAAATATCTCATTCTTCACATGAGAGGCGCTAAAGAAGAGAGTGCTCTTGAACCTCAAGATATCGGCGCCCGACGGCCGCCACCACGCCGTAATCATCGGCCGTCGCCACCATCGCATATCATCATGCGCACCACGTTGTCGCCGTACCACTACTGTTGTCACCATGGCACCACCGCTGTTAATACCGCCGCACCACGCTGCTGCCCACCTAATCACGATCACCACCGCCGGTTACCACTCCACTACGGCCATCGCTGCCGTTCACCGCTTCGTTGCTGACATCGTTACCGACCACGCTTCTGCCGCTACCACCACTGCCATCGCCGTCGCCGGTCACTATCACCGACCGCCGTCACCAGTCACCACCGCCAGCTGCCACCCGACAGTCGTTAGATCATCACCGACAGCCATCATTCACTATCGCCATGCCATCTCGGTTAGCTCGTTTGACAATGTTACTTGATTCTGATTCCCATTGTCAAATACAATAATCCCGCTATCGTGAAAGCTTAAACTTTGTATACAAGATATATAGTAACACATTTTACTACGCGACCTCGTGATTTTTTCTTCTCTTTTTGGAATTTTTCAACGTAAAAATTCTGAAATTTCTTGTTCACTTTTCAAATATTTAATTGTGTTGTTGGATTTCACAACAAGGCTAAGATGTAAACTTTTATTTTACATCAATTAATATTCTAGCACGCAACAAATATATTATGTGTCATTTATATTTATTAAATTATACGCAATTAAAAAATATTGGTAATAATTATCAAAATGGCATAAGCTAATCCTTTCAATAGTAAGTATCAAAGCCGCTTCTATCTTGCAATACTCACTTGATGCCTAACGACTATTAGGCCTGTAAAGGAGTTCAACTTGAGCAAGTTAAGAACTTATTTTTGTTAGATTTATTTAAAACTTATTGTGTTTTTATTCAACTTGATAGAATTAATAATTAATATCTAATAAATGAAAATAATTAAATAAATAATGAGCTAAATAAGATAAATTTATTATAATTATCTATTAATTCAGTAATGTGTATATATATATTGAATTTATAATAAGTCAAACACTATCGAATAAATATCTTTTGATGTCAAACTCATTTTAAAATCAAATTTAAAATATTTATTTATATTTGAGTCATTTACTTAACAATGAATAGAACATAAATCTCTTAATGAGTAAGGCTACTCATAAACGAGTTTTTTTGGCAGTCATATTTATATCTTTATACTAAGTTAGAAACATAAAAATTAAAACTTTTTCTCGACATTTTTGCGAGTTCTAAAAGAGGCTAAAATTTCACTATATAAATCAAACCTCATGAATCAAAGCCAATTTTCAAAATTGCATTCTTCCAAAATCTCTCATTTTTTAATGGTTGCTTTCTTATTTCCAAAATTTGAAAACAACAATTTTACATCCTCATCTCTATTATGGGAGTTTATTAGGTACATTTATGTTATATATAATATTATAGTTTTAAATATAAATAGGTAAACAATAATATTTTGAGTGGCATGTATATAAATTCCCAATGTAGCACTTAATTTTGCTAATAATAATATTTTTTAAAAACATTAATTCATTTGATCATACTTTGTAAGTTATAATATTAGAAAGAGAATATACTTCTTTGAAAGCAAAATTAGATCTTATTTCAAAATCACATGCTAGCAAAAGCACAATAAAATATAATATTTTCAAATACTTGCATGGATATTTTATGTCACTATTATGAACAATATAGACAAATAATTTGAGTGTCATGCTGGAAGAAGATAATTTTATGACAATTTTATACATATTAGACATGTAAGAGTACAAATCATACAAACTATAAAGTAAACTTTTTCTAATGAATGTGAACTCAAACTTGTTTGGATTCAAAAATATATATTGTAAGAATGTCTTCATAGCATGAATGATAAAGACATATCTATTTGTACAATAGATGTTTAAGACACATGGCTAAAAATAGATAAAAGTTTGCACTGCTATAATCCAAAAGATGGTGATTTTGTAATATTTAGTGATAATATCAAATAAGAAGTCACCAGCATGAAACCTATAGTAAAAATTCCTCAACAACAATAAGATCTTACAAGTGGTTTGCAACATAATATAATTTCATTAATCAATTGCATGGCAAGGGACCTAAGTATTTTATTCATTTCATTGTGCAATATTTTACTCGTAAGTTATAAACAAAATAGGATTGATGTGCATGATGTTGAAAAGATTCATAAACATAATGTAATGTGTTTAAAATCTTTCATTGATAAGATAGATTAGCATTGAATTTATAGGTAAGATTTAGCATTAGGTTTGCTTAAAATTTTGATTTAAATCCATCAAAGTCACCAAAATAAAAAATTATGATTGAGGGATAGAGCTTTTCTTGCTCTCTTTGATTAATTTTACAATAATCTACAAAATGATACAAATAATTTTAAGCCACATATATTTATGCTGATGACAACTTCATGGATTCCAATATGAACCCCTCAATTAGTCGATTTACAATATTTGGCTTCTCCAACTGCAATGCATGTCCCGCATCCTTTATCACTTCCAGCCTTGCTTTTTGCCCCAAATGTCTTTTTTTTTTTATTATGGGGAAGAGCGTTTATATCCATTTGAATAAATGAAAATTTTCTCTGTAATTGCTCACTAAAGTATCAAATAAGGCAATTTTTATATGGGGGAAGAGCTGAAAAACATGTTGGTGGTGCCATATTTTATATTTTTTATAAAACAAAGGCATCAATACTTAACTATATTTACTTCATTTGAATTTAATTTGTTTTGATTTGATTGTGCTAAAAATCAAGAAAATCAGACATATTATTTCATTTTATTTTAGGAAGATTTACATACATACCACACAATTTTTACGCATTTATATGTCTAACACATAAAATTAGATATTTACTTATCTAATACTTTTCTATGCTTAAAAATATGCATTTCACTTTTAAAAAGTAAGAGATGATTGTATTTTTAATTTGATATTGAAGAACGAGAAGTTATATATGTAAAAATTGATGCTTAAATATCAGATATGTAAATACATAAGAATTGTGTGATATGTATGTAAATCCCCCTTTATTGTATTGGATTTGCATATTTTGTAATTGAAAGTATTTTATGCATTCAAGAATGAGCCGTACCTGTGCAACCGATGAGCAAGAGAAATGGGGAAAACATTGTCCTTATCACCCCAAATAATAAGAGTATCCTTGAAAGAAATTGTAATAGAAAAAAAAATCTCATAATTAAAGAGGAAGCGATATTAATAAGAAGACACTTGAAATCATGAAGCAGGGGACTACAAAACAACCTCAATGAAAATTTTAAAACCACAAAAAAATAAAACTTCTACTAAAATTAGTTGAAGGCAAGAATGTAAATAAATCGAGTTGAGTTCAAGTCATAGTTAAATCTCATTCAGCTAGGCAAACTAATGGAAGGGACGAGCTTGAGTTGAAATTCAATACATTAGATTAACATCAGACATAAGATCCAAACTTTTAAAATGGCTACAAGAGCTCCATAGAGAAGGCATTGATGGTGGCAGTAGTTCTATGGGGTAGGCATTGGGAAGGGAGTTTGCTATAGTAGCTTGCTAGAGAAGTCATCAATAGCGATGGTAGCTCACTAGGGAAGGCATTGCAATGGGAGCGATAAATTGTATCATCTTTAAAATGTTTTTAAATTGGAGTTCAGTTGTAAGCAACCTATGTTCCATCTGTGAACTAGGTTTTGATCAAGCCTTTCACTCAAGTGGACTATTAATAGGATATTAAATAAAATCTCTAAGTTATTACATCAACATCATCACTTCTTCATCATCATCATCATTATAATAATTATTGTTATTTATTCACATTGATCTACATTATAAGAACATCTTGGTTATCAAATTGAATACTTTTTATGAAAAAATGACCATTTATGCTGCACTCAATAAAAGTATTAATTCTACATAATTTTTTAAAAATCAAATTGATTAAAATTATAAATTTTTTTTATAAATACTTATAACTTTTCATTTGATTTAAGTTACGGACTATCAAATTAATAAATCATTTATGGACTGTCCAATATGATGGCAATTTTGTATCAAAATAATAAAAATAAAATTTATTTGCATCAAATTTGATTCAACTTATACACGCCTAAATCAAAATCACCTCATTGATCAAGACATGATGTCGATTGTCTCTAACTAGTCATCATATGCTCCTAGTTAATTGTAAGAGTAGCAGATCACACACTATACCGCACTACTTCGTGTCATTGATAATATCAAATTTAAATTTTGTGAGAATGCAATCATTGTGAAAAATAATTGAGCAAAATATCAAAATAATGATAAGCAACTCTAAAATTCTATGCGCTTAACAAAAGATATTCTTTTTATATAACTAATTAAAATGATAAGCAACTCTAAAATTAACCATAGGCAAAATCAACCTTAATAAAAAATGCTTAATGGTTCTTGAGACCTCTTTTAAAATAAAATAAACATGATTTTATATTTTTGTGGATATATAGGTCACAAATGGTGTTTCTTATACCCTTAAGATTGAGCTAGCTCGATTACCTTTACAGTTAAGTGATTATGAATCTTGATGACTTGGGATGACGCATTTCATTAAATCCTTATAAAGGTTTTTTATCTTTTTCCTAGCTTCTCAAATATACATATACCTCATCTTTATCTTCAACACTTCAAAACTATAACAAGTACTTCAAATCAATGTTCGAGATCATACATGTGTTTTGGCAAGAATAAGTTGAGCTAAATCAATCAAATTAGATATGAGAATTAAAATGGACCAGATCAACTCAAGATTCAAGCCAAAATGATGGCCCAAACTCAACCATATATTGGGTTAGGTCATTTACATTGGGTGTATCCTCAGGTTCACACTAATGTCTAATTGGGAGCTAAACTTAATCATATAATAAAAACTTCACTCAAATTTTAGATTTCTACTAAATAGTTCACATAAAATTAATGTCAATATACAGTTATGAAAATATGTGAAACACAAATTACATATAAAATTTTTAAAATTTTTTGTGTGTAAAATACTCGAAGAGCATCAAGAGGAATGAATGGACATTAAGAATTTGTAAAGAGAACCTCAGATATTTGAGATAAAATTAATTTTCAACATTATAATGATGTTAATGATATATGACATGTTCATGTTCTACTTAACCATCAAATAATATATTGTGTTTACTTATTGATAAGAGTCAAAAGGATGGTGAAAACCAATTATACAAAGTTACGATTTAAGAAAACCATAAGTGACATAACTGAAAGCTCAAATTTTAACTCACTTCAGCTTTAAATAAAAGATAAAGAGAAATGATTACCTTGTTAAGAACAGGAAGTGGGTGCAGATCAACTCCCGTTGATAAGAGCTCTCTAAGCAACTCAACCCTTTCCTTCCTGTGATCCTTATACATCAACTGCAATTATGCGACAAACAAATGTGAGAACCTATCGACTAACATTGCACTCTATAAATTCAAAAATGAATCATATTCTCTAAGTTCATGAATCCATATATGCTATATTATATTATATTATATTATATTATTAATGAATATTTGCAATTTAATTCACCAATTTTTTTGAATAATAGCTTCATAATAATGATTATTTCACATTAAATATTAGATATATAAATATATAAAAACTATATAAGTTCCCTCTTTTTTTTTATAAATAGCTTAGGCAATTTCTTACGGCATCTAGATGAGTTGAATCGAGCGCAATCCACTCATAGCTTGAGCTTTGTTGCGTGCTAGAAAACCATTCTAGAGTAAAAGTTCACTTTGAGGAGTCCAAAACACTGTATTTAAAGAGCGAACAAGAAAACTCAAAAATTTTACATGAAAAACAAAAAAGAGAGAAACCACTAGCCCAAATAAAAATCTTCCACTTTGTATTTTTTAGAGTACGTGATCTTCCCGATGACGGGGTTACAGAATAATATGTGAGAAGGGAACAACAATTGCTAGGAATAGACGATGTTGACGATAATATTGACGACGATGTTAACGACGACGTTGACGACGATGTTGATGACGATGTTGACGATGATGACCGGCGATCGGCGATGATGATGAGATCGCACGGCGCAGGATCAAAGGTGTGACCGACGGCGGTGGCGGGAGGTGGTTGACGATCGTCAGTGGTGACGATTGTTTGGAGGATCTTCAAGCTTTAGGGCTCTCCTCTCCCGCTTGGCTCATATAAAGAATGAGAGGCTATTTATAGATTGGATGAGTGGCGTCTATAAATATGCAAATGAACCATCACCATTTCACTTCATCCGACGACTAATGATTCCTTTGATCCTTTGATCTATTTTAAGTATTTGAATGCTCAAATGAAGTCAGAATTGTAAGATCTTGGGCTTGTTAGATTACCGTAGACGCCGATTTGACTATAAACACTTCATATTTGACAGTATTTAGGAATTTAACCGAGATATCTCAAGGTTTCAAGAATATTTTAAGAGCTTGATCTCGCCAACTTCGGATCACTGCTTAACATCAAGATTCATGCTCGACTAGTACTATTTTAAGTGTCATATCGCTTTTGCCCTATTTTTGGATGACATTATCTCAATCATCCAAAAATATATGTCAAATACTTGAAAATAGCAAATTCTTCAATGAAATTTGAGGTCCATTAACTACACATTTTAAGAACAGATCTTCATAGGAGCACAAGATTATGACTACGAAAGCAAATGAGACAGGCGTAGTATGCGTGGTGAGATTCGAGGTTACTGACTCATCCCGCACGAACGATTCGCTGAGTGCTGGCGCGGCGAGCATGTGCGCTCACATGACATGGCGCTGGGCGATGCCAATACGGAAGGCGGCGCCTGCATGTACGAATGCAAAGATGCGATGAGGGTCATGTTGATTGCGGTCGCGAGGACACCATCTGACGTGGCTGGTCGAATGCGGTCGTGGAACGATGTGCCCGGTCTGTGGGCGTCACATGGCCATGGGCGCTGCAGCTGGCTCGCCGAGCGCATGCACTGGCCGCTGGCGGCGCGAAGAGCGCCTTCGCTGGCGGCACGAAGGCATGGGCCCAAATGGCGCTTTTACGCCGCGCCATTTTACCGCTTTGGCGCTTTTGATGATTTATCCTGTCTCTATGGTCTATAAAATCCCCAGGGCGGGAGAAGGCACATTTCTTCAACGCCTAGTGCTTTCTTCTTCTTAAGTGAGGGTCGCTCAGAGGATCGCGCGTAGTTCATACGGCTCCGCTTTTCTCGAAGAGATGTCAACGACCTCTGACCGACCGGCTCGAGGCAATTAAGACCGTTCATACGACAAGGCTCCAATTTTTCCTCGAAGAGGTGTCAATCGACCTCGCCGACCGACCGGGTTTGAGGCGATCAAGACCAGTTCAGGCTTCTAGCTTTTCCTCGAAAGAGGTGTCAACCCACTCGCCGGACCGACCGAAGTTTGAGGCTTATCAAGACCCGTAGTTACTTCGTAGAAATTGACTTTCGAGTCTTCAATGGATGGTTCAACGCTTGATAACCGCCAAGATGGCGGAGAAGCTTAGCTGGGGAACCATCGCTCAACACTCAAAGTTTGGCGTAATTTTTTGAGCATCATTGGGGGTATCTTCTCTCTTTTTCTCATATGTACCAGATCTTTTCGCCGATCAGAAAAATTTTATCCCAAGCTATCCGTGAGAGAGTCAAAAGGATAGCCCAAGTATTGGGGTGAGTAAGTCGCTTCACAAAATTTCTTTTGTCATTTCTTCCTCTTTATTTATCATGTATTTTCATGGTGATGGCCGTGAAAACCCATAGTGACTGCCATACGATATATCATCCACCATCACATCGATAGTTTAATGGTGTTTCAGTAAAATTTTACTTCCTAATGAGTTGGTGGCCATTGTTGCTAAAAAAGTCTACGTCGCTCACCTCCTTGATACTTTCACCGCTTTTGAGATGATTCTTCGGCCGGACCGATTCCGCTCCCCGAAACATCGGAGATCTTCAAAACATGTGGTGTATCTTTGTCACAATTTTCATTTCGCTTTACTTGTCATCGCTTGGTTTGCCTTCTTCAGAGCGTGGTGTTACTTTGAACATCAAATACTTGTCGAATAATGTGATTCACATGTGATGCTCAAGGACGGTTTCTTATCTGCTATAAAGAATTGGATAGAATTTTAGCACGGATCCGCCTAAAAATTGGTCTAATGGATTCTTTTGTGAAAAATGACCCCGAGAGATGGGGAAGATTGAATGACCTTCCGCATCCATTATGATTGAAGAGAATGAGATCTTGACAACTCTTAATGTTCCTGATGTAGAAAGCTTACAGCATGAGTTGTGTCACATTAGCAAATATATAGTTGAAGATAGAATGTTCAAGGCTGGCCTTTCCATCCAGACAGAGAGATCTCATTTTTTTCCACTAAAGAGGTCAAGTAAAAGTGATGAAAGGTCTCCTCATATTCATAGGGTTCTTTCAAGAAGCCCGCCACGAAATCAGAGTGGTGGCAATATTTCTTCCCTAAAGAAAAAGAATATATGTGAAGTACACTACATCGATATCCAAGAAGATGCCCTCCGACATCCGAGAGTTTAGCTTCAACTCATGGGGAGTTCATTTCTAAGCACATTCCTGAAGAGGTGTTAAATCACATATACACTGGGTGTCAACGAGCAAATGAATTGGTATATTGTCTTCCATTTTTTCTTCTTTTCTTCTTTTCCTCCTTCTTTTCTTTTGTGTAATATTTGTGATGGTTTTTATTTTTTATTTTTATAGGTAACTCAAACATTAGGGTTGATGGCTCATTTGGGTGTCTCTTTATGTGGAATAATCGAATTTGTGAAGGTAAAATATCCGCAAGGAGTATGAGAAAAAGATGAGTGCTAAGGCCAAAGAAGTGGCGACTTTGGAGGATCGCCTAACCGGGTGAATCGAAGCTAGAACATATCGATTTCTTTTCTTTCCAAGTGTCGAGGATGCGACTCATGATGAGTCGATTGAGGTGAGTACCGACTCAGAAAGAGAAAAGACTCAAGGCACTGGAGAAGGGAGCTCGAAGAGAAGAAAGCATTACAAGATCGTCTTTATGAGAAGGAGCATATAATGTCGAAGCAAATGAAATCTCCTTGAAGGCGGAAGACTTTAAGAGCTCGCTTATCGCGATAATCAAAGACCATGTTCAGAAAGCTCGTAATCATATTCTTGATGTTGAAGTGAAGGACTTGGAGCACCAATGTTTAGAGGAGGGTTTCATCTGAGGGTTCCTAAAAGGAATGCTTAGTGCATTGCAAGACTGAGCTAGTGTTGAGGATCTATCTCCCGTGTTCAAGACTCTTCATCGATTCGTGAGATGAAGGAGAGTTGAGAGTGAGTCCAAGGGAGCATCGAGAGGAGACTGATATCACCAACTGATATGATGTAGCATCACTTGATGACGTATTTTTTTTATATGTATTATTATTAGTGTATCAGAATCTTGATTCTTTCTTATATCATCATGTTAATGTTGTCAATGAAATTTTTTTTAGATGATACGCTCTTGTTTTGTTTTTACCTATCCGGGATAATTGGTCAAAATATTATTCGACGACGCTAACCTATACGGATGAGGTTGAATTGAATCCACTGAGAATTTTTGACCAATCTGAGGTTGTTTGTCAAAGTGTTACTGATGACGCTAACCTCGCTTTGGAAGAGGTCGGGATGTCCACCAAGACCTTTTGACCTATCGACCAAAGTGTTACGACTTCTTACTGTATGGAAGAGGTCCATCAAGTCCTCTTGGGATTGATTATGCCCCGATTGAGATACAATATGAGTTGTATATTTCTCAAGTGGGAGGATTAAATGAAGAAGAAACAAGCTTGTAATAAAAAAATTATAAATTTATTACTCTGATAAGTTTGGTGATACAATTATAAGACGATTTTAACACGAATATGAGTTTCAAGAGGAAATGACGACAACAACGAGTCTTTATCCCACTGAGTGGGGTCAACTACATGAAGAGGAAATGATAGACGAGACAAAATAAAAGTTGCAAATAGCTTATGCTTGGAATTACCGATAATATTTTGGAGATTCTCGTGTTCCAAGTTCGAGGTAAAGTTTTTCCTCCGATCCTCGAGCTTGAATGTTCGGCTTTACCATAGCTATAACCACATATGGGCCATCCCAAAGAGGTGAGAGTTTATTGTGAGGGCCTTTGCTGCACTCGAGACTTCAGAGACAAGTCACCGAGATATGGACGAGGTTTTACTCTCTTGAAGTGATGAGCTACCCTTTGCGATGAAGTAACCAAGTAGGCCATGTCACGAAGTTTCTGGGAGTAGTCCGTGTCGAGTTTTTCTTCATTACCATCATGATTGAATAATTGAACTCTTGGACTTGGAACCCGACACTGGTATATTGTCAAACACAAGTTATATGGTGTCTCACCACGGGTGCGATGTAGGCGGTAAGCCCAAAGAACATTAGAAAGCTCATCAACTCATTGCCCCCTCTTCTCAAGATGTGTTTTAGTCCTTTGAGTATAGTCATGTAGCTTTAGTCCGCCTGCCGAGAATGTGCTACAGCAGAATGTGAAGGACGAAAGACTTTTCCAAGAATTGGGTTCCGTTGTCGATGATCTTTGCAGAAGACCGAATCGACATATTATATTTTTCCAAATTGTTTAGCATTTGCCTCTTGATTTTAGTTGCTTAAAACCCATTTAGAAGTAGTCAACGGCTAAAATAATAAACTTCGTTGTTCGATGCTATCTAAAAGGTCCCATGATATCAATTCCCACCAAAAGGCCAAGCCAAGGGATGAGAGCTCAGAGCGCGATGAGAGAGAGGTTAGAGTGCAACCGACAACTTGCACATTTTTTTGTGAACTATGCCTTATTTCATCAGAAGTATGAACCCTCTTTATAATTTTAAGCTCCTCTTCCTCCTGTGTTTCTCCACATATCCCTAAGTGAACCTCTCTAATGCGTAATCGCCTCTAAAGGTGAGAGGCATTTGAGGTACCATCCGTGGAAAGATCATTTGTATAGTTCACCTAAAATAAAAAAGTAAAGTTTGCTTGTCTTGAGACGAAGTTATAAGTTGGGTCTTCGTGAAGGGTTCCTTCAGTAGAAAAGATGGGGTCCATCCACCTAATGTTCCTTTATCTCAATTGCTTGAATTACCCATGACCCTTGGATACTAGAAAATATATTTCTTCAACATGTCTTCTTAAATAAATCTCTAGTAGTAGCAAGCTAAAGCCGCCCAGTATTCTTCTTCAAGATGTGAATGATTTGATGTGTCTTGAAATGGGCAAGAAGAGACTTCACCAAGTGGAGGTATCAGTGCCGAGGATTATTAGATTAAAGTTTCCCTCAACTTGGGAGGCGATAAGTTGAGAGTCACATGGATCACTAAGTCTTGAGCTTCAGCCAATGTCAAGTCTCAACCCCGCATGAGAGCCTCATTTTCACATATTATGTGAAATTTGAGGAAGTTCATACTCTAAGTATTCTCTGGGGAAAATAAGTAAGATTCCCAAGACCAAGATTCTCAAGCTCCATCCACATGAGGGTCCATTGAGGAGACGAAAGGCATGTAGAGCTCCTCCGAGTCGCAGATTCCACTATAAAGTCTGGTACTTGAGACTTTATAGTAGGCAGGTAGAAAATTTATATCAAACTCTCAATTCTCCACCAGATTAACCTCCCGATGCCTCTAGTTTCTATGGGGATGCCCTTAATGGTAAATTGAGTGTAAACGATAATATGAGCTTGGAAGTGACGCAATTTTACCGAGAAAACTAAAGCTAGAGCCACCTTACCGCAATTGGATAACGACTTTCTATATCGTAGAGAATATTGTCGACACAGTAAATTGGTTGTTGTATCTCATTCTCTTCTCGCACAAAATTGAGCTTATCATGGGAAGAGACGCAAGATATAAGTATAACATCTCCTTGAATAGGCAGATAGGGGTGGAGATGCTAAATACTCTTAGTTGCTCAAAAGCCGACATTCATCACCCATGAAATTATTATTTTTAGCTTTCTTTAATATTTTAAAGAATGACAAGTATTTATCCCCAGAATGGGCTAAGAAGCAGGATAACGCAGCAATTCGTCCATTCAAATGTTGAACTTCCTTGATATTCTTCGGAGGAGTCATATCTTTGAGAGCTTTGATTTTCTCGGGGTTGGCCTCTATCCCACGGTGGGTTACCATAAATCCAAGAAATTTTTCCAACGTAACCCCAAAAGCACACTTGGTTAAGTCGCATGTTATAACGTTGAAGGTTAAAGCATATTTCTAAGTAAATATGTTGTGATTCTTCCAAGCTTTTCACTAATATGTCATCCACATATACCATCAGGCGACCTAATAGTCTTTAAAATCTTATTCATAAGTCATTGATAGACCAACATTTTTTTAACCCAAACGATAACTTTGTAACAATATAAACCTTTATATGTTTGAAATGTGCTTCTTCATCCGGTCCATTTTATTTGATTGAACTGAGTAAGCATCCAAAATCGAGCATTTGATGTCCGGACGCAACATCAACCAATTGATCAATTCGAGGAAGAGAAAATTATCTTTCTGCAAGCCTTATTAAGGTTAGTGTAATCAATACACATTCTACATGTTCCATTTGTTTTCTTAATCATGACAATATTTGCTAGCCATGTAGGGTAATGTACCTCGCATAATCCCGCTTCTAGAGCTTGTTAAAGCTTGGATGCGATCGGGTGCAAAACTTCGCTTCTTTTGGATGATCGGTTTGAATGTTGGATCAATCTTGAGGGAGTGCATGATCACATTGGGGTCCACCCTCAGCATATCCGTCGGACTCCAAGAGAAGATGTCTTGATTTATGCGCAAGAAGTCTATGTATTTTTTCCTTTGTTCTTCTGAGAGCATGGATCCCACTTGCACTGTTCATAGTAGTTGGTCATCTGATAATACAACAGAGAGCAAGCCTTCTACAGGCGAAGCTTTCTGGGGTACTTCTTCATCTCGGAAATTAAAATCTTCAATGATGAAGGTCACAGAAGGGCGTGGTTGGGCTTGTCTGAGGTAACATGATTGCACTATCTATTGATTTTCACATACCACCCCAACTCCAACGGGGGTTGGAAACTTCATCTTAAGATGAGATACTGAAGTGATTGCACCAAAAATTGATTGGAGGGGCCTTCCAAAGATAGCGTTATATGTCGAATCTGACTTGACCACCATGAATTAGATTAAATGAGTCACTTGTCGAGGAAATTCACCAAGGACAATAGGAAGGGTGATTGTTCCCTCTACTCGCACAGGGTGATTATCAAATTTGTACAATGGTCTTGCAGCGGGTTGGAGCTTTTCCCTAACCAGGCTCATGCTAAAAAATATGGAGTAAAATTAGACATCAACAAAACTCCAATTGTCAATCAAAATTCTCTTAACATTATAGCATGAGTCATCGATCCCTGCGCTGATGACAAGTGGATCTTGATGAGGAACATGGACTCCTTAGTTTGAGTCATTAAAAGTTATGGAATGATCAATATGAGACTTCTTTAACTCCGGCTCTTCAGAGATGGTAATGAGAACATTAGATAGTATTGGTCCTCCTACATTGTTTCAATTTCTCCAACTATTTGATGATTGTTTTTGTTGCGTGATGATTGTCCTGCCCCAATTGGAGGTATGTTTAAGTCAATTGATTCTTTCTTCACAAATCGAAGATATCTTTCTGAATGAGCCTCTCAATTTCTTCTTGAGTTGTTTGCATGCCCGAGTATATCCACCGACATGGAAGTGATAATTGCTCGATTTCGAATTTGGTTTCGGATGCGCCACTTGATATTTTCTTCATCTCGAATAGCCATTGGGAGGTTAACACGAGATGTGTTCGTATGTATTCCTTTGGTGGTTCACGCCGTTGATATGGGGGTGGAGGGAGATCACGCCTTTGTTTCTTTTGATGTGACTGCTTGGTCCCCCCTGAGGTGTTTTACGCTTTTCGTAGATTGCTCAAATTGTCATGATGGGCAATAGCCTCATCGCCAGAGATTTGTGCTTCCACATGATGAACCAAGTATATAAGCGACCGTGTCTCGACAAGGACGAGTAAAAGGTCTGACGGAGTCCTCCAAAGAAAACTCCTTAATAGTTCCGTCTACTCTGTATTTGGCGAAGCTTCTAAGGAGAACCTCAAGTATTCCTAAGTGATTCACCCTCATTCTGACGAATGGAGAGATGAGAGGAATCTTTAATGATCCTCATTTGCAATGAACTGCTCCACAAAAAATCTTGGTGAGTCAAAAGGTGATGGATCCCCTTGGAAGGGAGTAGAACCGCGAGCTTGCCCTCGAGGGTAACGGAAAGACATAAAAGCAAGGTGTCGAGCTCGTTGGATATGCACGATAATATTGTAATGGTCAATGTTCATGTGGGTCGGCCGCCATCATGTGAATCAATGCTCTAAGCTTGAAACCCATGGAAATAGGATGTTGAAGAATAGCTTCAACTAAAGGTGAGGATTCCTCATACCGCGAGGGGAAGATGATTGCCTTGAAGGTGAAATTCATCTGCATTAAGCGCCATAATTCTCGCACGTATAACATGACGAATGGGGTCAGATGAGAATGTGCTACCAAAGAATGATTGGGATTAGCTTTGAGCCGTGACGCATGGATGAGCGTAACTAGCGCGTCAAGGAGATCAACATCACGCAGAAGCAGGAACTTCATTGTTAAGAAGATGGGCATTTTGACCTCCTGCGGCTAACGATCGATCTTGGGGGAGGTGTGTTTATCGTGATAATGGCCGTTGTGTTTCTCTCAAAAGTCGGATCATCTCATTTTGAGACTCTTCCATTCGGTGGACACGATCTTCTAAAGAGATCCTTATCGTGCCTTCTTCACCGAATCACGCCTATTGGGGAGTGAGGCTGACGCCCTTGGTTCAAGGATTGATTTTGAGTGATGGGAGTTAGAGCGGAGGCCCGAAAGGATGTATCCGCCATTGGCCATAATGCGGGTGTTCACAGAAATTATGATTGATGGGTTCTTTTCCCACAGATGGCACCAAACTGTTACGTGCTAGAAAACCAATTGCGGTAAAGTAAAAGTTTACTCCTTAGTTTCTTTAGAGAGTCCAGCACACACATGGGTATTTAAAGAGCGAACAAGAAAACTCCAGAATTTTTTCGTGAAAAATCTCAAAAGAGGGAAAAACCACGAGGCCTAACCCAGCAAAAATCTTCCACTTTGTATTTCTTTTAGAGTACAGAATCTTCCTGATGACGGATTACGTAATAAGATATGAGAGAGAACAACCGCTACTTATCAGAATGATGTTGACGACGATGTTGACGACGACAATGTTGACGATGATGACGCATAGTTGGTGCAAGATGATAGCATGACGACGGCGAGGATCACGGATGCCTACGGTGGTGGTCGACGACCGTGTGGTGGCACATCGGTTGGAGGATCTTCGCTTTTTCTCCTCTCTCCCTCGCTCCCCCTCATATGAAGAATGGGAGCTATTTATAGATTGAGGAGTGACATCTCAAATACATGCAAAATCCAACCACTCCACTTCATCGACGGCCAATGATTCCTTTGATCATTTGATCTATTTTAAGTATTTGAATGATCAAATGAAGTAATTGAGATCTTGGACTTGTTGATTCCACTGCCGAGACGCCGATTTGACTATAAACACTTCATATTTGAGAGCTATTTAGGATTTAACCGATATCCCAAAGTTTCCAAAGATATTTTAAGAGCGATCACCGCTTCAACTTCTGATACCGCTTTTAACATCAAGATTCGCTTTACAAGTAGTATTTTAAGTGTCATATCAAGCTTGAATTTGATTAATTTATCAAATTTAAGCTAGAGATTTAATAAGTCTAGGCCGGCTCATTAAGTATAAAAGAGATAAAATAATTATGATTTAAATATTTATTATGATAAAAATTATTAAAATTTTAAAAAAATTAAAAATAAAATAAAAATAAATTATTTGATATAAAAAATCATATATAATTTTTAAAATATTTTAATAATAGTATAATTAAATAAATTTTAATATAATTTAAATATTTTTTAATAAATTATTTTAAATTAAATAAATCAGCTCACGAGCTAAAGAGTAGAATTAGGGCTCATTTAAATTTGACTTATTAACTCACTTACCCTGTCGTGACTCACTTGTACACGCGGATCCGCGGCAAAATCAAATTCGGCGCGGCAAGTACAACAGCACATAACGACGCGAGAAACAAACACGTTTAAGTGGTAAGGTTACGAACCTCGACGAAGTCTCGGAGGAGGAATTGCGGTAGCCACTTCGGCGAGCGGTACATGGACCGCCTCATGAGGGTCATCAGATCCTCCGCTCGCTGCGGTAGCAATATCTCACTCACATCCCTCTTCTCCAACAACGCCATATCCCTCATCTCCTTTGCCGTCGCACAGATCCCGGACGTCAGGATCACCAACCTCTCCACCTCCTCCGCCTCTGTCGCGAGCCGAAACGCAACAAAACCGCCGTAACTGATCCCCGCAACGGAGTACTTCTCCACCCCCAAACCCCTCATCGCCGCAGCCACACATTGCGATTGGAACCCCACCGACCGCTCGCCGCTGGCGGAGAACGACCGGCCGAAGAAAACCAGATCGGGGATGTAGAGGTCGAATGAACGAGAGAGTGGGCCAATCTGGCTGTGAAATTGCCACTTGGAGTTGCCGCCGAACCCGTGGATGAGGAGGAGGGCATGTTTCTGTGGTCGCCGGCGACGAGGGAGCCAGATATGGAGAGAGGTAGCCAAGTTGCCTCCACCGACGGCGATGTTGAGTTTTTTGGTGGAGAGACCACAGAGAAGGAAGAGGAGGGAAAGGTAGAGGTCTCTGAGGGCGACGAGGCTGAAACGGCGATTTGGCATAGTGGGGATGAGGGCGAGGAGGTAGACAGCGAGGCCGCGGAGGAGACGGTGGAGGCGGGGAGGAGGTGGCCCGGTGTGGTGACTTCCATTAATTGCGGAGTTGCAATGCGGCGGGAGTTTTAGGGGCTGGAATTTAGGCTTGGGCAAAGCAGGAGGAATTGGACGGACGAGGAAAGAAACTGATGTGGAGCAGCAAAGAAACTGCCCTCGTGGTGTTGTGGATTATGTACTTATGTTCAATGGAATAATAAAATGCAAATATAATAATTTTTATAATATTTTTTTAAAATATATTAAATACACATATTATATCGATAATATTGTTGCATGCTAGAAAATCGATTCTGAGAAAGTAAAGTTCTCTTTGTTGTGAAATGCAGTATTTAAAAGTACAAGAAAACTCAATTTTACTGAAAAATCTCGAAAAGAGGAAAAATCATAGCTCAAGAAAAGCTTCCACTATATATTTATTTTGAAGTATAAGTTTTCTCGATAACGGGATTACATAATTGTATAGAGAATGGCTGACAATGGGAATCCCAAACTCAGACATCAACAACTATATAGTCATGTTCAGGTTGTAACAGTTGTTAGTGGTAGCAGATGATAGTGAATAGCGGAGAACAGCGACTGACGATGAAGGTCGTCATGATGGAGACCGACGGAGATTGACGACGATGAGGATCAGCGGTGGCGGCTGACAGCGACGGCCGGTGGCGGTGGTTGGTAACCAACGGGGACGATTATGCCTGAAGGATTTTCAAGCTTTAGAGCTCTCTCCTCTCTCTTGCTTGGTCTCTCTCATATGAGGAATGAGGGGCTATTTATAGATTGGAAAAGTGACATCTCTGTAAATACATGCAAAATTCGAATCACTCCACTTCATCGGACGGCTCAAAATGATTCCTTTGATCAGTTGATGTATTTTAAGTATTTGAATGTTCAAATGAAGTCAGAATTGTGAGATCTTAGGCTTGTTAGATTCGGCTCGTCGAGACACTCGATTTGACTATAAACACTCCATATTTGAGAGCTATTTATGGATCTAACTGATATCCCAAAATTTTCAATGATATTTTAAGTGATTGATCTCGACCAGTTTCAACTTCGGATCAGCTTGCTTTTAATATCAAGATTCGTGCTTCGACTAGTAGAATTTTCAGGGTCATATCAGTTGTCCTCCTATTTTTAGATGGTAATATCTCAATCATCCAAAAATATATACGTCAAATATTTGAACATAGCATATTCTTCAATGAAATATGCGAGTCCATCAACCATACATTTCGAGAGAACAGATCTTCATGAGAGCACAAGATTATGATCGCGGAAGCGGGCGCAGGGCCGCGGATGTATGTGGATACGCACAGGCGCAAGATTTCAGAGTTATGGACCCATTTGGGCAATTACAGGAGCCCTTGATCTCCCGCAGGCGCGCCAATGGATGGTAAACCGTGGGGCGTCGTGGGCATCGATCGGCAATTCGCGTGAGGCGGTCGCGTCTGGGTCGGTCTGGCGGCCGCGTCAGGCGGTTGCATGAGCCAAGTTCAATCGGTTGGCGGGCGAACGCTAGCGCCCATGGATCGCCCGCAGCGGGAGACGAGAAAATGACGGTTTTCGGCAGTTTTTGATGATTTTGCCCCTATAAGGGGTCTATAAAAACCCCCTTAGGGTCAAAAGAGAATGCACTCTTCTCCACTGCTCTAATATTTCTCTTCTTCTTGGGTGAGGGTGTTCGGAGGCGATCAAGGCCCGTAGTTCATACGGTGAGGCTCCGATTTTCCCTCGAAAGAGGCTTTAACTGCCCTTGTCGGACTGACTTGGTTTGGAGGAGAACAAGACCCGTAGTTCATACGACGAGGCTCCGATTTTCTCTCGAAAGAGGCGTTGACTGCCCTTGTCGGACCGACCGGGTTTGGAGGCAATCAAGGCCCGTAGTTCATAAGGTGAGGCTCCGGTTTTCCCTTGAAAGAGGCGTTAACTGCCCTTGTCGGACTGACTGGGTTTGGAGGCGATCAAGACTCGTAGTTTATACGATAAGTCTCCGATTTTCCCTCGAAAGAGGCGTTGACTGCCCTTGTCGGACCGACCGGGCTTGGAGGCGATCAAGACCCATAGTTCATACGACGAGGCTCCAATTTTCCCTCAAAAGAGGCATTAACTGCCCTTATCGGACCGACCGGGTTTAGAGGCGATCAAGGCCCGTAGTTCATGCGGCGAGGCTCCAGTTTTCCCTCGAAAGAGGCGTTAACTGCCCTTGTCGGACCAATCGGGTTTGGAGGCGATCAAGACCTATAGTTCATATGGCGAGGCTCCGATTTTCCCTCGAAAGAGGCTTTGGCCGGACCGGCGTATTGGCGGTCAATAATGGCAGCGGTAGAATCGGAGATGACCGGCGAATGCGATGAGATGTCTAGCGATGGTCAATGGCGGATCAGCGATAGTAGTCAGCTCGGCAGCAGCAGTGATAACCGGCAGCCGGCAGTATCAGCGGCAAGATCGCAACCATGGTGATCGCGATAATGCGTCAGTCCGCATGAGATGACCGGTCGATGTGATTCTGCGAGATGGCGGAGATGGTCGGCAGCGGAGCGACAGTGATCGCCGACGGAGTGGTCAATGCAACAGCTCGGCATGGCAGCCGCGTCAGTAATCAGCAGGGAAGAACCAGCGATGGTGGTAATAGCAGAGATCCAGCGATAATAGCAGCGGTAATGCGATGATCGTGCCGACCATCGGAATGGCCGGCGATGGTCAGCAGCAGTGATTCGCAGCAATGATAGCCGGCCAGCAAGTGAGTCGCAGCAATTAAGCGATGAGAATTGATGATGTGTAGCGTCGATAGATTAGTGGATGACCGGCAACGATGGTGAATTCGGTAAAGATGATCGGAGATGGTCGCAGCAATGCCAGCCATGATTGCGGCCGGGGTGGTGGCAAATGGTAATGATAATCAGTGGGGATAACCGAGCAATGTGGACCATGAGATGGCCGCGATGGTCAGCAGCGATGCAGTAAAGTGATAACGACCGGAGGTTAGCGGCGATAAAGTCGGCAGCAATACAGCAATTAACAGATAACCAATAGCGTCAGTATCAACGATATAAAGCAATGGTGATAGCCAGAGATGGCCGGCGATAATCAGCAGCGGTAACCGAGAGATAATGTCTTAACCGTCGGAGATAATTCAGTGATAATCAGCAGTGGTAACCAGCGATAAATAATCAGCCAGTGGTAACCAGCAGCAATGATAGCAGCGGCAGTGGTAAGCAAAGTGGTAAGGGTAATCAGCAGCAACAATTAATGCTCAGTAATCAGTAGGATAACCGCAGCATGGTATTCGCGAATGGTTTGGTGCGGTGTCAGCAACGTGATTGGCAACGAGGGTGGCAGCGGCAACAATGCGATAGTAGTCAAGTGGCTTTGCTCGGTAATCAGCGAGATAATCAGCGATATTGGCAGCGGTAACCGGCGATGATGGTCTTACCGTCAGATGGCCCGATGATAATTCAGCGATAAACCTGGCGATGGTCGATAGCGACCGGCTTGGCGGATGATTTTGACCTATCTGAGGTTGTTTATAGTGTGACTCAATGACGTTAACTTGTATGGAAGAGGTTGAATTGAATCCGCTGAGTATTTTGACCCATCCGAGATTATTTATCAGAGTGTTACCCGATGACGTTAACCTGTGTGGAAGATGTTGAATTGAATTCACTGAGTATTTTGACCCGTCCGAGGTTGTTTGTAAGAGTGTTACCCGATGATGTTAACCTGTGTGGAAGAGACCGTGGAAAGTCCACTAAGGACCTTTTGACCTATCCTAGGTTGTTTGTCAGAGTCTTTGCTCGATGACGTTAACCTGTGTGGAAGAGGTTGAATTGAATCCGCTGAGGATTTTTGACCTATCCGAGGTTGTTTGTCAAGGTGTTACTCGATGAAGTTAACCTGTATGGAAGAGGTCAAATTAAATCCGCTGAGGATTTTTGACCTATCCGAGGTTGTTTGTCGTGTTACCGATGGCGTTAACTGTATGGATGAGGTCGAATTGAATCCGAGATTTTGACCTATCGAAGTTGTTTGTCGGGTGTTACCCGATGGCGTTAACCTTATAGAAGATATCATGAAGTCCACCAAGGACCTTTGACATATCAAGGTTGTTTGTCGAGTGTTCTTGATGGCGTTAACTGTATGGAAGAGGTCGAATTGAATCCGCTAAGAATTTTTGACCTATCCGAGGTTATTTGTCAGAGTGTTACCCAATGACGTTAACCTGTATGAATGAGGTCGAATTGAATCCACTGAGAATTTTTTATCTATTCGAGGTTAATTTTCAGGGTGTTACCCGATGACTTTAACCTGTATGGAAGAGGTCAAATTGAATCCGCTGAGGATTTTGACCCATCCGAGGTTGTTTGTCAGAGTGTTACCCGATGATGTTAACTTATGTGGAAGAGGCCGTGGGAAGTCCACTAAGGACCTTTTGACCTATCTTAGGTTGTTTGTCAGAGTCTTTGCTCGATGAAGTTAACCTGTGTGGAAGAGGATGAATCCGAGAATTTTGACCTATCTGAGGTTGTTTGTCAGGGTGTTACCCGATGACGTTAACCTGTATGGAAGAGGTCGAATTGAATCCGCTGAGGATTTTTGACCTATCCGAGGTTATTTGTCAAGGTGTTACCTGATGATGTTAACCTGTATGGATGAGATCGAATTGAATCCATTGAGGATTTTTGACCTATCAGAGGTTGTTTATCACGGTGTTACCCGATGACGTTAACCTGTATGGAAGAGGGAAGCGACCTTGACCTATCCTAGGTTGTTTGTCAGAGTCTTTGCTCGATGACGTTAACCTGTATGGAAGAGGTCGAATCAAAACATCTGTTTGTGATTGTAGCCAAAGTTGCTCCTTATCCTTGATCTTATTTTTCCATGAGTATGATTGAGAAATCATAATTTGCAAAGCTATATCTCTTATCAATGTTGAAATATCCTCCAACTTTGTCATTTCTTGGGATGGTAATCGATTAGATGCTTAACATGGGCGATCTTCTGAGATTAAGAGTTGCCCCCCAGTTTTCGACAAAATCAAGGAAAGCAGTTTGAGAATCTTCATTCTTCGCTTGCGCTCCTTAAAAGCTTGAAATGCTCTACCTCGATGGTGGTTTTGATCTTGTTGGAAAACTTGGTCGTCATACAAGATGAAATAATGAGAATTAGTTTCCCACAGACGACGTCAAACTATTGCGTGATAGAAAACCAGTTGTGGTAGAGTGAAAGTTTACGCCTTAGCCTTGTTTTTGAAATCCAGCACACACACAAGTATTTAAAGAGTGCACAAGAAAACTCCAGAATTTTTTACGTGAAAAATCTCGAAAAGAGGGAAAAATCACGGGACCTAGCCCAGTAAGAATCTTCCATTATGTATTTGTTTCAGAGTACAAAATTTTCCGATAATGAGATTACAAAATTGTACATGAGAATGGCTGATAATGAGAATCCCAAAATCAGGCAACAACAGCCATATAATAATGGTGCAGGGACAACGACCGATGAAGGTCGTCGGATGGTGGCAAACGAAAATGGGTGAGATCGCGGTGGACGATGGTAGTCAACGCGTGGACGTCGGTGGTGGCGATGATGATGGCCGATGGTTGGCAACGATACCGGCGAGCGGCAGCGATGGTGGAGGCACCGGCGATGATGGCATGTAGCAATGATCGGTGGCGTAAGACCAGTAGCGAAGGTGGTTGGTAACCAGGGGTGGTCCGTCAGTGGTGACACATTAGGCACGGAAGATTTTCAAGCTTTAGAGCTCTCTCCTCTCTCTTCTTCATGAAGAATGAGAGACTATTTATAGATGGAGGAGCGTCTAAATATATGCAAAATCGAACCACTACTCATCGACGGCTCAAAATGATTTCTTTGATCATATGATGTATTTTGTGTATTTGAATGCTCAAATGAAGTCGGAATTATGAGATCTTAGGCTTATTAGATCCAGCTCGTCAAGACGCTCGATTTGACTATAAACACTCCATGTTTAAGAGTCGATCGATAATAAACGCTTAATCTCGGTTAATCTTGATTCAGAATCAGATTACTTTCGACATCAAGATTCGTGTTTCTACTAGCATAATTTTCAGGATCATATCAAATATATTTTTATAAATTAAATTTAATACACAGGCTATGCAACCTAGTGTAACGGCATGACATCCCCCACTTCTAATGCACATTTTTTTTGAGTTGTTCGAGTCCTATGAGAAAGAAATAAATAAGTAAATTAATATTTTATATAAATAATAAATAAAATTAAATATTGAAACATATTTTAATAAATTAATACATTTTATTTGATTGACTCAAACCTTAATTGAAATAGTTTATTTTTAATTTTTAACTTGACCTGGATTTAGTTCCATTTTAAATCACATTTACAGGACTTCAAGTCTGCTCACTCAAATTCAACTTTACACCCTTAATCAAATGGTTACTATGTTGGTATATTTTACTGACCCATTATATTGTAATTTAGGAGTTGTTTAATTTAGTACATTGGGTTCAAGGTAAAATGAATTAGGGATTTTTATTATTTGATTATAACCGACAAAAAAAATCAAATTATTATTATTTTTTTTAATAATTTGACTCGGATTTAAAAATAATTATTTGAATATTTATTTTAATTGAAGAAAATATTTTATTTTTAGTTTTTTTTTATCATTTAGTGAATCAGCATTTTGGATCAAACCAGAAAATCATCTAAATACTAGCGACTTAAAACCCAATTCGAAATTCACATTTTTGGTATCACTTTGGCATCGCCCATTCAGGCTTTGGATTTCAGATCTACACTTCATATTTAGTAATTATAAACTCATTAATAAAATCTCTTAGGATTCTTAATTTATTTCATATTTTCAATTTTTTATTCTTCATTAATCTATCTTCATTATAAATTTTATAAATAATTTTTAAATATAATTAAATCCAATTTATTCGAAATCAAACTAAACTAATTAAATTAAATTGTTATCCGATTTAATTTTATTTTAGATTTTATTTGGTTATTAATAAAATATATAAAATGAGCACTTTGGTTTTTTTTAATACTTTGATTTATATGTTGTTTGCATCGTTCTCCTTTTGTGACACGTGCTGCAGCTGGCGTGAAGACAACTAGTTGCTATGCAGTTTAAATTAAATTGAATTATATATATGAAACTGCTTTAATTTTTGAGTATTTTTTGAAAAGATAAACTATCCCAATTCCAAATATACTTTCTAAAACGCAAGGCATGCGGACACCAGCGACGCGTGAGATTAAGGTACGTAGGGATAAACAAAAATAAATAAATTAAACCTCCAATAATAATCGATTGGTAATATTTAGTTTTTGCATAGGGTGTCGCAAAGAATTTTATTAAAAAGATGGTGGGATGGGACTACTTTCATCAAGATAATTAAGAAAATTAGTTGTTGCGACAGAACATAATAATTAAATAATCATAATAGAATCAATAAAAATATATAAAATTTCCCCCAAAAAAATAAAAATATATAAAATTAATATTTTTAATGGAAAATAGTAAATAATAATTTGTATATAAAATTAGATAGAGTGAAAGTTTAGCCTCTTTGTGAAATCCAACACACACGTGTATTTAAAGAAAACGAAAACGAATCTTTACTTGGAAAACCCTAAAAGAGAGAAACCACGGCCTAAGTAAGAATCTTCCATTATATATTTGTTTCAGAGTACAAAATTTCCCAATAACGGGATTACAAAATTATACATGAGAAGGGCTAATAATGAGAATCCCAAAATTAAAGTAAACAAATGTATAATAAGAATGAATGGGTCAGACGAAGGTCGTCGGATGGTGGCCGCGACGAACGAGCGGCGTGATGGGGCGATGATGACCGGTGACGATGGTTGGCGACGATGAAACGGTGAGGTCGGCGAATGACGACCGGCACGAGATTGACGCGAAGGATCGGGCGGATGGCTGCGGCGACGGTGGTTGGTAACCATCGGGGTATTTGACATCGTGGTGGCACGATTATGCCAGAGGATTTTTAAACTTTAGAGCTCCTCTCTCTTGTTCACCTCCCCTCATATGAATGAATTTAGGAGATTGGAGAGTGTCTATAAATACATGGAAAATCCGAACAACTCCTCTCCATCGAACGACTCAAAATGATTCCTTTGATCATATGATATATTTTGTGTATTTGAATGCCCAAATGAAGTCAAAATTATGAGATCTTGGGCTTGTTAGATTCAGCTCGTCAAGACGCTCGATTTGACTATAAACAATCAATGTTTAAGAGTCGATTGATAATAAGTACTTGATCTCGTTTAATCAATTGCTCTACATCAAGATTCGTTATTAGAATTTTCGTCTCATATTCTCTATTTTTGGATATTATCTCAATCATCCAAATATATATATGTCAAATATTTGAAAATAACAAATTCTTCAATGAAATTTGCGGGTCCTTTAACTATACATTTTGAGAGAACATATTTTCATGGGAGCATATGATTATGATCACGGATGAATGTGCGCGGGTACACAGCAAGACGGTTATGGACTCATCCAACATTTACTGGTGATCAGCAGTTTTTGAAGGCTGACGGGCCAAGGAAAGAGATGCAAGTCTGTGGTCATAGGGTCGACGAAAACCACGCGTCGCCAGTCGATGGTGGAACTGAGGACTCATGAACATTTATGTGTGATCATAGCTTTGGTAGTTTTGATCGACGCCAAGGAAAGAGGTGTCAGCTGAACAGTGGCCTACGGTCATAAGCAGCTAAAACCTCGCCGGGGCAGCTTCGACTTTGAACCGGTCGGAAGGTCACGCCGCCTGATCCGGTCGCAGTCAGCGGAGGGCGAAGGAATGCGGTCATGGGCGCGGGAAGCTGAGGCGGAATGGGCCAACGTGGTCGGCGGGGAGCTGAAGCGACGCACGGGCCATGCTGGTCCGCGTGCACCATTTGGCTGCTGTTTGAGCGATTTTGAATGATTTTGGAAGATTTTTAACGATTTTTGACATTTTTTTCCCCTATAGGGGGTCTATAAAGACCGGTCATGGGAAGAAACTCCTCATACTAGAGTGTCCCTCTTCTTCTTAAGAAGGTCGTTGCTCGGCGTGGCCGCGCTCATATACCGTGGTTCGATTTTCCCTCAAAAGAGGCGCCATCCGAACCTCGGGTTGAGGCGATCGCGCTGGCGCAGACATACATCGTGGTTTTCCCTCGAAAGAGGCATCATCACGGACCCGGGTTCGGAGGTGATTAACGCCGGCCGTGTATGTTTGATTTTCCCTCGAGGAGTCAACTATACTCTTGACCACGGGTTCGAGGCGATCCGCCACATACGTCCGCGGTCTGAGCTTTTCCCTCAAAGAGTAACCTCGGGACAACGGGTTTAGCGATCAAGGCGCCTGTTCAGCTTTCTCGAAGCGCGTCGAACCGGTTCCGGGATCATCGATACGAGATTAAGGCTACGCTCAAGATGGTGGCCGGCGTCGGTGGTACAATGGTCCAGGCGATAACCAAATGATGATAACCCATGATATGGCCGGTGATGGCTGACCGGCGACGGTGGCCCGGCGCAACCGACGACGGCAACGGTGGTCAAGAACCGCAATCAGCCGTAATACTGCAGGATCGGCGGGATGACCAAAGAATGATGGTGGTATTTATCGCGATGGTCGCCAGACCAACAACTAAGAAGCGGTGACTGCAGACGCGGTGATGATGGCCTGGCCGCAAGAATGAGACGTAGTAGCGGCGTCGAAGGGATGACGATGATGGGTGACAGTGAAGATTGTAATCCAAGAAAGCATCAGACTCACATATTCTTAAACAAAGCCAACATGAGGTAGCTTACCGACCATGCGAAGGCTACCAAACTAACAAGTCTCATCGATGTGCAATGGCCAAATAAAGAAGGAAAATGTAGACTTACATCCTCCAAAGCAGACCACTAGGGTGACACATTAGTAGCAAGATGTCACCGACTAAGCATCGGAGTGACACTTGGGCGTTATCTCAACTCAGAGTAGCCCGACACAAAAGATATGTATTCATTTTATATGTTTTTTGTAGTTTGTATTTTTGTGTTTGAATGAAGGATGCTCCGGTTCCTTACACCTACCCTAAACACATCGTGGTGGATTCAAAAACAAGAATACTTTCAATACATAAGAGATTTAATTTGCAATGGTATTTTCATTGATGATAATTATTTTCAAACAGGATTTATAATATTTTTTTAAGTAGAGCACAATGGTTGGAAGCATTGGGAGCTTTCCCTAATGATTAATAAGTAGATAAGATCTTCCTTGGTATGCATTCTCTATGGAAAAAGGGTCATCCCAATTTATATATAGAATATAATGAGAGTGTTTGATATTACCTCTTCGAAGAGGAAAGATTCAACTAGGAATTACATAAAAATACAAACTCAATTTATATATAGAATATAATGAGAGTGTTTGATATTACCAAAAAAATAATATATCCTTATATTATAAAAAAAAAAAAAAACAGGGGCTATCACAATATATTTAATTTTGAACTCGTAAGTCACATTTATAAAAAACCGTGGCTCAAGATGAAAAGTCTCATAAAGTTGTAAAATTTTTCATTATCTTTCCAACGATACTAACCACTAAAACCTAACACCTAATGAGTGAGAATTGAAAAAAACAAAGTGATAAATATCTTCAATGTAACTCGGAGTCCCATTTGCAAAACATGGCTCACCGGACAAGATTCGTCGAAAGTTGTTAACATGAAAGTTGTAGAATTTTTCATTATCTTTCAAACGATACCAAGCATGCCGAAATCCGACACCTGATGAGTCAGATATGGCCAGAAAATATGAACTGCCTATTTAAATTTTTTTTTTTTAAAATAAAGGGTCGTGACGAGATTGGCAAGACTGGCCTATTTTAATTTTATTGTATATAAATAAAGTTATCAAAAATCCAAATAGAAAAAGTCATCAAAAATCACTTTTATTGTATATAAATAACACCTTATATAATTTGAAACCGACATTATTTTCTAATAAAACTCATATCATAGTTAAATCCACACTTATTTTGATACCCACAACTTTTATAATTAAAAATTTGCATCAAAATTTATATTTAATATTTTATAAGATGAATTTTAAGGTGATTATTGGCATATAAAATAAAATACTAAAAATTTTAATGGCCCAATCGTCAAAAGAGATGATTTTATCTCCATTTTTTTTCAATCATTAGCAATTAAATGAGGTGAAATTGGCAAATGGGTGTTTTTTATACAGCCTGAAATAAGTTTCTTTATGTGAAAAATTGCGGATCATAATATTTTTTTTTTCTAGAGACAGTTTAAAATTTATTAAATATTAAATTTATTTTAAAAATAATTGCATTTAATAATTTTAAGATCTATATCTCAGTTATTTTTGTATTTTGAGATAATGTTTTTATTCATATTCTGAAAAGAGGTTCCCATTAAATGAAAGTCAACGCTTTCAATTCTCTGCAGATAAACTTTGCCGCCATAAAATAGTTCGCAAGATAAGATAAAGATAGAGCAACTATCAATTTCTTATTAATTGTCTGAAAATATAGCTTTTGGTTTATAAAAAAAAACGAAAACTATTTTATATTACTTCAATAATTGAAGAGTCATAAATGTTTGTCTGAATTATTTTTATTTTTTAATATGTAAATAAATTTAATTTTAAACACACATATAATATATATTCAAGAATTTAAACTGACTTTTAATTGAAAAATCTAAACTCTTAATCATTAGATTAAGATGTTTTGTATTATCTAAATTGTTCCCTTCGCCGATCATTTTCACGGCAATAAAGTGCTGCTGCTCTGCAATTTAAAGTCAGAATACTTTACTTTTAATTTAATTTAAATTTGTTTTATATTTAAGGGTTATTTGATTGAAAAAATTTGGAGTATAAGTAAAATAAATATAGAAATTTTAATTTTTTTGATATTTATCTTGAAGTAAAATAAATTTTCAAAATAATATAATATATTCTAAATATATTATATAAATTATTTTTAATATATTTAAAATTCGCTTGATTTTTGACTTCAAGATTTGTCAATTTCTTCTTTATTCATGCCAACTATGTCCTACTCCTTCCACTTTCTATGAAACTTGTGGCACACCTCCTAAGTCAACTTGTAATTATTTATTATAATGTGTCAAAATTAGTTGGCAGGTTTACGTTATGTGAAATTATTGCATGTATAATCCATGTTACTCGAATTATTATATTTTGGCGGCATATTATTATATACATCTCTTATATACATAATAATTCACATCCAATATCTAGTAATCCGAAAGATTCGGATAACATTGTAATAATATCTCTTATTTTATTATGGCGAGAATGATAAATGTTAACTTTTAATGAGAATGATCAGCTTTTCATAATATGGTTAAAAATATTATATCAAAATAATACAAAATTAACTAGGATATAGATGTTAACTAATTTTTAGATATTTATCCTCAATTTATAAATTTACTCAAATTTATTTTACTCTCAATTAACTGATTAATTTATTAAAATAAAAGTTTATAACTTTCACATTTTTAAAATATTAATATTATATATATTTTAGTTATTTTTATTACTTAATTATTATATTATTTCACAATTAAAAGTTATCTTTGATATGACAATTAAAATACTACTAGGCGAAGCACGAATCTTGATGCTAAAGCAACCGATCCAAGAAAGTAGATCGAAAGCACTTAAAATATATCATTAAACTTTGGGATATCGGTTAAATCCTAAAAGCTCTTAAACATGAAGTGTTTATAGTCAAATCGGCGCCTCTGAGAGCGGATAACAAGTCAAGATCTCAAAATTTGACTTCATTTGAGCATTCAAATATTTAAAATACATCAAATGATCAAAGGGATCAGTTGTCCAGATGAAGTGGAGTGGAGGGTTTTGCATGTATTTATAGACGCCACTCCTCCAATCTATAAATAGCCCTCATTCCTCATATGAGGGGAGCGCAGAGAGAGAGAGAGCTCAAAAGAGCTCCAGCAAAATCGGCGCCACTGACCAATCCCATGCCACCGCCGGCCGCCGCCGCCGCCGCCATTCACATCATTCGCTCATCATGATGACTTCTACCCGCGATTGTCGCATTTTGCTGATTGTTCTCACCGCCGAATTGTTCGATTGCTTGCCACGTTCACCATCATCTACTATTAACAATCGTTACAACCGATCATTGTCACATAGTTGTTCCTTTCTCACTACCGTAATTCTGATCGGGAAGATCTTGTACAAACAGACATATTGCTTTTACTGCCGTGGTTTTCCCTCTTTTGAGGTTTTCACGTAAAAATTTTGAGTTTTATTGTTCACTCTATGTGTGGATTTCAACTAAGGCGAAAACTTTTACTCTACGCCGATCATTTGCAACAGGTGTCGTGGAAGAGAACCCTTCAATCACAATTCGTGAACACCCTTATATAATAGGCACATAGAATAACAGCCTCCCGCTCCAACTCCCATCACTCTCGAAATCAATCCTTGAACCAAAGATGCCAACCTTCTGCCTCACTTCCCCCTGATAGGCATGACCCTGTCGGTGAAGACGCGACAGAAATCTCTTTAGAAGATCGTGTGCGCCGAATGGAAGAGTCTCAAAATGAGATGATCCAACTTTTATGAGGAACACAACCTACCATCGGAAAACACATCTCCCCAAGATCGATCTTAGTGGGAGGTCAAAATGCTAATTTCCTTGATCGTTCCTCCGCGTAGAGACCGTGATGATCTCCTTAACAGTTCTACTCATCCATCACGCACAACCGACTAATCCACCAATTATTTGGTAGACACATTCTCATCCCGTTGACCCCACTTGTCATGTTATATGTAATTACGATGCTTAATGCATGCAAATTTCACCTCCAAGATAGAATCATCTTCCTCACCGCAGAATCTCACCTTTAGTTGAAGCTATTCTTCAACATCCTATTTCGTGGGTTTCAAGCTTCCGAACATTGATTCCTATGATGGGGCGACTGACCCACATGAACACATCGACCATTACAAGACTATCATGCATATCCAACGAGCTCGACACCGCTTTGTCAGTCTTTCCGTTACCCTCGGGACAAGCTTTTTTACTCCCCTTCCAAGGGAATCCATCCATACCTTTTGAACTCGCCAATATTGTAACAGTTCATTGCAAACCGGAGGATCATTAAAGATTCCTCCCATCTCTCCGGCATTCGTCAAAACGAGGGTGAATCACTTAAGGAATACTTCCGGAGGTTCTCCTAGAAGCTCTCCAAATACTGAGTAGACATGAACTATTAAGAGGAGTTTTCCTTGGAGGACTCGCCCAGGCCTTTTACTCGTCACTAATGAAGACACGGCCCACTCATACGACTTGGTTCATCGTGTGGAAGCAAAATTTCTGGCATATACTACTTCCCATCGCAAATAATTTGAGCAATCTACAAGAAAATGTAAAAGCACCCTAGGGAATGTGGACCGATAGTCCTATCAAAAGATGCAACAAGGAAGTCATGATCTCCCTCCACGACCCCCATATCAACGACGTGAACCACAGCTCGAAAAGGAATACACGAACACACATCTCGTTAACCTCTAATGGTTATTCGAGATGAAGAAAATATCAAGTGGCAGCATCCACTGAAATCAAATTCAGGAAATCGAAGTTATGGACATACTACTGAGGCATGCAAACAACTCAAAGAAGAAATTGAAAGGCTCATTCAAAAGGATATCACGATTCGATTTGTGAAGAATCAATCGACTCAAAGAAATATACATACCTCAAAGCGGGGCAACCAGACAATCATGACAGAAATAACAAAACAATCATCAAATAGTTGAGAAATTGAAACAATCGGAGGACCAATACTATCTAATCAAGTTCTCATTACCATCTCAAGAGCCATAATTAAGTCTCGCGATCATTCCATCACTTTTAATTACTCGACTTAGGAGTACATGTTCCTCATCAAGATTCACATCACCAGTGGATCGGTGACCCATGCTATAATGTTAAGAGAATTTTGATTGACAATGGGAGTTCTATTGATGTCTTATTTTACTCCACATTTCTTAACATGGGCCTGGTTAGGGAAAAGCTCCAACCCACTGTAGGACCATTTTACGGGTTTGATAATCGCCCTGTACGAGTAGAGGGGACAATCACCCTTCTTGTTATCCTTGTGAATTTTCTCGACAAGTGGCTCATTTAATCCAATTCATGGTGGTCAAGTCAGATTCAGCATATAACGCTATCTTTGGAAGGCCCCTCCAACCAATTTTCTTGCAAAATATCTCATCTTAAGATGAAATTTCCAACCCCGTTGGAGTGGTATGTGAAAATCAACAGATAAAGACAATCATGTTATCTCATAAAGCTCAACCACGCCTTCTGACGATCGAAGATTTTAATTTTCGAGATAAAGAAGTACCCTAGAAAGCTTTTCCTGTGGAAGACTTGCCCTTTGTTGCATTATCAGATGACCAACCATTATGAACAGCAAGTTGGATCTCTTCTCTCAGACGAACAAAGGGATAAATACATAGAATTCTTGCGTAAAAATCAAGACATCTTCGCTTGGAGTCTGACGGACATGCCGGGAGTCGACCCCAATGTGATCATGCACTCCCTCAAGATCGATCCGACATTCAAACCGATCATCCGGAAGTGAAGTTTTGCAAGTTTTGACGCCTCCGTATTGAGCAAGAAGTTAAGCTTCTGATGGATTCATACGAGAGGTACATTACCCTACATAGCAATGTTGTCATGGTTAAGAAAATAAATGGAACATGGAGAATGTGTATTGATTGATTACACGACCTTAACAAGGCTTGCCCGAAAGATAGTTTTCCTCTTCCTCAATTGATCTTGGTTGATGCTACATTTGGACATCAAATGCTCGCTTTTTTGATGCTTACTCTGGTTACAACTAAATAAAAATAAACCCAATGGATGAAGAAGCTACATCATTTCAAACATATAAAGGTATATACTGTTACCAAGTTATGCCATTTGGATTAAAAATGCTACCTATCTTTTATGTTATAAGGTCTTTAAAGACCTACCAATGGATGGAGTATATGTGGATGACATGTCAGTGAAAAGCTTGGAAGAATCACAACATATTTCTGACTTAGAAATATACTTTAACCTTCTTCGACGTTATAACATGAGACTCAACCCGACCAAATGTGCTTTTGGAGTTACGTTGGGAAAATTTCTTGGATTAATGGTAACCCACCGTGGGATAGAGGCCAACCCCAAGAAAATCAAAGCTCTCAAAAATATGACTCCTCTGAAGAATATTAAGGAAGTTCAACATTTGAATGGACGAATTGTTACATTATCCCGCTTCCTAGCCCGTTCTGGGGATAGATACTTGCCATTCTTTAAAATATTAAAGGGAGCTAAAAATAATAAATTTCAATGGACTAATGAATGTCTACTTTTGCAACTAAGGAGTATTTAGCATCTCCACCCCTACTATCCAAGCCTATTTAAATATGAGATGTTATACTTATATCTAAGTCTCTTCCCACGCGATAAGCCTTTAGAAGAAAGTGGGATACAATGACCAATTTATTATGTCGAAAATTCTCTCGATATAGAAAGTCGTTATCCACTATTGGCGTGGCTCGGCTTTAGTTTTCTCAAGACAAACCATGCTTCCAAGCTCACACTATCACTCATTTACCATTAAGGGCCATCCTACAGAGACCAAAAGCATCTGGGAGGTTAATCAAGTGGTCTGTAGAATTGGGAGAGTTTGATATAAATTTTCTACTATGCTATAAAGTCTCTCAGACTTTATAGTGAAATGCATCACCAACCCAGGAGCTATCTACATGCCTTTCATCTCCTCAATGGACCCTCTATGTTGTTGGAGCTTCAGGAAGTACTGGTGCTGGTGCGGAAATCTTACTTATTTCCCTCCAGCATTATACCTTAGAGTATGGACTTCACCTAAAATTTCTTACAACTAATAATATGGCTGAATATGAGACTCTCATAGTAGGGTTGAGACTCGCCATTGACTGTGAAGCTCAAGACTTAGTGATGCACACTGACTCTCAACTTGTCACCTCCCAAGTTGAGGGAAACTATAATGCTCATAATCCCAGACAATACCTGGTGAAGTCTCTTGCCCATTTCAAGACACATCAAATCATTCACATCTCGAGAGAAGAATACTCAAGGACGCTCTTGCTAAGCTTGCTTCTTCGCTACTACTGCTAAGAGAAGGCATGTTGAAAAATATATTTTCCTATCCAATGGTCATGGGTAATTCAAGCAATTGATGAGATAAAGGATCATTCATGGATGGACCCCATCATGTCTTTTCTATAAGAAGGAACTCTTCTTGAAGACCTAACTTTTACAATTCGTCTCTAAAGACAAGCTTCAAACTTTACTATTATTGGAGCTGAACTATACAAACGAGCTTTCTCTGGACCGTACCTCAAATGTCTCTCACCTTCAGAGGCCGATTATGCATTAAGAGATTCCAGGATATGTGGAGAACACCTGGAGGAAGGGCGCTAGCCCTTAAAATTATAAGGCAAGGGTTCTATTGGCTTACGATGAAACAAGACGCTTTAGAGTTCACAAAAAATGTGCAAGTTGCACTCTAACCTCCCTCACATGCCATATGAGCTCTCATCCATTCAAAGCCCATGGCCTTTTGCTCAATGGGGATTGATATCATGGGACCTTTTGATAGCATCGTAAGAATTTCATCATTTTAGCCGACTACTTGACTAAATGGGTGGAAGCCAAACCACTCGCTAAAATTATGGAGGCAAATGCTAAACAATTTATTTGGAAAAATATAGTACGATTCGGTCTTCCGCAAAGATCATCATCGACACAATACAATTCTTGGAAAAGTCTTTACATCCTTTTGCAAAGATCTTCACATTCATTTCTGTAGCACATCCTCAAAGCAGGCGGTGAAGCTTCAATGGGACTCTCAAGGACTAAAACCCTCTGAGAAGGCCGAGGAATGGGTTGATGAGCTTTCTAATGTTCTTTGGGCTTCTATATCGCACCCGGTGAGACATTATAACTTGTGTTTTGTACGAAGCTATTATTAGAGATATCGGGGTTCCAAGTCAAGAGTTCAATTATTGATCATGGCGGTAATGAAGAAAAACTCAACAACATTTTGACTACTCCCGAAACTTCGTGACATACTGCCGGTTGCTTCCTATCACCAAAGGGTAGCTCGTCACTTCAATAGAAGAGTAAAACCTCATCCATCATCATTGACTTGGTCCTTTCTGAAGTCTCGGCTGCAGTACAATCTGATAAACTCTCACCTCTTTGGGATGACCCATATGTGGTTATAGTATGGTAAAAACTTTCAAGCTCAAGGATTGAGGAGGAAAAACTTTACCTCGAACTTGGAACGAGAATCTCTAAAATATTATCGTAATTCCTCGCATAATTATTTGATTTTTTATTTTGTCTCATTTCCTCTTCATGTAACCCACTTAGTGGGATAAAGACTTATTGTTGTTGTTGTTGTTGTTGTTGTTGTCATTTTCTCTTAAAACCCATATACGTGTTAAAATCATCTTATGATTGTATCACTGAACTTATCAGAGTAATGAATTTATAGCTTTTTTCTTGCAAACTTGTTTCTTCTTCATTTAATCCTCCCACTTGAGAAATATACAACTCACGTTATATATCAATGGAAGATCAATCCCGAGGGGACTTTCCTCTTCCAGGTTAATGTCGCCAGTGATCGACAAACAACCTAGGATAGGTCAAAAGGTACTTGGTGGACTTCTCACGGCCTCTTCCACACAGGTTAGCGTCATCGAGTGAAGACTCTGACAAATAACCTAGGATAGGACAAAAGGTCTTTGGTGGACTCCTCACGACCTCTTCCATACAGGTTAACATCATCGGCGAGACTTCGACAAACAACCGGATAGGTCAAAATCAGTGATTCAATTCAATTCGCAGTCTGGGTTAGCGTCGAATAATATTCTGACCAATTACCCCGGATAGGTAAAAACAAAATAAGAGCATATCATCTAAAAAAAATTTGATAGCATTAACATGATGATATAAGAATGAATCAAGATTTTGATACACACTAATAACAATACATATAAAAAAATGCATCCTCAAGTGATGCTACATCATATCGTGATATCAGCGTCCTCCCACTAGGAGATACTCCCTTGGACTCACTCTCAACTCCTTCATCTCCTGAATCGGATGAAGAGTCTTCAGATACTTGGTTGGGAGACAGATCCTCAATACTAGCTCTGATCTTGCGATGTACTAAGAAGATTCTTTTTAGGAACCCTCGGATGAAGCCCTCCTCTAAACATTGGTGCTCCAAGTCCTTCACTTCAACATCAAGTATATGATTACGAGCTTCACGAACATGGTCTTGAGTGTCTTGAGATAAGCGGGAGTTCTTAAAGTCTTCCCTACTTTCAAGGAGATTTCATTTGCTTCCTTCGACATTATATGCTCCTTCTCGGAAAGCGATCTGCTGCTTTCTTCTCTAGTTCGAGCTCTCTTCTCGTTTGCCATAAGTCTTTTCTCTTCACGAGTCTGTCCTCACCTCAATACTCATCACGAGTGCACTCCATCTCGACACTTGGAGAGAGAAGTCGACATGTTAGCTTCGATTACCCGGTCATGATCCTCCAAAGTCGCCACTTCTTTGGCTTTAATACTCATCTTTCTCATACTCTCCTTGCAGATATTTTATCTTCACAAATTATTCCACTCATCTAAAGTGACACTCAAATGAGCCATCCTAATATTTGAGTTACCTATAAAGAAAAAAACCATCACAAATATTACACAAAAGAAAAGAAGAAGAAAAGAAGAAAGAAGGAGAAGCGTGCCAATTCATCACCTTCGTTGATGCATATGTGATTTAACAGAATGTGACTTAAACGAACTTCCCATCATGAGTTGAAAAGCTAAACTCTCGGAGGTCAAGGGGCGAACATCTTCTTAGATATCTAGCGTAGTCACTTGACATGTCTTCTTTTTCTTTAGGAAGAAACATTACCACCACCACGATTTTGTGGCTTCTTGAAAGAACCCTATGAATATAAGGAGACCTTTCATCACCTTTACTTGACCTCTTTGGTAAGAATGAGATCTCCCTGGATAGAAAGGCCAACCTTGAACATTCTATCTTCAACTATATATTTGCCAATGTGGCGTAACTCATTTGAGCTTCCTACATCGGGGATATTAAGAGTTGTCGATCTCATTCTCAGACATCGGAATGGATGGAAGGTCATTCAATCTTCTCCATCTCGGAAGGCCCCACTCATTTTTCACAAAAGAATCCATTAGACCAATTTCTAGATTGATCTCGTGGTGAAAATTCTATCCAATTCTTTATAGTCCGATAAGAAACATGTCCCTGGGTATCACATATAAATCTGCACATTCGACACAAGTATTTGATGTTCAAAGTAACACTACGCTCTCTGAAGAAGACAGTCAAACTGACGATGACCATTAAAACTTGAAATTAAAACTGTGACGAAGCTGCACCACATATTTTGAATATCTCAATCAACTCAGGAGCCAAAGGGAATTGTAGTTCCGCACGAAGAATCATCTTAGAAATAGTAAAGTACCCTGGCGGAGGTGAACGGGCTAGATCAGACTTTTTGGCAACAATGGCCACCAACTCATTAGGGAAGAAAAACTTTATGTGGAACATCATTAAACTATCTGATGTGATAGTGGATGGTATATCGTCTGTAGCCGTCACACTATGGGTTTTCTTCTGGCCATCACCCTGTGAAAATACATAATAAATAAAGAGGGAGAAATGACAAAAATCGAGAATTTTGTAAAAGCAACTCACTATGCGCTCCTTTTGAATCTCTGCTCACGGATAGCGATAAAATTTTTTTATGATCTCACAAAAGGATACACACACATATGAGAAAAGATAAAAAAAGAGAGAGAGAAGATATTCCCTGATGATGCCACAAATTACACATTAAGTCGTTTGAGCGATAGTTCACTAACGCTCCCATCTTGGCGGTTATCAGTCGAATCATCCATTAAAGTCGTGAAATCAATTTCCTAACGAAAAGTTGGAACCGAGCCTTGATCGCCTCCGAGCAGACGGTCGGCAGGTTGATGCCTCTTTCAGGAAAATGAACGGCGTAAATGCGGGCCTTGATCGCCTCAAACGGGGCGGTCGAAGTATACCTCTTCGAGGGAAAATCGAACAACGATGTACCGGGCCGATCGCTTCGAAGCGGTCCGGGTAGGTTGATGCCTCTTTGAGGAAAAGCGGAACAACGACGTATGTACCATGGGCCTTGATCGTCTCCAAACCCAGACGGTTTGACGAGGCCGATTGACGCCTCTTTCGAGGGAAAATAGGAACAACAATGTAAGTACTGCGGGCCTTGATCGCCTCCGATCGGACGGTCGAACGGGTTGCGCTCTTCGAGGAAAATCGGAACAACGATGTAATCATGGCCGATCGACTCAGCGACCCTCACTCAAGAAGAAAGCAGAGCATTGAAGCGCCAAGCGCCCAAAATTGCACGAAACCATCAAAGGCGTAGTTTAGGCAGGCGTGCCAGACCCTGCCGCGCTATGCGGCAATCGCTCAATGTGGCCAGCGGGTGCCAACAACCGCTACGCCAGCCATCTGGCCGCCTGACCCGTCGTCGCCAATCGTATACCCGACCGTCATTCGACCCATTGGGTCAGCGAGCAGACCCTCAGACCCGCCGCGTCGTTCGCGACCAGGGGCTATCCGACTGACCAAATGAGGCCAGCGACCGCACCACCATGACCCATGGACATCGCGGCTGATGCACATCGGACACCACAAAGTAAGGGAGAAAAACTCAAACCTCGAAATCATGCGCATACTTATACATCCATGTACATCTACTTCTATAGTCATAATATTGTGCTCCCATGAAGATCTGTTCTCTAAAACTATGTGGTTAATGGACACTCAAATTTCATTGAAGAATTTGTTATATTCAAGTAATTGACATATAAATATTTTTGGATGATTGAAATAATGATATCCAAAAATAGGGGGGCAACTGATATGATACTTAAAATACTACGGCAGAATCTTGATGCTAAAAAAGCGTCAGAAGTTGGCGGTAGATCAGCACTTAAAATATCATTGAAAACTTTGGGATATCAGTTAAATCCCTAAAAAGCTCTTAAACATAGAGTGTTTATAGTCAAATCAAGCGTCTCGATGAGCCGGATCTAACAAGCCTAAGATCTCAAAATTCTGACTTCATTTGAGCATTCAAATATTTAAAATACATCAAATGATCAAAGGGATCATTGTGAGCCGTCCGATGAAGTGGAGTGGTACCGGTTTTGCATGTATTTCTGAGGCGCCACTCTCAATCTATAAATAGCCCTCATTCCTCATATGAGGGGCAAGAGAGGAGAGCTCTAAAGATCCTCCAAGCACAATTGTGCATACTCGGCGGTTGTAACCGACCACGGCCGTGATTGATCTGTCGTCATCAATCAGTCTCCATCATGATGACTTCTACTAGTGATTGTTCCTGCGTTTACGCGGCGATTGTTTGCATTTACGCGTAATTGTTCCACATTTCTTGGGTGATTGCTCATACGGTTCACCATCGCTTCTACTTAGCAAATGTTACAATACGTTGTCACGTCACATTGTTCCTTTCTCATATACAATTTTGTAATCCCGAGTATCGGGAAGATCTTGTACTCTGAAATAGATACATAGTGGAAGCTTTTCTTGGGCTAGGCCGTAGTTTTTCCCTCTTTTCGAGGTTTCTACGTAAAAATTCTGGAGTTTTATTGTTCACTCTTTAAATACACATATTGTGTCTTTGAATTTTGCAACGAAGTTAAGGTGAAAACTTTTACTCTACCGCAACTGGTTTTCTTGCACGCAACAATCTTGATGACTCTAATCCCATCCTGTCATTTGTTTAGTAAAATTCATTACTACACCCTATGTGAAAACTAAACATATTATTGAAGGTTTTATTTATCTTTTTATTTATCCCTTTGTACATTATTCTCACGTGCAGCAGGTGTCCGCACACGCGATTTCTCCCAAGGTTAATTGCGTGAAAACCTCGTTTCATCCAAGGGTCATGAATTATTCATGCTTGTAAATTTGTGTAATTTATAAAAGCACTTAACCAGAGGCAACATATATTTTTTTTAAATCAGAAAATTTAAAACAACATAGCAAATGGTTCAAATGAATTATTGACAGCAGAAAGATGTTTATCAACTTGAAGCAACTGTGCGGGAGAAGGCATGAGCGCTAGGGTTCCCGACTCCATCTCGGCCGCCTTGTTTTGCAACTCTGGGCTTTCATTGGTGGTGGGTTTGCAAGTAAGCGCCTTCTTGCTTCCTTAGTTGCGGCTTCTCCGCTTGACTCCTTGGCCTCCAGCTTTTGCCGGAGGCTGCATTCATTCTCCCTTGCTCGCTCTACTCCTCTCCCCTGATCTCACATATGGACAAAGCATCCTCATATGCGTTTCCTCCCCTCTCAAACCACACACAATCTTCCTCCATTCTTGGGGCCCCTCCTCCCCCTCGGCCCTCTCCCCTAACCCAAAAATTGCCCCCCCTCTTTCCTGCAATTGGAAAGAATTATTAAAATCTCACAATGACGCCGTCACATCCCTCTCCCTCTCCTACATCCCTTCATCCGACATTGAAATCAGTTTTTCTGAAGCTGAATTGGAAGCTGGACAACGTGAATGGCTCTTTTCCCTGGTGGGACATGCAATTGGCAAGAGGCCCTTTTACGGTTCCCTTCTTACTGCAGTTAAAAAGAAATGAAACTTTAAAGGCCATCTGGATCTCCTCACCCTGGAGGGAGATTTTTTCTTATTTAAATTCTCATGCAAGGAAGATTTGGACAAAGTCTGGGATAGTGGCTCGCTTAAATGACCCTTTATCTTCAAGAAGTGGTCCTGGGATTTTCATCCAGTGAAGGAACACTTCTCCGACATTCCTCTTTAGATCAAACTCCCAAATTTCTCATTATGTTGCTGGAATGAGGAGGGTCTCTCTCGAGTTGAAAGCAAGGTCAATGTCCCGCTAGCCGTCGACAATCTTACTGCATCTAAATCCCGCCTCACCTTTGCTAGGGTCTGTGTGCAGGTGACTCCGTCATCCCCACTTCCTGATTCGGTCACGATGAATTTAAACGGAACAAAATTTGAGCAGGCTATTCAATATGATTGCGTGCAGTGCTCAACTTTTCCCACTCGGACGATTGCCCTACATCCTAAAACTCAAACCACTACCCAAGGCATGGCAAAGCGCTCGCTAGTCGTGTTGTCCCTAGAGATGAAGGAATGAATCCACCAATTGCCACTCATGATTCCTCCCCTCCTCTTCACATTTCTGAAAACCAAGCTCAACCTCCACTATCCGGATCGCCCACCACGGATGTTGATCCTGCTCTCAACAACACCACTATTAATGACCTTAACCAATTGCCGGCCCAAACACCTCCTTCTCCTGATCGGGAGGAAGTCGATCCTTCCCTAGAGGAGGGTTTGGCTGAGGAGGACATAACTCATGATACAAGCCATCTTTACAGCATCACTACCCGGTCAGGAACCTTCTCCCCTTCCAAACTAAACTCTTCCTCCTCTCAAGACACCTTACCAAAACCACGGCAAAAAACCGGGACAAAAAGCTGCCAACAGTAACCCACTCTCTTCCTTAGCCAATAAGGCTAAGAAGAAAGACAAATCCTCAAATCAAACCCCTTAGATGACACTCCCCAAGTTTGGCTCTTTGGAAGCGTCGGGACTTATGGTGAAGTGACTTATGGCTCTAGGCTTATTAAGGAACATCATCTTGAAATGTGCTGTCTCCTTGAAACAAAAATCAGTCAAGATACTCTATTGGATGTCGTGAGCTATAACAAGTTAACTCTGCTACCTCATGAACAGAGCTGCAACAATTTTGACGTTACATTGGGTGGTCGTATCTGGGTGAAGTGGAACTCTACTGCTCTCTCCTTCTCCCCTCTTATCATATCCTCTCAAATTATCCATGGTATTGTTTCTCATCATTCTCAAGATTTCTATGTTTCCTGGATTTATGCTCATAATGATGCCTTTGGAAGGAAGGATCTCTGGAAGACTATAAATTCCATAGCGACTTCAATGTCCTCCCCATGGATTCTCCTGGGGGATTTTAAATGTGTTCTCAACTCAAATGAGAAGATTGGAGGAAATCTGATTCCCCCAAACAGACTTCTTTACTTTAAAGATTGTGTAGACGAAGCCAGCCTCATCGATATGCCTAGCACTGGACTGCTCTTTACTTGGTCGAACCTGAGAATGGATTATCCTATTCAATCAAAAATTGATAGGGCTTTGTGTAACTCTACATGGCTGGAATCCTTTCCCTCATCCTACTACAAGATCACCCCTCCACTCTCTTCTGATCATTCTCCCTTGATTGTTCAACATCCGGATCAAGCAAAGGGGCCTCATCGTTTCATGTTCAGGAATTACTGGACCACCTATCCCAACTTCTTGCAGCTAACCAAGGAGGCCTGGTCCCCTTATGTCTATGGTGACCCAGTTTTTGTTTTATTCAAGAAGTTAAAGAGGGTCAGAGATGTGCTCAAGCATAGCTACTGGGAGAACACCCCACTTGATCAACAGCTTCTCAGCCTTAAGAAGGAGCAAGAGCATCATTTAGCATTGTTGGAAAAGTATCCTTCTAACTCTCTTACACAATATCCATGACATCAATAACCAATATATGGACACCATTAGGAAGGAGAGCCTCTGGGTGAAACAAAGAGCCAAGAATTTCTGGATGACGCACTCAGACGATGATCTCAAATACCTCTAGTGTTCTATCAAAGAAAGATGCAACACTAACACCCTAAAGGAGCTGCACACTGATAGGGGAGTCTTCTCTGATTCGATTGAGATAGCTCATGAAATCTGTAACTTTTACTCTTCTCTTTTCAACAAACTGAGCACGATCTCCTCTTCCTCTTTAGACATCCCTGTGGAGAATGGGGTGCCCCCTATTCTTTCCAGTGATCTCGAGGCACCTGTTTTGGACCAAGAGATCTTATCTGCATCACAAGAGATCCACGAAGACAAGTCTCTTGGGTCAGACGGGTTTACCTCTAAATTCTTTCTAAAAGCTTGGGAGGTTGTTAGGGGCAATTCTTGCTTCTAGGCATTTCTTTAAAACAAACAAGCTACCCTCATTTTTTAAGCACAATATTATTACTCTTATACCTAAACAGAAGCATGCTACTTCCTTGGCAGATTTCAGACCAATCTATCTTTGTAATACCTTTTATAAAGTTATTGCCAAAATTTTGGCCAACCGACTCAAGAGGGTGCTTCCTGCTATTATTCATCCCTCCCAATCGGCCTTCATTAAGAATAGGGATATTTCTGATAATATTGCTCTTTCCCATGAGATGTGTGCTGACTTATACAAGGTATTTTCAATAAAGCTTTCTGCATTAAAATTGACATGTATAAGGCCTTTGACTGTGTGAACAGGGAAAGCCTACTACAGAGGATGATCTAGAAAGGGTTCCTGAAAGTTTTCGTAAATTGGGTAAGAGGCTGCATAATGGATGTTCCTTTTTCCATTATTTTAAATGGCCAAATTAAGGGTTTCTTTTGCTCCTCTAATGGTTTAAGGCAAGGATGTCCTCTCTCCCCCTTCCTCTTTGCTATCGTAATGGACACTTTTGCTTGCCTCATGGATCAAAGTGTCACAACCTCAGGCTTTAAACCCATTGTAAATGGGAACTGCTCTATTTCTCATTTGCTCTTTGCAGATGATATGCTTGTCCTTGGAAGGGATGGTGCTCACTCTCTACATGCACTTAAGGATGTTCTGAGTACTTTTTCATCATTTAATGGGTTGGAAGTTAACAATAATAAATCCTTGATTTGCTTCTCCAAGCACTACTCGGAGGCTGACTCTTGCTGTAGAATTCTCAACATTAACAAGGGAGAATTCCCTTTTAAGTATTTATGACTTCCTCTCGCTGCGGGTGTACTAAAAATAATTCATTTTACTCCTTTGCTGGATAGGATCACTTCTTGGCTAGCGAGGTGGAAGTCCAAATGGCTTCTTATGGGGGTAGACTGCAATTAATTCGATCCTTAATAAATAGTTATCTTTCCTTCTGGATGAGGGCTGTAGCTTTTCCAAAATGTATCATGAAAAACTCGATCTCAATTACAGCTAAGTTCTTCTTTCATGGGGATATGATAAAGAAGCTCCATCCAATTTCTTGGTACAAAACTACACTACCAAGGGGAAAAGGGGGCACTGGCATACAATCGGTTAATATTCTCAACATTCTAAGTAAAACTAAAATGCTGTGGAGAATCATTCATCGGTCTTTCTTGATGGCTTCATGGATGGTCAGCAAATACGGCTCCATATGGTCTAGGTCAACAAGAAGTTCTACTCTCCGGAGAGAGCTCCAACTCACAGTTGCTCGTTTTAAGGATAAGATCATGTATTCCATAGGTGATGGTCTATCTTGTTTCCTTTTTTCTGATCCTTGGTGCCAAGGTAAATCTTTGCTGGATCTCTTTGGACCAAACTGTCCTAATTTATTTAATCTCCCCATTAACTCTCAGCTAAGTTCTATCATTGAAAACCATAGCTGGGTGATACCTGAGTCTGTCACGGCCCGGCTCCCCTCCTGTTCACATGTCATTCACTGTGTCTCTCTTACCACAGGTAAGGACACCATAACATGGGAGGGAGCGGATACCATATCTAGCAGGAAGATTTTGGAGGCCTATTACAGCAACTGCCCATCGTTCGATTGGCCTCAAACCATTTGGTTTAAAGGATGTGCCCTAAATTATTCTATTTTTTACTGGATGGCCTTCCTAGAGCGTCTTAAACTATCTGATTTGCTCTGATCCCGGGGGATTGGAACTACCAGGGTCTGCTGTCTTTGTAATCTGGAAAGAGAATCTCACTCTCACATCTTTTTTGGATGCACATTCTCCTGGAATATCATAAAATGCATTCTGCCCAATGGCAGTTTTTTTTTGGTTCAACCTACGTTTAAGCAGGTTTTGGAGTCTACTTCACTTTTGGAGCACAATGCCCTGAAACGCCTCTATCTACTCATCACTTCTATTATTACTTACTCGCTTTGGTGCGAAAGGAATGCCAGAATCTTCCAACTGCGGGTTACTCCTTCTGTTTTTTTCTATAACATTAAATTAAGAGTGGCGGCGAAGCTTCGTCATTGGAATTTTAAAGCATCTTGGCCCCCACATGTCACTGCCATTTTGGAGAATTGGAGGAATTGTAGTTTTGACACTTTCATATCGCTATGATTTTTGGTTTTTATGATCTTTGTGATCGATTTCTGCATCAACTCTGGTTTGGGATGGTTTTGCTACACTTAGTTGTGTTTTCTTACATTGTGCACTGGACAATGATGAAAAGGGTGGATTTGCGTTGGGTGTTGCTGGTCGATTGTCGCATGGGATCTCTCCTTGGATGGCCATCGCCTGCATATATCGAATGGATTCCCTTCCTTCACCTCTGCAGTCACATTGCCGGTCAAAATGGTTGGAAAGACCTTAATTATCATATGGATTTGGCAAGAGTTTTTGATGTTGTGTTCCTTAGCTGGTGGATTGTATTTGTCTTAGGCTGACTATATTAGTTTCTTAAAATTATTTTGTTACTTCGACGATGGAAACCGGAGAGACCCTACTACTTCAGTTTTGCCGTAAGCCTGGGCTTGTCCGCCCCTGAGTCAAGTTTTTGGCTTTGGGATCTTTCGACCCTTGTTTTTTTTTCTTTTTACACTCTTTGTAACTCTTTTTTATTTTCATTTGGATAATTTAATTGGGCACTGCCCTCATTTTTTCCCCCAAAAAAAAAAAAAAAACATAGCAATTAGCAACTAGTTGTCTTCACGCCAGCTTCGGCACGTGTCACAAAAGGAGAACGATACAAACAACATATAAGCCAAAGCATTTCCCCACCGCCACAACCCCCATACACACCGAAGTTTTCATTTTATATATTTTATTGATAACTAACGGTTATATATATATATATATATATATATATATATATATATATATATATATATATATATATATATATATATATATATATAATCAAAATATTTTTTATATAATTAATATTTTATAACATTAATCATATGTGTGTGTGTATATATATACACATATGATTAATATTATAAAATATTAATTATATAAAAATATTTTGATTAAATTCATTTATGTATTTTCATTACTTCCTTATTTCAATTATTTCAAAAAAATCAAACATAGATAGCCTATGGCCACCAATACTGATAGAAAATTATATATATAATAACTTTGGATTATATCCCCATTTGACCAATTATTCCAAAGCATTTTTTTTTTCGGTTCCAATTACAGTAGAACATGTCTAAGTTGATACTGTCTTAGTCAATAACCTCTAATAGTTAATACTAATGCCTCATTTCGACATTTATTAATAAACCCAAAGTCAATAATTAATACTACCATTCAGAAAATTTTTTATATTGATAACTACTAAAAACAGCTACATATTTATTACAAAATTTGAAATCTAAGCTATTTAAACTTTCGAGAAATACTGGGAAATTGACTTCTGCACAAGCTTGTTGGTTCTGATCAATGTGATCTTGTCCTTGATCTTCTGGATGACAGTAAGTGTCTCCATGTCAACGACATCTTGCTGCATCCAGAACTGTTCCAGCAGGCTCGCACACTGCAAAGCCTCGGAAGCCTTCACAACTGTAGGTTCCTAACTATCAACTTTTTTCTTACCGATTCTGGAGAGGTCCTGGATGATCTCAGCCTCGGTTGGAGCGTAGGTCATCTCCAACTCATTTGGATAGTCGATGAGTGTGGATGTCCATTGGGTTCCGGTAGTGAAGATCATGGATGTCCATCGTTCCTGAAGGAAGCTCATGAACCTCGCGCTCCGCATCCTTGATGATGTCGATCAACGAAAGTGCATCCTTAGCCATCGGGAGTGTTCAGACCGCCGTAGGCTCAGAATGGCTAAGCCTGATTGTCTCTGACATCGGTGGTCCAAAGAATGTCAAGCTGATGGTTTGCGTAACATCGATCTTTCTATAATTTCTAAACTTCCTTCTTGTGCATGGCTAAGAGAGCATGGTCATCATCTCCCTTATTTAGCTCCGCAATGTCAGTCAAATTGTAGAATATCCGCACCTCCCTAGCAACAAAAAATCAATTAATTAAATGACAGTATCTTTATTAATATCCCTCCTAAGTTAATACAATGCCCCTGATCCCGGGAGTATCAATTTAGACAGGTTCTACTTCATATTAAAATATAAGGGATAATGTCTCATATATTACATGAATATTTAAACATTTTACTTTTGAGATCTGTCATATATCTCAAAGAAATCTTAACAGCATTGATTGAACAAACAATACTCTCTTCAAAATATTATAACTCAAAATTTTTAATATACCCCGCACATCATCCCTTCAGCTCTAATATATCAGATGAATTAACTTTTTAATGTAGGTTATAGCATTTACCATCCCTTCAATTCCATGACAACTTCTCATATTGTTGCCCTTTCCCGAAAAAAGAAAGGCATTGGGGTTCAAACACTAAGTTCTAACAAGAGTTTCAAACACTAGGTTCAAAACTAAACTTCAAACTAATTTGAAAGTTTTTGAGATTATATCATGACTTTGATCTAGTTTAAACTCACAATCATGTGTTTGAACAAAATTTAAGTCTTATTCAAATCTTATTCATCCTCTTAATTTGAGTTTGAACCTCATAAATTCAATCCAATTCAAACTTTTGCTTCAAATCTAGGATGTGAATCTTAGCGTCAACGTAGAGGTTCAAAATTAGCTTTAATTTGGATGTTTGAACCTTGTAGTTTTTTCATAATTTGCCAACGTTTATTGCATGAATTTATACTTATTTCATTTACTTTATTATGCCTGCAAATGTGTAAACTTATTATTATTATTGGAAGGCACGACATAATAAACTTCACATACATGATTGTGTAATTGTGATGTGGGCTTCAAAAATTTGCCACTGACCTCTTGATGAAGAGAGTAAATTAAATGTCGGTGAAATTTTCAGAAAGTAGATGGAATAGTAGATAAGATACTACCCAGAGATTTTACCCTCATTTTGAGAGGACTTTAGATCTAGTTTCAGGTTTCCGATAGGCGCAAGCACCTATAGTTAATTACCCCTCTCAATGATGAGAGAAAACTTTTGATTAAGGCTAGTCATTAGATTGTTGAATGCGAGTATATAGTAACAACATGTGGATTTTTGAAATTTGAGATTTAGAATTTATGAAATTCATCATTATTTAACTTAAAGCGGATAGTTGGGGGAATGATGACGCGCCCGATCTAGATCCCATGGTTCATCCCGTCATGATCCACGTCTACTTAATCGAGGTAGTAATTCAACCCGACAAGGATCTTTGTCAGCAATCATAGGTTGTGTAGTCCAAGAAAATCTTGTGGACCTGGGGTGGTGTTTATCTAAGGAGACAATATTAAGTCTACCTTAGCTAACATAGGGCTTTTTGCCCTATCAAGTTCACCCTATAGTTCACAACTCAAAGGGCAGAGCCATTGGATAGCATACGAGCTACAGTCGTGACTATGATATAGGAGAATCAATTGGCGACAACCACTCGGTCAAAGGACTCTAGCTATAACTGCATCATGTGGACCTTACTAGCCAAGCCACACAGTCAGAGGACACGGGCCACGTCTTTGCTGACATGAGATTATTTGAGAGTAAACATAGTTGTGTACTTGATTTGACATTGACCCCTTTGTGAGCTAGAGTTTTCTTAATTTGTCACCTCCGAAAAATTATTGCGGAAGAAGGATTAGGTTTTAGCTTTAAGTTTTTTAAAGATTGAATTTCTTTTGAGCATTTAATATTTAATGACATGTTAGATTTTACTTTTAGATTGATACTTAATTTGAGTTAATTTGATTTGAAATCACAATCATGTTTTGATGGATGCATCCCCTCCGGTTGAAATCTTCATTCAACACAGCTATCATCGGGGTATATAAGTTTACTTGATCTTTTAATTTATTATTTCAGATCATGTCGACTCTATTAATTTAATAATAGATGATCAAATCTACTGTCATATGATAGAATTAGCTCCTCAGATATTTTAATAAGTTAGAAATATTATAATAACATATTAGATTTTTAGGTTTTGTTAACCTAGACCAGGTCCTAAGACCCAAACAAGAAGCAACCTGCGCAACATCCTCAGACACTAAGTTTAAGCATTTAGCATTATGTCGGGGACCATGAGGGTTACTTAGAATACTTGTATGAATTTGGAAAGATAAATTGAATTGAAGATTATTTTATATTTTGTACAAGAATTTATCTTTTTCAAATGACTGCACAAATTCTGAAGCACTTAAATTGAGTGATAGTTGGCTCCATAATTTTTGCAAAATTAATATATTTGAAGTCTATTTAGAATTTAAGCCAACGCCTTCTGTTTGCTTCTAATTTTGTGTTACAGATTAGGTGGCGTAAAGTGTTTCAACTCATGTTCAATTGTTTAGATTAATGTTCATTTGTTTTTATTAGATATGCAACTAACTTATTGTAGGCTATTGTTAGTCAGATAATTGAAAGTCCAATTTCTCTCAACAGCTTATCACATTGTACTTAGTTCTATTATTGATCTTATTACTCGTTTAAGCTTCAAAGATGATTCTTTAACTATTTTATTTTCATTAATTATTAATCTCTATTTTTTTTATGAGATTTTAGACCTGGACGTCGTCCCCACATGGGGTTACCAGAGTTTGAAATTTTCCTACCATGCTTAAGAAAGCATGCATAGTCAGTGTCTTGAGACATTGTGGCTTAAAGAGTTTTCTAAACCCATCATGCTTAAGAAAGTGTGCATAGGCCTTTAATATTTGTGTTTGAAATAAAACGAGCCTCACATCATCCTGTGTAGGCGCATTGAGCTGAGGCCTTCCCACCACGCTTATGAAAAGCATACATGGTAGGTGTCTTGCGACACCGCTGCCTAGTGATTTTCTTGCACCTACCGTGCTTATGAAAAGCATCGCATTGCCTTCAAACCTGTATGAAAACTATTCTGATTTCCTCGACATGTTGAAGCAACATGCACGAGTACTTATATCTAGCAAATATTTGCAATTATATTGAAATGGTAAGTAGATAAATTGAATATGCTAGGAAAGCATATGTACAGACGTTTGAAATGAAATTCTACAGACTCCCGGCATCATCCCTGTGTAGGGGCTGCATCGGGAGTGCTATAGCCTTCTCACCACGCTTATGGAAAGCGTGTATAGTGTCTCACGATACCACTTAAAGAGTCTTCTAAACCCATCACTCTCAAGAAAGCTTGCATAGGCCTTAAATATGTGTTTGGAATAAAATTTGGCAGCCTCTCGTCGTCGTCCCCATATAAGGGGCTGCATCGGGAGTGCTGAGGTCTTCCTACTACGCTTATGAAAATTGTGCATGATAGGTGTCTTGCGACTCCTTGGTCGAATGATTTTCTTGCACCTACCGCACTTATGAAAAGCATCGCATAAGCCTTCGAACCTGTGTAAAGAGTATCCTGATTTCCTCGACATGCTGAAGCAACATGCACGAATAGTTATGTCTAGCAAATTTCCCTGCTATGCTTGAGAAACGAAGAGGTACTTATGATCTCGCACAACATTTGTTACAATTTTATTTTCATGAATACATCGAAGTGAGGCAATCTAATAGATCACAAATAATATCACTCCACCACAATATGATTCACATTTTTTGTCATTCGCCTATCAAATTTGCCAATCAACATGACAATAGGCATTTATATTAAAATTAGGTACCCCTTTGCCATCTCTCCATCAAACATCAGAGCATTATTACTTTTCCAAATTTAACAGATGCAAATAATAAAACATAAATAGATTCCTATTTTTCATAGCAAGTAGATAGCAACATCAAATCCCACAGATTTTGAAATTCAATAATCCCACATTACCCGAGAGAGGGTTTATCATTGCAATGATTCGATCAATAATCTACATGTAAATTAACAAACCTAAATACTATCAACTTTTGTTGATGGATGGGTGTCAGGTATCAAGTCAAGAGCTCAACTTAAGCTTCCATACCTTCGATTATGGAATCAAAGTAGGAGCACCTGTCCAATTTCTTCATAACAAGTAGTAGCTGCTCTTCTGAACAAAAATAGAAGAGCAAGATCATATAATATTCCATGTGACAAAGAATCCTTTGTATAATACCTAAATTCAATCAATTATGAAATAATAGAGTTCCTGGTTTTGGTTTTGGGAGATGGAGGGCTAAAAGTAGAGGGTTAGCTATCTTATTACTGAAGCCATTTTACACAATTAAGCCTACAATCAATATTATTTTTTCTGCACCTATAACTACAAATAGGCTACAAAAAGGATAAAAGAATATATTCATGGTGATTTATTACCCAAAATTCTTCTACTACAGATCAAGAACAGCTTCGCCATGCATTCTCTTTACAAATCGTTCAAATTCTAATAAGTTGCATCCCTCCATAAGGACTGGACTGAGCCTGAGGTAAGTGATTGAAGACAGGTGTCTTCCATCTGGATCATTTAGTGGCTTGGAATTTTCTAAAATTTTGTTGTAACTGTCCCTATCATAGTTAGGGAAAGCATTCACACTTCCTACAGGTATGGAAGCATCCCAATTAGTTCTAAGATTTTTTTATGGCGTAGATGCATACCCATATCCAGGTAAATCCATGAGATACTAGCTATCGTTTATCCTAAAATGATTGATGCATTGTGTTTTACTAGGCTTCTTGGAGGTGAGGGCTAGGTGCTTGCGGCGGACGAGTGAGTTGAGGATGGAGGATTTCCCAACGTTGAAGCGTCCGATGAGAGCGAAGTCCGGGAGGGAGTTGGTCGTGCAATGCTCGGATCAGACGGATGAAAATGGGTGACGAGTCGCTCGACTACGGGAGAACGGGAGACGGGGAGTCTGTGCGTTCGGCTGGCTTGGTGCGTGTGGCTGTAGACGAGCGGCAGAGACAGAGATTGGGAGGGAGGGCTTCAACTCTGGCTGCTCGCGAATGACAAGAGAAAAGCTTATGGCTGTGGGAGAGTTGAGCGAGTTGCGGCTAGGAATAAAAGTTGAGGCAGTGAATAGTTTCGTCTTAGGGTTAGTTCTTATAGGAGCATTTATAAGAGCATTTATTTATTTTGAATAAAATCAAACCTAATTTTAATTTTTGTGATGACACAATAATATAATTAATATATATGTTGATTTTAAGTTCTTTCGATGTTCCGGATGACGGTATTTATTTTTCAAAGGCCGTTTGTCAAAGCCAATCGTCAATTATTCAAAATTACGCATTATCACTTTCGATCGCTCTACATTCGCACAAACTCATCTGAATTGAGCGTGAATAGTCTCATTTGATAAGTCTCAATATTTTGAAGCTAATGGAATGATTAATTTCTTGAACGGAGGTCGTTTGGGCAATGTCGTCGCATCTTGACCTCGATATGCGCGTAGGCTCATCGATGAATTTTTCTTGATCGGTTAGCCGTCGAATTATGCAATATGTATATTCTAATCAATTTTGATGTTTTCAACACGATGATGAAGTCCATTCATCGATTGGATGTCATTTAATTGATTTCGGTGATGTCTGGTACATTTTAGCCTTGATTTGCGTTATTGTATTCGAAACCATCGACTTCGTCTTGTGAACTTGACTTGACTGATGTAACATACATGGAGGTCAACAAATGCTCTCCAACAAATATGATTCAGGTATGGAGCGAGTCATGTTTTTGAAGGCTGATTGACCCTTTGGGTTGACCATGGATCTTGAATAACTTCAGCCTCCATTTCAATGGGTTTGCTAAAGAGCTTCTTCTACCATCTATTCTCTACATCAATGGATTTGTTGAAGATCTCTTTCTTTTGTGTCATTGTAAATTTGGGTTTCCTCTGACCCTGACTTCATGCTTGATCGGGTTGGATGGAGGAATCGGTTTGTTTGCTTTGATATTTAAAATTATTTTTGTCTTAGCTTTAAGCTTGATGGACTTGATGAAGGATTGACCTGATTTATCCATATTGGCTTGTCAGAAAGTGTATGTATGCCCTAAGTCCTATGCTCGCTACTTTGACGGACTCGTTGAAGGGTGCATACAGATGACCCAGCCTCCCGGCTTATATTAGGTGAATGTTGAGTTATTAGTCTAATAATGTGTAATTTAACAGACTGAATAACTATGAAATTTCTTTAGTCTATCCATTGCCTTTGTGTGAACTATAGAGTTGCTTCCTCAGTCCTGTGCTTCCTGCTTTCGTGGACTTGATGAGGGAATTGGCTTTGATCTATGCTTTGTGCTTGATCAGACTATTTGAAAAGAGAGAATATCATCTTAGGTAATATGAAGATTGATTTGAGGCAGCTCTGAATTGAGAATTTTCTCATATTGTCTTGGTCAATCGATCAAGAAGAAAGATCTCCTGGATTTTGGTTGTTTGTAATCACTATGCTAGATTTGGTTTGGGATTGAATGCCTACCGTCATTATATTGACGAGCAGAGGCTCTTTCACTGCGACCTTTTCTTGTAATTTGTTGAGTGAGGAGAGCGTCAGTGACTCGACCATTTGTGGGTTTGTTGAGTCTGACATTTAAAACCTACTCGAGTCTTCGACTTAAGCTGTTATAGATTAGTGACTTGGTCATCAGACTAATGAACGGAGACTCTTTCACTATGACCTTTTCTTGCAGCTTGTTGAGTGAGGAGAACGTCAGCAACTCGACCATTTGTGGGCTTGTTGAGTCCGACCTTTAGAACTGTCCTTGTCCTAGACTTGAATATGTAGAGGTTGATGTTTTCCAACTTAGCTGATTGAAGCTTCTAAAATTAGAAGTTCTTCTGACTTGATCTTCAGAATTTGACAAATCTGGGAGACAAATATTTGAGGTTTATGGCTGTATTTTTATGCGCAAAAATAGATTCTTTTGGTAAGCAAGAGCTTGCAACTTTAATAATAGCAATTGTAGATATGTTAAGGGATTTCAACATAAAGCTCGATGTTAACCCGAATACATATACAAGAAGACCTGTTTCAGGAGAGGATTGAACAATTTTGATTATAAAAACTAAAAAATGCCCCCTATCTAATAGGGGGATTGCAGGCTAGTTAAAGAATATTTTACAAAGTCTAAACTTCTTTAATATAAATAAACATAGCTCATTTTAATTATCATATATATTTATCTAAGGATCTTGACATGAAGCACGATGTCAACTTAGCTAAATATATAAAAATATCCCCTATCTAACAGGGGGAGGCTTTCACAATAACTTGAAAATGCTTTCTCATTTTATGAGAAAATCTTCAAGTGACATTACATGTGTATTGACATGAAAGCCTTACTAGTGCAAGATTCATTTAAGTATTTATATACTTATTCATAGTCAGTTGCGATATTTCTTGAGATATCGACCATTGATTGGTGGCATCGATCGTTGACCATTCTTGTCAATAAGCTGGTAGGCTACTCCTTCGTACACCTTCTCTATGATGTAATGATCTTCCCAGTTAGCTGTGAATTAACCATCGATCTTACGATGAGGGATGATTGGCCTTCTCAACACCAGGACTAATTCATGTTTCTAGAATGTCCAAGGGAGTACTGAACTATTGAATGCTTTAAACATCCGCTCGATATATTTCTAAACTTTGTTGAGCTTGGAGTCTGACTCCGTCAAGCACATCCAACTCTTCCATTCGCAGGTGAGTGTTCTTGTCTTGGGTAAGATTGAATTGGACAGCTACTTGAAGTGATGGTAGTTCAACTTCTAGTGGTAAAACAGCTTCAACTCCAATTGTTAGAGCATAAGCAGTGGTCTTGATTGGTGTTTTGTAAGTTGTTTGTATGCCCAGAGCGCTTCCACCATTTTAGTGTGCCACTTTTTTATTCCTTGTGAGAATCTTTTTGAGCAACTTTACTAAGATTTTATTGAATGCCTCTGCCAAACCATTGGCCCTTATTATTGTAGATTGATGAGTACTGCCAACTGATTTTGTGTTGATAAGTGATTCTGTATATCTTCACACTCTTGAAATCTAGGTCATTGTCTGAAATGATTCATCGTGGCACACCGAATCTATAAAAAATATTGTTGGTGAAGAAGTCAACGACTCGATCAGCAGTGACTTTCTTAAACGGAGCAACCTCAGCCCATTTGGAGAAGTAGTCAGTAGCTGCTAGAATGAACCAATGTCCGGCTGATGATGGAGGATCGATCGGTCTAATTATATCTGCCCCAAATTTCGAATGACCAGGATGCTATTGTTGGTGTAGAGGATTCGGAGGCTGATGAATGAGATCCCCATGGACTTGGCATTCATGGCACCTTCTGGAATGATCAATGCAATCTTTCACCATCGATGGCTAATAGTATCCCATCCTTTTGATTTTGTCACCATTTTGGGACTGAATGTGCTCACAAAGTCTTCATGAATTTCAAACATTACCTTGTTGGCTTCATCCGCCCCAAACATCGCACCATTTTTGTTCAAAGATCTACGATAATGTGTCATTAACATAAGCATATCGTAGGATTCTTTTTGTAATCTATGTGGCTAGTGATTTATTGTTAGACAATTTGCTTTCACTGAAATACTCGATGAAGGGTTGTGTCCAATCATTAGGCTCTTCCACTATGAAAGCTTCACATGATTTCTTTATAGTACATTTGGGTTTTTTTTCTATTTCTTCTACTTGTTGTGCTTTGGGAGAGTGAGGAGCAATTTGAATTGCTTCCTGCTAGCTTGAATTTGGTGTCCCTCTATTTTTGGGGAATATGGATTTACTAGCTGCAGAACTCGAAGTGGACACTTTAATAAACACATCATCGTCGTTCGTGTTCGCCTTTTCTTTTGCTAGCTTGGCCAGGCAATCTACTTTACTATTCTTCGATCGAGAAACTTGAGCTAGTTTAATGTTTGAATTTGCTTCATGAGCTCAAGCACTCGTATTAATTTATGTAGACCCAACACTTGGTTGATCACCAACTGAGAGTCTTCAAAAACTCTCAAATTTTGGATGGCGATGATAACAACTTCTTCGAGACCTGCCACCAATGTCTCGTATTCAGCTTCATTATTGGTTCTTGGCTTAGTCAGCCTATACTAGTGCCTCATTATGCCACCCTCTAGTGTTATGAAGAGGAGGCCAACACCAGCTCTTGCTTTTGGTAGATTTGGGGGCTGAGCAAGCTTAATAGATGATGCACCATCAAAATATATTTCCCAGATCTGTAGCTTTTCTATTTCATGGATAAACAAAATTTGTTCATCAAAAAAATCATCATTGACTGTTGAATCTGCTGGGATAGGATGTGCAACAAGAAAATCTACTAGTATCTGCCATTTCACAGTCTTCTGAGATACATATATATTATCGAACTGTAATAGAGCATAGCCCAACATGCCAAACGACCTGTCAACGCTGGCTTTGTCATCAAGAACTTCAATGGATCGATCTTTAAGATGAGTGTTATCTTATGTGACAACATATAATGTCGAAGCTTTTGAGCAGCAAAGATTAATGCATGACAGTGCTTCTTAATCGAAGAGTATTTTGCCTCAGCTCCTATTAATCTTCGACTGATATAGTGCAACACATTTTTTTTGCCTTCTTCATTGTGTGTAAGCAATGCTCGAGGATTCTTCTAATAGCCAGTATACAAAATGAGAGGCTTTCCCAGGATTGACGCCTCCAAAATTGGTGGATTTAATAGGTATCTCTTGATGCTATTGAATGCTTCTTGACATTCGTTGTCCCACTTAAATAGTGCATTCTTCTTCATCAATTTAGCAAATTGTTGACACTTGCCTAACAGATTTGATATGTAGCACCGGATGAATGCCAGATGTCAATGCACAAAACGAAGTTAACGAAGATTCTTCGGCGATGGCATATCCACTGTCACTTTGATTTTATTAGGGTCGATCTCAATTCCTCTATGTCGCACCACATAGCCAAGGAACTTTCCCAATGAAACTCCAAATGCATATTTAAGAGGATTCATCTTGAGATCGTACTGCCTAATTCTTTCGAAGACCATCCTTAGGTCATTGAAATGATCTACTCTTAACAATGAGGTCATCCACATAGCATTATACTTTCTGATGAATCAACTTGTCGAAGATGCATGTCATATCCCTCGATATGTAGCTCCAGCATTCTTCAATCCAAAGGGCATGATTGTATAATAATATATACCAATTGGCATTCTGAATGATGTGTATCTTTCATCTTCATGAGCTATCTTGATTTGATTCTACCCTGATGACCATCCATGAATGAGAACATGTCATAGTATGAAGTATTATCCACCAGTAGTTCTAATATTGGAAGCATAAAATCATCTTTCGGGCATGCTTTGTTCAGATCTCGGAAGTCAATCTAGATACGGATCTGACCATTCTTCTTTCTCACTAGAATAATGTTGGCTATCCAATCTGCATATTTTTCTTCTCGGATAAAGCCTACTTCGATCGGCTTCTTAGTTTTTGCAATTACCTATTCTTTAATCTCCAACCTCATTTGCCTATAAGCTTGCTTAACAGGTGTTGCATCTGCCTTGATGACTAGTTTGTGAACCGCATCAAGGGATAAGTCCATTTCAGAGTATGTCCAAGAAAAGCAATCCCTGAATTCATAAAGTGGGGCCTTTAATTTTTCAACTTTTTCCCGGAAGAAGGGCACTAACGAAGGTTGGACGGGGATCATCTTTTGTTCCCAAGTTGATTTTTTTTAGTTCATCCATGGTAGCTGCTTGCTCACCATCCTCAAGCTATTCAAGTGCTGGTTTAACTTCTACTTTATCATCGTTGGTCAGATAAACCTCATAAAGATTATCTTCATTTTCAATTTTAGTTTGAACTTCATTTTTCGCTATTGCATAACAAAATCTTCAAGGATGCCTACGTTGGACGTATCTAAGACCTTTAGATGTATGTCTATCACACTTTCGTAAGGTCTGTGGACTTTTCAAATTCCAAAGGGTGTCAAAAAGGTGAGCTCGCCACTTATCATTCCAACATCAACTCCAATTTGTGCATCATCTTGTGGATCTTTAAAGGATAATATTTTGGCATTCTGGTTGGCACCATATCGTCAGATTCATCAAATTGTATGAGCCAATCAGAATCTTGGTGATAGCATTCCTCAAACTTGTAAAATGAAATTCCACGCTCATCACTTCCATGCAAAGGATGCACATAGAAAGTCTTTAACTCTTCAATAATGTGAACCTCACATGGAGTGATTTCCTTGAAGTGTTGAAAAGGAGCTGACACGACCACTAATGAATTTTCTGATATCAACAGGTCTATCATTCTTCTTGAAAATAGGCACTGAACTTCACTTTCATAAGTAGGTTCAGAATCATAATCGGAGTCTAAATATTCTATAGTTTTCTTTTCTTTCACTAGAGACTTGTTCACTCCCTCAAGCCCAACAGGATGATCATCCTCTTCTTCTTCTGTCTCATTGCCCAGATGAGGGACTAGCCTTTTCAACTTAAGTGATGCACTAGCTACTTTAGGAAGAGTAAGCGTCGCCTTCTTTCTTCTCTTTTCTTTTTTCACTTCTTTGGATTATTTTGTACTCTTTGAAGTAGAAGCCTTGGTTTTTTGAGGTCTGGGTTCCTTCAACAAATATTATTTCACATCTTCATAGATTTTAGCTTCATGGACTGCTAACAGATGAAGATTACCAAGAATTCTATGTTCTTCCTCATCTCTTATATATTTCATGCATTGGTGCAAAGTAGATGGGACTATTCCATACTCATGTCGCCAAGGATGACCCAACAACACCTTGAATGAGGTGTCAGCATCAATGACATGGAATTTAGCTTCTGTGTAAAGTTTCCCGAATCTTAGTGGCAAGGTAAAATATCCAAGCATCATTTTCCCTTTTTCATTGAAGCCGTGGATCATCAATTTACCTCGCCCTATATGTTGAATGGCGAGAGACTAACCCTTCAATGTTTTCAGACTCATGAGATTGATATATGAACCTGGATCAATTAGAATTTGATTGATTATGACACCATCGCTCTCCACATATAATGGGCAATTGTGTTCTAATGTTCTGAGCATAAGATCTTCCTCAAAGAAAGGTGGGTCTTGAGATTGTAATATTTCAATCATACACCGCTCGACGAAGTACGCTTCATATTTCTCTAGATTCTTAAGAGTTTGAATTAAGGTTTCACGAAAATCTTGCGACATCAAGAGGGCCTCATACACATTCAATTGTGCAGTGATCTTCCTCAAGTGAGACAAGATGTTATAATCGATTCCTTTATCCATGTTAGACTTCTTCTTTGAATTTTTGGGAATGATATTTTCATTAACTTCTATATTCTTGTTATTGCCTTTATTTAGCATTCATTTCTTCTATGATGATGGTAGCACCTTGCCACTTCTTAGCTATACTGAGGCTACTCTATCTTGCTCAGATTCTTATAAAGAAGTCTCCTCTTCAGAATCATTGTTTATGCCTGAGGATCGGATGGAGCCTTCAAAATCACTTCCCAGTTTTATGCCCTTCATCAATGGTGACATTGAAGGCTCTAACTCATCTTCATCCGGAAAGCACAAGTCTTCTTCTGAGCTATCATCTATTTGCTTCACCATAAGATAAAGCTTGAATGCTACATCATTGGTGGTTCTTCTTCTTGGATTATCTTGAAGAAATGAATTCCATATGAGAGTCCAAGGATGTTGAGATAACCCGACAGACTTCTCCAAAAAGAGATTCTTCGTCATCATTTTTTTCATCATTTGTTTCAATGATTTGGAGTCGACATGAAATCAGCAAGCTTAATTGGTTATTTTGTTGGTCATTGATATTCTTCTAGATTATTAATAATCTTTTGGGTTGTAGATCTCTTCTTTATCTTCTTTAATTGGCTGGCCTTTTGGAGCTTTTGGTAAACTACGAATAAGCTGGTTCATAGGTCAGGAAACACTAACCACCTTAGACTACTTCTAAAGAGTAGAACCTTTTAATGTAGATTCTACCTTCACCACCGGTTCAAGTGAAGATTTCTATCTGACACCCGAAATGCCTTCTAACTATTTTAACATTTTCATAATTTCCTTTGAGACCGCAGTCTCCCATTTATCTTTCTCAACTATCTTTTCTTTTGCTTTATTTTTTCTATGAGGGCACGAGAACGTAACCACCATTGTAGATTCTTTCTTTGGGTGAATAAGTACATTATTGGATAGCATGAATTCACCCTTTTGTACTTCCTTTCTAGCCAATATTTGAATACATAGCAATCTTCTATAGGGTGGCTAACGACCCGATGATATGGATAGTAATTTGGGTTGTCAATTCGTCTTGACTCTTCAAGTCTTTTACATTATGGCAACTCCAACCCTTCCTTGACTGCTTGCTGAAATAGTTTGGCCACACTTTCCCTTTTGAATGAGTATTCCTTGCTCACTTTCTCCTTAAGAGATGGATGCATTTGATCATCATCTCCTAATGATTATCTTGGGCGCTCACCACTACCCGAAAGTTCTGGGTTTGTCATTGCCTCCAAGAACTAACTTGGTTGAGGATTGAAGGATGGTTTGACCTTTTCTTCAAAATAGATAGGTCATTTCCCCTTATCTACATTATAGGTTGCTCGCTTTTATTTATTTGAATCGTGTGAAGTAGTGTGAGATTCACTTCTCCTTGATTCTGAAAACTTTCCTTTCTTAGTTATGTCTAAATGGCTTTCAGGCTTGGAAAGATTCAACTTTTTTAATTTTGCCACTCGATCCAGTAGTTCTTGCAAGGTGGTGATGGAAGCCATGCATAAATAGTGCGCCATTTTATCATCAATGTTGCCCATCAGCAACTGAATTGCATGTTACTCTTCCAGCTATTGCTCGCACTTCATGCACATGTTTTGCCGGAAGTTATGTATTTGACGACTCATCCTTCTTCCTTTTCTAGTGAGATCTATTGTAGTCTTTCGACGCACTAAAATCTTTTGATTAACATTGCCTCAGCTCGGTGAATGTCTTAACGAGTCATTTGGCAACTCACAGATCACTCAAAGTTGAAGTTGCTACTAACAACCGGCAAAATAACAAGGCATCATTGCCCCCCAATGTTACCACAAAGTTGCTTTAAATTGTGCTAGTGTCGCCTTTGGGTTACTGCCATCAAATGAATGGAATTTCAACACTGAGTAACCTTTAGGATACGACACTTGGTCATATTCTGCAGGATATGACTGACCTCTGTTCACCAGTTTCTTCACCTATTCTGCAACTATGACAGCTTTAATTTTTTCACTTATAATAGTTTCAAGTTGTACAGCTGTCACTGGCTCGGATGTGCTCAGTATATGCTGAGAAGTAGGTTGAGCAGTCATTTGATTGACTTCATTTCTACCATCGTGAGCACTTTATGCTCTAAAGGTTTACAGTGCTTGCTCAACTGGTGGATTGATGGGCATAGTGTTGGTTGTTTGATGATTGATAGGAGGAACTGGTGTAGGCACTGCGACAGCGTTCCTCTGCATCATTTGCATCATGAGATTCATCTACATCATCATCTGATTCATCTTTGAATTCAACTGAGAGATCTCTTTATCCTTCACTTTTGTCTGCCACTGCATTTGCCTTTGCACTTGAGCAAGTGTAACAGTGTTAGCGAATAGCTTGTTATCTTCTTCTTCTTGTTCCTCTTCTTGCTCGTCACTTGAGGAGGAACTAAAAGGTTCTGCTTTCATTTGACCTAGTGCTGGCTCTTCGATGTGGATAGGAGGTACAACACCATGATGCTGGATCGGTACTGTCATACACTAGATGGTTCTCCGATGTGTTGTACCATATACACCATATCTACTCCCATGATATCTTCATCATCTTCCTCTTATTCTTGCAGCCTTATCTCTGATCAATGTCTCCATATGATTTTAGGCTCAGAATGTGGAATGAACATCTCCACGATTGGAGGTCTACTATCAAAATCAAGGGAAGATTGTTTAGGTTGGTGATGGGATTCTCTAGAGGATTCTCCAGGGTATCGATCACCACGAGCCTTATGAATCATAACATTCTTTTTAAAAACCCATTTTTGTTGGGTCCTGTCATTAGCGAATTTTCGAATATGCAAATTAGATGTCATGCCTTTTTGCCTTTCTATGGCCGCTTCTTCTTGAGGCTTCGACCTCCAGACTTATTTTCCCTTCTTCCTGGACCTTTCGGCAGCGAATTCCCGAATGCGTGGTTCATGTGTCACACCCCGATGTTCACTGTGCATGGCTTATTTGTAACACTCCTGAGTTCTTACTACCTTTGATGGTAGCTTCTGCAATGGAGCATTATTAGCATCTCTAATAATTGGCCTTCGATATCTTTTCTTCATAAGGCCTTATTCTTTTACAACATTCAGCACCTTGTGCACTCTAGAGATAGAGTCTCAGGATGCCTCTTTTGTGGGGTTGGAGCTTGGTATTGTTGCTCCCATAATGATTGTTTAATATCACCAATAAAGCAATTCCTTTTCACCCACTTGAGATTCTCAAACTTGTTATGAGTGGGAACACTACTGGTTGTAAGGTGGTGTATGTAAGGGCTCGGAGCTAATGGGCTCAACGATTCCTTCATCTCCTCTCGCCTTATGGTTGATTCCTCTAGATGAGGAGGCTTCAAAGATCATGTTGGCCTACAAAAAAGGTCGGTAGAGTGTCATGTTCACACTACTAAATTTTTTGCCAGTGATAGTTCTCTTCATGGCTGAAGCTTTAGTATGTCTCAACCTTTCAAATATAGAGGCTCTCTTTCGAGGAACCTCCTTAGTAGTAGCGATAGGAGCTTTAGTGTACTTGGCCTACTGCACAAGTTGATGTGCAAGTTGTGCATGATTGTCTCATGTGGGCCAAATAATAGTTTGAGCAATGATCATTGGAAATCTATACTACCAAATTGTATAGTAGCTCCAGCATCCTCGGTGTTGATGACAACATTAGCCAGACGGATGTTGGCTCCGTGGCTCAGCTGCATAGTGAAGGGTGTGTTTTGAAGATTCATCTGAAATGAAAGATGAGGATTAGTAATCAGTAATTGATATATCATCCCACATTTTCATAATACAGAGATATAACAAAATAAACATGATAAAATATGAAAATAAGTTATGAATAAAATATTTTCAAAACTTCAAAATTATGTTCATTATAAAAATAATTTTGAGCTTTAATCAATTTAACTTTATAAATAACTTTAAGTTTTCATTTTACTATACTCCGCTGCTATCATAGCTTTGATTTGACTAGCCAAAGAAGAAAAGAGAAATCTATCCCCAGCAAAGTTGCCAGAAATCTATGGGCTCAAAATTCACCACCAACCTCTCAATGAAGAGAGTAAATTAAATGTTGGTGAAATTTTCAGAAGGTAGATGGATTAGTATATAAGACACTACCCAGAGATTTCACCCTCATTTTGTGAGGACTTTATATATGGTTTTAGGTTTCCTATAAACACAAAAACCTATAGTTAATTACCCCTCTCAATGTTGAGAGAAAACTTCCGATTAAGGCTAGTCATTAGATTGCTGAATGCGAGCATATAGTAGCAGCATGTGGAGTTTTGAAATTTGGGATTTAGAATTTATGAAATTCATCACTATTTAACTTAAAGAAGATAGTTGGGGGAACGATGATGCGCCCGATCTAGATCCCATGATTCTCCAACTGTCCATGGTCCCTACTTTAGTCACTGAGGTAAACCTGACCGAAGGATCGAGCCATGGGTTCGGCCCAAGAAAACCTTGTAGATTGGTGTGGTGTTTGTCTATGGAGATAATGTTAAGTCTACCTTAGCTAATAAAGAGCTTTTTGCCCTATCAAGTTCACCCTATATTTCACAACTCAAAGGGGAGAGCTATTGAGGAGCATACGGGCTACAACTGTGACCGTGATATAGTGGAGTCAATTGGAGACAACCACGGTGAGGACTATGTAATCGATAATGGAGCCTACTAGCCAAGCCACATGTGAGGACAGTCACGCCCCACCATGAGATTATTTAAGAGTAAACATAGTTGGGTACTTGATTTAACATTGGCTCCTTGTGAGCTAGAGTTTTCTTAATTTATCACCTCCGATAAAATATTACGAAGGTGGATTAGGTTTTATCTTTAAGTTCTTAAATATTGAATTTCATTTGAGCATTTAATACTTAAGGCATCTTAGATTTTGCTTTTAGATTGATACTTAATTTAATTTAATTTGAAATTATAATCACGTTTTGATGGAAGCATCCCCTATGGTTGAAATCTTTATTCAACACAGCCATCATGGGGGTATATAAGTTTGCTTGATCTTTTAATTTATTATTTTAGATCCTGTCGACTCTAGTAATTTAATAGTGGATGATCAGATCTACTATCATATGATAGAAATAACTTTCTAGATATTTTAATAAGTTGAAAATATTATAATCACATTATTAGATTTTTTTAGATTTTGTTAACCCAAATCCAGTTCTAAGACCCACTTGGGAAGCAACCCACACAACATCCTCAGACACTAAGTTTAAGCATTTAGCGCAATATCGGGGCTTGTGCGGGTTACTTAGAATTCTTGTATGAATTTGGAAAGATGAAATTGAATTGATGATTATTTTATATTTTATACAAGAATTCATCTCTTTCAAATGATTGCATAAATTCTGAAGCACTTAAATTGAGTAATAGTTGGCTCCATAATTTATGCAAAATTAATAAAATTTAAGTCTATTTAGAATTTAAGCCAACACCTTCTGTCTGCTTCTAATTTTGTGTTGCAAATTAGGTGGCGTAAAGTATTTCAACTCCTGTTCAATTGTTTAGATTAATATTCATTTTCTTTGCATTAGATATGCATCTAACTTGTTGTAGGATATTGTTAGTCAGATAATTGAAAGTCTAATTTATCTCAGCAGCTTAACATATTGTACTTAGTTCTATTATTAATCTTATTATCATTTAAGCTTCAAAGACTATTCTTTAACTATTTTATTTTTATTAATTATTAATCTCTATTTTTATGAAATTTTAGCAGCCTCCCGGCATCGTCCCCATAGGGGGCTGTTTCGGAAGTGTTAGAGCATTCCTAGCTTAAAAAAGCATGCATAGTTAGTGTCTTGTGATGCTGCAGCTTAAAGAGTCTTCTAAACCCACCATGCTTGAGAAAGCGTGCATTGGCCTTTAATATCTGTGTTTGAAATAAAATTCGGTAGCCTCCCGGCATCATCCCTGTGTAGAGGGCTGCATCGGAAGTGCTGAGGCCTTCCCACCATGCTTATGGAAAGCGTGCATGGTAGGTCTCTTGCAACACCACAACTGAGTGATTTTCTTGCATCTACTGCGCTTGTGAAAAGCAAGTATAGGCCTTCAAACCTGTATGAAAATCATCCCGATTTCCTCGACATGTTGAAGCAATATGCACGAGTACTTATATCTAGCAAATATTTGCAATTACATTGAAATGGTAAGTAGATAAATTTAATATGCTAGGTAAGCATATGCACAGGTGTTTAAAATGAAGTTCGACCTCCCAGACTCTATAAATGACGGGAGTGCTATAGCCTTCCCACCATGCTTAATAGAATGCGTGCATGGTAGGTGTCTTGCGACACCACATCCGAGTGATTTTCTTGCACCTACTGCGCTTATGAAAAGCGTAGTATAGGCCTTCAAACTTGGATGAAAATCATCCTGATTTTCTTGACGTATTGAAGCAACATACACGAGTTATATCTAGCAAATATTTACAATTACATTAAAATAGTAAGTAGATAAATTTAATATGCTAGGTAAGCATATGCATAGGCGTTTGAAATGAAGTTCGACAGCCTCTCGGCGTCATCCCCGTATAGGGGGCTGCATCGAGGAGTGTTATAGCCTTCCCACCATGCTTATGGAAAGCGTGCATGGTAGGTGTCTCGAGACAGCGCGGCTTAAAGAGTCTTCTAAACCACCATGCTTAAGAAAGCGTGCATAAGCCTTCAATATATGTGTTTGGAATAAAATTCGGCAGCCTCCTGGCATCGTCCCCGTGTAGGGGGCTGCACTGGGAGTGATGAGGCCTTCCCACCACACTTACGGAAAGAGTGCATGGTAGGTGTCTTGCGACTCCTCGGCCGAATGATTTTCTTGCACCTACCGCACTTATGAAAAGTGTCATAGGCCTTCGAACCTGTGTAAAGATCATCCTGCTTTCCTTGACATGTTAAAGCAACATGCACGAGTACATAGGTTTAGCAAATTTCTCTCCTATGCTTGAGTAACGAACAAGTACTTATGATCTCGCACATCATTTCTTATAGTTTTATTTTCATGAATACATCAAAGTGAGGAAATCTAATAGATCACAAATAATATCACTCCACGACAATATGATTCACATCTTTCATCATTTGCCTATCAAATTTGCCAATCAACAAATGACAATAGACAATTATAATAAAATTTGGTACCCCTTTGCCATCTCTCCATCAAACATCAGAGCATTGTTACTTGTTCAAATTTAACAGATGGAATTAATAAAACATAAGTAGATTTCTAATTTTTCATAGCAAGTAGATAGCAACATCAAATCCCATAGATTTTGAAATTCAATTGTCCCACACTACCCGAGGGAGGGTTTATCATTGCAATGATTTGATCAATACTCTACATTTAAATTAACAAACCTAAATACTATCAACTTTTGCTGATTGATGGGTGTCAGGTATGAAGTCAAGAGCTCAACTTGAGCTTCCATACCTTCAATTATGGAATCAAAGCAGGAGCACCTGGCCAATTTCATCATGTAGTAGATGCTCTTCTGAACAAAAACAGAAGAGCAAGATCATATAATATTCCATGTGACGAGAGTCCTTTGTATAATACCTAAATTTAATCAACTAGGAAATAATAGAGTTCCTTGTTTTGGTTTTGGGAGATGGAGGGCTAAAAGTAGAGGGTTAGCTATCTTATTACTAAGGCTGTTTTACACAATTAAGCCTACAATCAATATTGTTTCTTCTGTACCTACATCTACAAATAGGCTACAAAAAGGAGAAAATAATATATTCATGGTGAATTATTACCCAAAACGCTTCTACTACAGATCAAGAATAGCTTCGCCATGCATTCTCTTTACAAATTGCTCAAATTCTAACAAGATGCATCCCTCCATAAGGACATGACTGAGCCTTGACATTTTCTAAAATTTTGTTGTAACTATCCCTATCATAGCAAGGGAAAGCATTCAAGCTTGCTACATGTATGGAAGCATCCCAATTAGTTCAAAGTTTTTTTTGTGGCGCAGATGCATACCCATATACAGGTAAATCCACGATATACAAGTTATCATTTATCCTGAAATGATTGTTGCATTGTGTTTTACCAGGCTTCTTGGAGGTGAGAGCTAGGCTCTTGCGGAGGACGAGTGAGCTGAGGAGGGAGGATTTCCCAATGTTGAAGCGCCCAATGAGAGCAAAGTCTGGGAGGGAGTCGGTCGTGCGATGCTCGGATCAAACGGATGAAAATGGGCGACGGGTCGCTCGGCTGCAGAAGAACGGGAGACGAGGAGTCTGTCCGTTCGACTGGCATGGTGCGTGCAGCTGTAGACGAGCGGCAGAGACAGAGATCGGGAGGGAGGGCTTTGGCTCTTGCTGCTCGAGAACTAGAAGAGAAAAGCTTGCGGTTGTAGGAGAATTGAATGGGTTGCAGCTATGAATAAAAGGCAAGGTAGTGAATAGTGGCGTCTTAGGGTTAGGTCTTATAGGAGCATTTATAAGAGAATTTATTTTTTTGATTAAAATCAAACCCTGATTTTAATTTTTGTGACGACATAATTATATAATTAATATATATGTTGATTGTAAGTTATTTCGATCTTTTGGACGTAATGGCGTATTTAGATCGGGTTTGGTTTAAATCGATCTTAATGGAATTCGGTTTGAAATTACACATTATCACTTCCGACCACTGGACATTCATGCAGACTCGCCATAATTGAGCACAAATAGTCTCATTTGATGGCTTTCGATGTTAATGGAGCGATCAATTTTCGAACGGAAGTCGTTTGGGAAGTCGTGACTTCCCGACCTCGATATGTGCTTAGGCGCATCGATGAATTTCCTTCTTGATCGGTTGGCCTTCAAATTATGCAATATGTATATTTTGATCAATTTCGATGTTCTGAACATGATGGCAAAGTCCATTCATCGATTAGAGGTCATTTTGATTTATTTCAATGATGTCTGGTGCATTTTAGCCTTGGTTTGCGCACTATTGTATTTGAAATCGATCGACTTCTTATGAACTCGACTCGACTGATGTGACATACATGGAGGTCAACATGTGAAAGTAATTAAATAATTTGTAAGCTTCAAATTTTTTGTGAAGTCTAAGAAATATTTCATGAGCTATTTTGAAAGCTCATAATGTAATCATTTAATTTTTTTAAATAAGTGTTTCATGAAATTGAAATTGAAGAAGAAAAGAGGGTGTGGTAGCTAGTAGGGAGGAGTGATACCTTGTGCACTAGATTTTTGCAACAAGTAGAAAAGCTTTGAATCCGATCTCTATTTCTAGCTTGTTCTCTTGATTTCACAAGGGAAGAGAGAAGAAGAAGAAGAGAGTGGAGTGAGCCGATGGCTAAAGGTGAAACCCAAATTCAATTCCAAATAATTGAAATCTAAATCAATTCCGAGTCCAAATTTCCCCTTAAGCCTTATGACCCATTCTCATAAGCTTAATCAAATCTTAACCCAAATTATCTCAAACATGACTGATTTCTTTATAAATCAATTATTCCTTCATTTATATTCATAAATATAAATGAAATTCATACCCAAATGACCAAAACTAAATCAAACTAAATCAAACCAAGCCAAATCCCTTCTTAAGCCCTATGAACCTACCTCCATAAGTTTAATCAAATCTTAACCCAAATCAACCCAAAATCAATTGGTTTCTTCATAAATCAATTATTTATTCATTTATATCTACAAATATAAATGAAACCACCATCTAATGACCAAAAATGAATCAAATTAAATTGATTTTCTCCTTACCCCTTTTGACCTACCTCCATGAGTTTGGTCAAATTTGCTTCCAAGTCACTCCAAACTAAAGTGATTTTCTCATGAATTATTTATATCTTCATTTATATCCCCAAATATAAATGAAATACAAATTCAAATAGCCAAAAACAAATTCAAAGTCAAACTAAAATGCAATTCAAGCCTTTTTAGTCAATTCCTTGGACTTGGCTAAATCCTATCTAAATCGAGCCAAAAAAATGAATTTTCTCTTGAATCAATCATTCCTTCAATCATATGTCTAAATATAAACCTAGATCACAATTATTAAACCAAACTCAAGTCAACCCAAGTCAAGCCCAAGTTAGTCTTTTTGACTTGATAACTTCAATGAGCCAAAATCCATTAGACTCCAAATTAATTGCAGTTGATTTGTATTTCAATCCTAGGCTCATATATGAGTTCAACTAAACTTGAATCAAGCCAAAACCAAATCAATTGACCCATTTAGGTCCACTTAACCTAAAATGGCCTAAAGGACCTTTTTGAGCCAAGTTCTAATTCAAACTAAATTGGATTGAACCAAGCCCATCCAAATCCCATATCATGATCAAAAATCACCCTAAGATGATCAACCACCTTGAATTGGGCCAAACCAAGTCAACTTAGTCCTTTGACCAAGGTAACCTTTAGCCCAAATAAAAGCTAAACAAGCCAAAACCCATCATAAGCCAAATTGATTGAAACCATTGATTCAAATCAACTCATGATCAATGATTGAACATGACTTGACCCCCAATTGAGCCAAACTAAACTTAATTGGTCATTTGACCCAAGTTGACCTAAATTGGCCTAAAAAGCCAAAATGGGTCAAACCATGATCTAACTCAAATTGATTACAACCAATGGCTCAAGATCATTCAAATCATTTATTGAACTTGACCAAAGCCATAATTGAGCCCAATGTTACCAATTGGTAAACTTGACCTAACCTAGCCCAAATTGACCTAAAAGATCAAATTGGCCAAAATCTAAATTAAACCCAAATTGACTCAAACTAAAACCTACAATCATTTTTAATTAACTAATTGAACATGAATCAACTCCTAACCCAACCCAATTTAGTCAAATTGGTCAACTTAGCCCATTTGACCTATTTGAACCCAAGTGAGCCAAAATCAAACCTAAGCCAAATTGATTGAAACAACTTGAACTAAAAGACTTCAAATCATCATTTGAACCTAACCCAAGCCTTGGTTTGACCCAATTTATTCAGTTGGTCAACCTAAGCCAACATAAACCCATATGAACCCGTTTGACCAAATGAAGCCAAAACCCATAAAATTAACCCATGAGACCTTGATGGCTAACCAGACCCGACCCAAATTGACCCTAGGTCAACCCAAAGTTTGACCATGAGCCATGTGGGCCGCAAACAAGGGGATTAGCCATTGGACAAATCTCTTTGCATTAGATTCCTTCTCCATTTGGCAAAGTCCACTCTCCCATCTCTTGGGCAACCATCCAATTGCCAAATGAAGTATGCCTAACCTTCCTAGCCCACTCTAAGCACACTAGGACTTGCCATGAACCAAGGGGAGCTGAGTTAACTCACCTCCCATGCAAATCGAGCACCACACAGACAAAGGAAACCAAATCTCCTCATATCAGAAGCCACCTCCAAAGCTTTCCCCACTCATGGCGAGCCACATGGACCTGATGGAGACAATTTCGGTAGTCTGACAAAGGCTAGCTCTTGAGAAAATGGGATTAAATCTCGTCCGTCCAACTCAATAATTGAGTGGATATACCCCCCAATTCGAATAGGAATTACATCATTCATCTTCGTTTGAGCAAGAGAGAGTAAAGGAGAGTCTCCCACATCCATTCCCCAAGCTCCTAAGCTCCCCCATTTTTCTCCCTTCTTGATTTTACATCAAACTGAAATAGGGGAGGTCGATTTCCATTCAAGCTTTCTCATTTCACCACCAAACTCCAATTTTTCATTCCTACACCATCACCACACGATATTGAAGCCATCCAAATCATTTCCAAAGCTCCAAAGCCACCGAAATCTGGAGTTCAATCAAGGCTGAAGCTCTAAAGTGTGCGAATTGGTCGTCCAAGGGATCTACTCCAGATAAAGGCCCTAACTTCTCAACAGGGCTTCATCTCTACTAGACAAAGCAACCTCCATTGATCCCACCATCGGTCTTGAGCTCCGGTGAGATAATTCTTCAAAACTGATCCTTTGCTCAAGTGTCATTGGTGCTTTTTAAAGAAAATTTTCATTGCATACGATCTTGACCATTGGATGTGTTCGTCTCCTTCCCTTGATGGTGTGGGTTGAGTTTGAAGTTCATCCAAGCTTGGGTGAGCTCAGATCGAACGATCCATGGTGGATGGATGTTATCGTTTGTCACTCTTGAGAAGGAGGATCACGGGTCGTTCGTTCCGCCTGATTGGAATGGACGGTCGTGATCAAATCATGTTAGATTAAACAAAATTTCTGCCTTTAAGCTTCGGGTTTGATCTGCTCCATCTGATCTAAGATTGGACGACGGGGATGAATGCCGCCGCCATGCTAAGTCAGTGCGCGGATGTGACAACTTAAATAACTAATCACATGACGCCATGAAAGTAAAATGCATTAGCACACTGGTCGATGGGATTTATTTTAATTAAGGTTAATTAATGTGTTTTTTAGGCTGAATCTTTCATAATTCATAACAAATTGTAGAAAAATCCTAGCCTTTTTTTAAAACCTCCCTTCACTTGAATTGATAGATTTTCTGAATTCAGGTAACCTCAAACTTTCACTAGCGCCTTTGCTTTGAACAAGTAGAAAATGCAAATAATGGCTCATTTTAAAGGTATTTCAGAGGAGAATCTAATAAAAACATTTCCCTTGGGTTTTGAACAGTAAACATAGCTTAATTAAAGTTTAATTAAAATTTTAATTAGCTTAATTACTCTCTAATCTCTTGACTGATTAATCCCAAAATTTTTGAGAATATTTGAGAGGATGACCTCTGCCTCATTTAATTTTAGATTTATTACTTGTTAAATTAAGAGGATTGATTAATTAAGCCCTAATTACCCTCTTAGCTTCATTAAGGAGTAATTAAGTCTTGAACAATAATTATTTAATTATTTGAATTCTTTTATCACTGTTGAACAGTAAGGAGACTTAGGGAAGTGGATTGGAGCCTCTCTCTTAATCCTTTTCCTAATTCTCTCCCTTTTTTCAACTAAAGTTCTAATTACTAATTAATTAACTAATTAAGGCTTAAATAGTCAAATTGGAGTTCAAATCCCTTTTAATCATGCTTGATCGAGTGGATGGCTTATGGAATTAGGTTGGAACCTCCTTCCCTACCTTTTCCCTTAAGCCTATCTCATTTCAAGATGATTATTAGCTTTGGTTAGCCTTTCTTTTTTTAGGAGAGATGGATTAATGGATTATTGGTTTAATTGATTTAAAAATTTTGATTAAATCTGATTTGTTTGTTAATCCATTGGGGTATAGCTTTAGGTGTTCAAGAACCTAAAGTAGCTTAATAAAATTGTGATTAACTCACATGGGTAAGAAATTCATGAAAGTAATTAAAATGGTTCCTTAAGCTTAATTAATTAATGATTGTGAGCTAATTGCATTAGGCCACCTTTCATTTCATAGGAGCATTACTATTTACTTTTCAATTCACTTTCATATTATATTAGCTCATAAATATTTAATCAATTATCTTAAGGTAACTTAGGCAAGGGTTAATTAATTGATTTAATCTATGCTTAACTTAAACAATCCATAAAATCAATTAATTGTTTCTTGTTAAATCAAATTAATTCACACACATGGGAATAGAATTAGGATTAACTTCTCTTTCTCTCCTCTCTTAAATTAAGTGAAACATAAAATCAAAAGTGACATTAAGAAACTTTGGTTTATTTTAAATCAACTTATTTAATGTGATTATCATTAGGAATTAGTTGGATTTGAATGAAATTGCATGCTTGTATTATTTTATTTCTTTACAATCATATTAAAGTGTTGTATGCTATTTGTATTCATGCATTCATTTCTTCAAAAATTAATTAAAATGAAATGATTTTCTTTATGTCAAATTTGCATGTATTGACTTACTTAAAAATATGTGTATTAATCACTATTAAATAGAAAATTATTTTTTAAAAGTATATAAATTAACTATAATATATGGAGTAATGATAATTATAAGTATTTATAAGCTTGCATGTGTTTACAATTTAGAATTATGTGAAATGAATTTCTCATTTCTTTAATCTTAATGAATTTACATAAGGATGTGAATATCAACAAGTGTATAGTTCATTTGAAAAAGACATAATACTTGCTTGGGCTTATCCTTATGTATATCCATGTAAGAATTTAGATAGAACTTTAGCTCACATGTATAGTTAAATCAAAATACAATTCTTGCATGATTTCCATTCTTATAGTTGTTTGTACATACATGAGTATTCAAGGATAACGGGCATATCTAGTCTGGACACCTGGGGATGCACAGCTTTAAGTAGCCCTAAGGAGGTTTCTATCTGTTCCCTAGTCAAATAATGGTGAAGTACTTGCTTATAACTTTTATATACTTGTGTGTGCATTTGGCTAATGAATGAAAATCTCACATTATTCCATATGCATAATTCAAAATAAAAATATAATTTTTGCATGGTTTTCTATTCTTTTAGTTGTTTATACATCCATATGTATTTAAGAATAGCGAGTATAACTAGTCTGGATACCGGGGGATGCATGGCTTCAAGTAGTCCCAAGGAGGTTTCTATGTTGTTTCCCTAGTCAAACAATGGCAAAGTACTTGCTTAAAACTTTTATACATTTGAATGTGTATTTAGCTAATGAATGAGAATCCCCTTTTTCTACAAAATTTATTTTATGCATTTTGCATTTAAGTGTGCCTAAAAATATATTGTAGGAATAGATATGTTTAGTACTTAATCATATACATGCTACATATGATGGAAAGAAATGAGTAAACATGTGTTATGTGATAGTAATTAACTCCAATTAATCTTAAGATGCCATTCTCATTGAATATGATTATTTAATGTGAACCTAAACCTAGGAATAATTAAAATATATAATAAGTCATTCACTAAAGAGAATTCATTTAAATAATTTGCTTTAGATGTGGCTTAAGGTAGGGATAAAAGAGAGTGATCCTCTCTTTCCTCTCTTTATAAAACTTAGTTCTTAAGCGTAAGCTAAGTGAAATAAAAAAAATATTAAGTAAAATTTGCAAATCAATTAAGCTACTTAAAGTGAAATAATCCTTTATAATTAAATCATTTCTCACTTAGAAAATTACAACAAAGCCTAGTTAAGACATAACACACAAGCCTTAATACACACACCTTAGATTAAGTCACCACTTTTAGCTTTATGTTAGGGTAGTGTATGGTTTGATGTATGTTTGGTTTTATGATGTATTGTTGTAGATTGGATGTTAGGGTGTATGCCTCGTAGACTAGATGTTAGGCCGTGATTAGCCTAATTATATTTTCTAGAGGAGATTATGCTTAAGGGGCGCTTAAAATCAATATAAATGTTCTCTTTTATATGTTTCTTAACCCCTAAGCATAATCTACATTAGGATAGGTGGGCTTGGTTACCCATCTGCAAGATACTAAGTCAAAATTATACATATAGCTTTGGTATGGTGTGTTTTAATATTTATTTTATATTTAGATTTACTTTTCTTACTCTTAATGTAATTTTGCATTAGGAATTAGGATTAATGTTATGGGGGATTAGGATGAACGAAAAGCTAGAAGGCCTTGTCCAAAGAGGCCCCATGATGCCTTCAAAGCAAGCTAACCAAATGAAGAAATGAAGGAGACATGAAGATAAAGAGACTCCCATAGCATTTATTTATTTGTAATTGTGATTATTCTTTAATATATCGGGTTGTATAACGGTAGGGCTCGACTACCCATTTCTCTTTTCGGGTTGTATGACGGTACCCGACCGCACCAGCCTGCTATTCTTTTGCATTAGATTTATAATATTTTTTGATGTTTTATTTACAATTACGTAATAGAAATGACATGTCTTTTTCTAGTTTCTTCATGTATGGTGATTTAATGTGTGGTCTAGATCTGATTAGACTCTTAGGGAAAAATTAATTTTTTTACCCCAACTATAATTCATAACTAAATTTTCTAAATAACTCATAACCTCACATAAAGCCTAGGCATTAAATCAATATAATAAAAGATTTAACAACCTCTTACCTAAATATTGTATACTTAATATCATGCATGTCATCTTGTTTCACTTTTGTTAAGAGGGGTTTCCATCCTTGCTTGATAGGGGAAGACTTGACCTTTGAGGGTCTCCTTTGTGGTGGAAAATACCTTTTTCTCTCTGATTTAGCCAATAATCTCATTTCAATATGCATTTAGATATATAAAATTATATGACCTTTGTCAAAATGAAGAGTCAAAATCAAATAAAAAAATTGATAAGATTTGCATTAGACTAAGTCATTACTCATACCACTCATGCTCTAGTATCTTAGGGAGTGGGTTTAAAGACTTTAGTTTCTTTCTAAATAAAAATAACATAACCATCTTGCAAAATCATATGACTTGACGACATGATTTTAAAGCATAGAAGGAGTTAGCTGGCTGTCACTTTAAGTGGTTATAAGTTCAGTAGTCGGGTGGTTTACCCTCTCTTATGGGGGTAAACCATATACCCATCTTTGCTTAGACTTAGGTCGTGCTTCGGCCCTCGCTAAACCTTTCTAGATTTAGGATCTGAGATTGCTATTTTTCTCAGGCTAGAAGCATAAATCCTCACCTCCTAGGCATTTCCACAATATTGTGTTGTGGAATTATAAGTCCTAGCTTTTTTAGTAAATTTTAACTCAAACATATAATTCCCTTGAATTTCAAACATATAAAGCCCAACCATTGGATAAATTGGAATGCTCACTATGTTTCCTAGTATCATGAACACTCCTTACTAATCTCCTTTGGCTTCGATAATAAGTCTCTTCTTTTATTGATCTATCCCATTTGATTGTCTAAATATAACAAAATTGTTGATAGTCCTATCTTTGAAATCTTTGGAGACAATAATCGTCTACTTTAATCGAGAGTATTAAGGAATTCAGTTTTTTTAGGATGTAATTAACTATGGGGGCTTGCTATAGGGAACTTTAGAACCCAGTTTAATATAAACTCTACTTTATTCATTCATATAAAGTAGGAGAAAAATCTTAGTACATTCGAAGACCCATCATGCCTTAGGAGTCCTTATTAGATGATGAGGTCCCTTGTAGGGTGGTGATATCTATCTTTAGAGATAGTTCACCATCGTTAATGTCATACCCGATCATCTCAATAAGTACACCTTCAGATCTGCGTGGTATCCCCTATATACATATTTAAAAATGAACACAAGTAGTGTCCCCTCTGGTTGAAATCTCTATACAACATATCCATCATTGGGGTGTATATATTATTTTGCTATTACAGATCCTATCTACTCTATTAGTTTAATAATAGAGGATCAAATATACTGTCATATGATAGAATTAACTTCTCAGATATTTTACTGAGTTGAAATTCTTATAATATTATTATTAGATTTTTATGTTTTGTTAACCAAGACCTGATCCTAAGACCTAACCGAGAATTAACTCGCGCAACATCCTCAAACACTAAGTTTAAGCATTCAGCAAAGTGTTAGGACCCATGCGGATATATAAATCATTTAATTTATTATTTCAGATCTTGTTGACTCTATTAAATTAATAATATATGATCAGTTCTATTGTCATATGACAAAATTAGTTTCTTAGATATTTTACTAAGTTGAAATTCTTATAATATTATTATTAGATTTTTAGGTTTTGTTAACCTGGACGGTCAAAGAGAATCAACTATGCGATTCTCACCAAGTTTAAGCATTAGATAAGTCATGGACATGCGCTTAAATGATTTAATATTATTTCAGATCTTGTCGATTATATTAAATTAATAATAGAGGATCAGAATTAGATTTATATTTTGAGGATTTTGAATTTGAGAATATTGAATATAATATCTTAAATATTTTTATAATAGTTATCCTTCCAATTGATATCTTGGTCAACTCAGTGATCATTGGGGAATTAGGAGATAGTTGTTATGTTGTTGTATGATAGAATTAGCTTCTTAGAGATTTTCTCAAAAGGAGAAAGCTATAACAACATCATTAAGTTTTGTTAACCCAGATCTAGTCCGTAGACCTAGCCGAGAATCAACCTACCCAACATCCTCAAACACTAAGTTTATGCATTCAGCGTAGTGTCGGGGCTCATGCGGGTGATTTAGAATACTTGTGCAAATTTTGAAAAGATTAAATTGAATTGACGATTATTTTTTATTTCTTACAAGAGTTCATTTCTTTCAAATGATTGCACAAATTCTGAAGCACTGAAAGTGATAGTTGGATCCATAATTTATGTGAACTCAATACATTTAAAGTGTATTTAGAATTTAAGTCAACTTCTATTTTACAAAGATTAGTTATGATTTGGTGTTGACCTTTTTGAGTGAGCTCAACCTCATCCTCTTAGACTTAGGAATCTTCTAGACATTAATATTTTCTTAGTCATAAGATACATCTAGTAATTAGGTGAATATTTAACCTAAGTCTAGAGACTTAGACGGGTTAATCATAGGATTAGGCTATGCCTTAGGACTTAAGGAAATCACCTACCCTATAGCCTAAACCAAATCCATATACACCTTGTCAAATCAAACCCATATTTAAATCTCAAGCCAAATCTCAAATTTAAATTCAAATTCCAAATCTAATCTCAAATTTGACTCCAAATGATTGAAAACCAAAATCAAATTCAAATCCTAAGACCCTTCTTAAGCCATATGAACCACCTTCATAAGCTTAGCCAAGCCCCTTTTAATCAAATCAAATTCAATTGATTTCTTTGCGAATTAATTATTCCTTCATTTATATTCACAAATATAAATGCAATCCAAATTCAAATGACCAAAACTATATCCAAAATCAAATCCAAACCCAATCTAAGCCCTTTAAGCCCATTCTTTGGACTTAGTCAAATTCTATATAGATCAAGTTAAAACTAATGGATTTTCTCTTAAATCAATCATTCCTTCAATCATCTATCCAAATATAAATAAAACCTACAATCATCAAACCAAATTCAAGTCAACCCAAGTCAAGTCTAACTTAGCCCTTTTGACTTGAAAATTTCAAATGAGCCAAAATCCCGTAGACTCAAAATTGATTGCCGTTGAATTTATATTTCAATCCAGGGCTCATATATAAGTTCAATTAAGCTTGAATCAAACCAAAACCAAACCAATTGACTCACTTAAGTCCACTTAATCCAAGTGACCTAAAGGACCCATTTGAGCCAACTTCTAATCCAACCCAAATTGGATTGAACTAAGCTCACCAAAACTTTCCACCATGATTGTTGATCACCCTAGGATGATCAATTGCAATCAATTAGGTCAAATCAAGTCAACCCTTAGCCTAAATGAACCAAAACTAGCCAAAACTCACACTACATCAAATTGATTAAAACCAATGATTTGAATCAACCCAAAATCAATATTTAAATATGACTTGACCACCAATTAAGTCAAATCAAGCCCAATTAGCCATTCGATCCAAAGTTAACCCAAATTGGCCTAAAGGACCAAATTGAGTCAAATCATGATCTAACCCAAATTGATTGCAACAAATGGCTCAACTTCATTTCAAATTGATTATTGAACTTGAGCAAAGCCATAATTGAACCAAATTTGATCAATCGAGCCCAAATGAGTCATTTAGCCCAAATTGGCCTAAAGGGTCAATTTGGCCTAAATCAAAATTAAATTCAAATTGATTCAAACTAAAGACCACATTCATCTTCAATTAGCCAATTGAGCATGAATCAACCCATAACCTAAGCCAATTTGGCCAATTTTGATCAAATTGGTCAACTTGACCCATTTTATTACAAATGAGCAAAAATTAATTCTAAGCCAAATTAAATTAAATTGATCATATCAAAAGCTCAAATTATTATTTGAACCTAACATAAGTTTTGGTTCGGCCTAATTTGACCAATTGGTCAACTAACTGATATTTATTGATCCCTTGAAACCAAACCATGACCCATTGGGGCCAGACCCAAACCCATTTGGATCGATCGTCAACCCAACCCAATTAAACCCTCATGGATCCTACCCATATAAGATTCCACCCAACCTCATTTAATTCTCCCCATCACATGCACTTAACTCCTCCCAACATTGTATTGAATTGAGTGATCATATGGTGACAAGAGACTTTAGAGCAAAATATCAATCAATCCATCATCCATCCCAATCACCCCAAGCAACATAACAATCAATTTGGAGCCAAAAAATTCAAAAAAAAAGAATGAATTTTCGATCATTATAAAAGGAGGGGGAAATAAGGCTTCACACCTCTTGCACCCACCACCATTCAGGCCCCAAAAGCTCCCCAAAGCAAAAAGGAACCCATCCCCACCTCTTTGAGCTATTTTTGAGCTCAAAAATACAAATAGTTACTTTTTGACGATAAACATCAGAGGACATTCAAAGGGGGTTAAAAATCATTCAAAGCTTCTCATGCAGAAAACTATCCCTGAGTAAATTTCGTTAAACTTTAGCTGGTCTTAGGATTTCTCATATTTTGAGTTAATTTTCTTACAATTTTAGAAATTTCCCCTAGATAATCCCACATTTTTATTTTAAATCATCCAAGTTAGAAAATAGAATCTTTCTTGTGCGAATCGACGTGAAAACGGGTCCATTTGAACAAGTTTTCACTTAGAAATCTCATTTTTTCTTTTAAAAAAGCCTGAAAATATTGTTCATCACCGGCGGGGCTACAGCCGTCATCGGATCCTGCGGTTCATGAGATCGGATGGCTCGGATCAATGGATGGCATCCGCCTTGATGCTCGATATGTGTCAATCGTTTAGTGTAGGAGTTAATTAAAACATAATCTAAAATAATTTAAATATCAAATCAAAATCAAAAATAAAATAGCACTTGAGAATCATTAATTGAACCTCAAATCAAAAAAATATCATCCTTAGAGTAAATTAAATTAAATATGATTAAACCTATTTAAGTTAATAAAACTTAATTAAATGATTAAATCTTAAATCAAACTTAAAATTAAACAAATCTAGGAAACTTTAAACAATATAACTAAACCTACACTAAGCATGGAATCTTAATCATATGAAACCCCTTAATGAGTATAAATAAACTGAAACTAATTAATCATTAAATAAACTAAAAAAATCAAATTGATTAATAAACTAATTTGACATTATCATTTAATACTAATCAAATTAAGCCAAATAAAGTTAAAGTTAACTTAATTAACATATAATTAACTCACATCCATTTGGAATAAGATAATTAATTAACCATTAAATATTTCAAACATGTTAATGAAATCAAACAAACATAATAAATGAATCAAATCAAATAAAACTCTAATCATAAATAATCAAACTTAATTGAAATGAAATAAATAATTAATTCATTTAATAACAATGATGGTAATAATAATAATCCTTTAATCAAATCAAACTTAAGGAAAACACTTAACTCAAATCACTCACATGTGGAAATTAAATTAATCTATTAAATGAACCCTTTAATCTAATGATTTAAATATTTAATTACCCTTAATCAAACTTAATTAATCAAACATCTAATTAATACAAACTTAATGAATTAATCCATCGTGTTAATTAATCAAATTAATTTAAATAAGTTACATTAAAGCTAATAAACCCTAAAATTAATCAAATCCTCTAAATAATCAGTTATCAATTAATCATAGTAAACCTAAGCTTAACCAAACATAATCAAAATGCAATTAAATACTAATCCAAATCTAAATTAAACCTAAATCATTAAGTCATTAAATAAATCTTTATTTAATTTAGTAATTAACTTAAACACACTCATTAATTAAACTAATTACCTTTAAGATAATCCAATTGAATAAACACCTAATTAATGCAAACTTAATAAATTAATCCACCATATTAATAAACCAAATTAACTTTATAAATCGATTAAAATTAATTCAAATCTTAATTAATCTACTAATTTGATCACACATCTTAAGTAAACTAATTAAAGTCAATTAAATTAATCATATTAAACTTAAACTTAATCAAACATAAATGCAATTGAATACCAATTAATTCTTAATTTAAGCTTAAATCATTAAGTCATTAATTACATCATTAACCTAAACAAATATGAAATCAAATTTTAAAAAATTAAACAAATCTTACTTAATTTAATAATTGATCACACCTCTTAAACTAATTAAGTTAATCAAATTAATCATATTAAACTTAAACTTAATCAAACATAAATAAATAAATTAAAACCAAAATCAAACCTAAATTATTAAGTCATTAATTACATCATTAACCTAAATAAATATGAAATCAAATTGAAAATTAAACAAATCTTTATAATGAACATAAATACACTTCTTAATTAAACTAATCACATAATCATTGAGCTAAGCAACTAATAAAGCTAATAATCAAATTAAATCAAATTAAATTAAATTAAGAAAGAATCTCATCAATTTAATATGTAATCAAATCAAATCTCATTCAACCTACTTAAATAAGATAAACTAGTTAACTATCCAATGTTTGAAATCAAAATACAAACCAAACTTTAAACAAAGAATCAAACTCAATTAAAATCAAAATAAAATCTCAATTAATCTTAGATCAAACTACAAATAAATGAACCACAATCAAATCAAATAAGCATTAAATTAAGTCACATAACCATAATCAAAGAAAAGAATTAAATATTAATTTAAAAGGATATTGAATTATCAAGATTTAATTAAACCAATATATCTAATCTAAAATTAATTAATCAAAAATACATGAATTTAAAGAAACTTAATTTTCATTAGAAATTAAGGAAATTGAATTATTAAGATGCAATTAAACTAAAACATCTAAATTAAAATCAATCAATCAAATACTTATACAAACTCAAATTCTAAATTCTAAATCAAATCAAATGAATTACACAAATTTAATTGGGCTAATGAAGATACTAAAGGACCTTAGTTAGATTCTTTAGGAGTTAGGATGTAGAATAAATTAGTTCATTACAAGTGGAATTCTCTACTCTTCATTCTTGAAAATCTAAAAAATCATTTTAACTAAATAAAAGTGAAATAAAAATAAAAATAAATCATTAAATCATTTAAATTGAAATCACCAAAGGTAAAATTTAAACAAATTCAAACTCAAATTTAAACTTAAAGAAGCTAGTAAAGTCTTGTCACACAAGCCTTAAACAACACATTAGAATACTAAGTCACCACCAGTGCTAAGTTATGGCGTTGTATGTATGATGTTGTATTTTATTTTGTAATATAATGTTTTATATTGGATGTTAGGGTGTATGCCTTATAGACTGGATGGTAGGTCATTATTAGTCTAATCATATTTTATGTAGGGGTTGTGCTTAAGGGGCCGTTGTAATAAAAATATAAATATATTTATTGTGCAGGTTGCTTAGCCCCTAAGCATAACTCATGTTAGGACAGGTGGACTTAGTTACCCATGTGTGGGGTGTTTGTCCAAATTATTCATATAACTGCTTGGGTTGTATGGTGTGTTTAGCTAACATTTATTTTGCAGGTGTAGCTAGATTTACTTTTCCTTTTTTTTAATATAATTTTGTATTAGGAATTAAGATTAGTGTTATGGGGATTAGGATGAGCGTGGCGAAGGCTTAGTCCTTGGGGTATGATGCCTTTGGTCAAATCAAAAGAAAGAGAAGGAAGAAAAGAAGACCCCCATAACATGCATTATATTTTTTTTTTGTAATTTAGGTTGTATAAGGGTATAGCTCGACTACCCTTTTTTTTCTAGGTGTCGGAACGACGCATTAGTCTTTTATTATTTTATAATAGTCTATAAAATTGTTTTGCTATTTTGTTTAGATTGTGCATTAGAGCAACACGCTTTTCATATATGATTGATGCTTGAATGTGTGGCCTGGAAGCAGTAGGCTCTTAGGATGAAATTAATTTTTCTACCCCAATTAACAACTCATAAGTAAAATTTTAAAACAACTCATAACCTCACATAAAATCCTATGAATCAAATCAAAATATTAAAATTTTTAGCAACCCCTTAGCTGGATGAATGAATGTATAACATCATGCATGTCATATTATTTCACTCTTGTTAAGACGGGGCTTCCATCTTTGCTAGAGAATGAAGGCTTAACCTGTGAGAGCCTTTGATAGAAGAACACCTCTTTCTCTCTTGATTTGACCCATAATCAAGTTCTCATTCATTTAGGCATACAAAATCCCATAAATTGTGCCAAAATAAAGTGTCCAATATAATCAAATAAATTTAATAGAATTTACATTAGATTAAGTCATGATTTCATACCACTCATGTTATAGTATCTTAGGGAGTGAGTTTAAGGACTTAGTCTCCTTTCTAAATAAACAACAACCTAGCCATCATGCTAAGCATAAGACTTGCCTACATGGATTTAAAGCGTGGGAGGAGTTAGTAGGCCACTCTGTGTAATAAGTCCGAATCGGTGGTTTATTCTCTCTTGTGGAGGTAAACCATATACTCATTTTTGCTTTAGATTTAAGTTGTCTTTTGGCCCTCGCCAAAGCTCCCTAGATTTAGGATTTGAGGTTATTCCCTACTACAAGCATAAATCACATCTTAGATATTTTCCAAATCTTATGTTGTGGAATTATAAAGCAATCTAATAAAATGTCAACTCAAATAATTAACTCTCTTCAATTTTAAAAATATAAAGCCCAATTATAGGGTAGATTGGAATGCTCACTAGCTTCAGTATCATGAGCATTTCCTACTTTCTTCCTTTGTATTCCAAAAATAAGTCTTCTCCTTGATCTATCCCATTTGATTTTCTAAAATAGTCAATCCTTTGATAGTCTTAAATCTTGAAATCTTTGGAGACCCTAATTTAGGATGTAATTAACTATGGGGGCTTGCCTCCATAGGGAACTTAATGAACCGAGCTTAAAATAAACCCTACTTTACTTTTTCATGTAAAGTAGGGGAAAGATCTCTGGTATATTCGAAGACCCATCATGCCTTAGGAGTCCTCATTAGATGATTATGTTCATTATAGGGTGGTGCTTTTTATCTTTCAAGATAGTAATCATTCCTTAATGTCATACCCGATCACTTCAATAAGTGCCCCCTAAGATCTGTGTGGTGTCCAACATCTCAAAAATAAAGACCACAGGGGTAAGCCCCCATAGTTAATTACATCCTAAGAAATGGGATTCCTTAAAAATACTCTCGATTAAAGTAAATGATCATTTTCTCCAAATATTTCAAAAAGGTAGGACTATCAATCGATTGATTTATTTTAGAAAGCCAAGTTGGATCGATCAAGAGAGTTCTTATGAATAAAAAAATAAGTAGGGGATGTTTAAGATATCTTTTAAAAAGAGATTACCTTGATTGGGCTTTATATTTTGAAATTGAATTAATGTGTTTAAGTTGAATTTTTAGAATTTTATGACATGATTCCATGACATAAGATCATGGAATTGCTGAGATGAGAATGCTTATGGCCTATAAAGGGAAGTAGCAACCTCCAAACTAAATGGGAGCTTTAGTGAGGGCCAAAAAGCATGACCTAAATCTAAGATGAAAATGGGTATTTGGTTTACCTCCATGTGGCAAAAAATTTGTAATTCCTCGATCCTCATCTATTCCTCCTTCCCTTTCTGTGGTGGAAAGAAGAAGATAAATGAGAACACAGGAATATAAATCATCTTGGTCGGATGCCATGCAGATCCATAGATGTACTTATTAAGGTGATCGGGCATGACATTGAGGAGAGGTGTACTATCTCAAAAGATAGAAATCACTACCCTACAATGGACCTAATCACCAAAATAAAACTCCAGGGCGTTGTCTTGAGGTATACAAGAGATTCTTCCCTACTTTATATGGAAAAGTGAAGCTTATTTTAAACCAGTTTAGTAAGTTCCATGGGGAGCCCCATAGTTAATTACATCCTAAGGAATGTGGATTCCTTAGAAAAACTCTTGATTAAGATAAATTATAGTTGTCTCCAAAGATTTCAATAAGAAAGGACTATCAATTGATTAGTTTATTTTTGAAGATCAAATGAGATTGATCAAGGAGAATGAGTTATTATCGAAGCTAAAGAAAGATAAGTAGGAGATGCTATGATCATGCTTGCATCTCCATTATCCATGATTGAGTTTTATATTTTTTTGAAATTGATTTAATTTATTTGAGTTAAATTTTTTATTAGAAATTTAGAACTTATGATTCCATAACACAAGATTATGGAAATACCTAAGAGGTGAGGATTTAAGCTTGTGGCCCATGAAGGAAGAAGCAACCTCAAAATGAGCTTTGGTGAGGTAAGCACAACCAAAATCTAAGGGAAAAATAGGTATTTAGATTGCCTCCAAGAGAGACAAACCATTTGGACTTACAAACTGGGGGTGCCAACTAACTCCTCCCATGATTTTAAATTCATGTAGCAAGTCATATGCTTTATGCAAGATAGTTAGCATTTTGTTTTTATTTAGAAATAGATCCTTAAACTCACTCCCTAAAGAGACTAGATCATATAAGGACATGCTTTGAATGACTTAAATCTAATCTTGATTTCATTTTTTTTCATTTATGGACAATTATTTTGGTAGGCTAGTAGGATTCATATGCCTAATGCATGAGAAGTAAGATTGGCCAAAATCAACAAGAAAGGAGGAGGTGTGTTTTCAAGCTCTCAGGTCAAGCCAAGTTTCTCGGCAAGGTGGAAGCCCTCAATCAAGTGAAACAAGATGCATTTGTGCATGATGTTATAAAAGAAAGTCATCCTAAGAGGTTACTAATTCTTTTATCTTGATTTTAAAGCTTTAGGTGAGGTTATGAGTTCTTTATTTTAGTTTTAATTATTATATTTGGTAAAGATTTATTTTTCCCAAGATCTAATACATCCAGCCATACATAAAGCAAGGAAGAAACTAGAAAAAGGATGCCACCTAATGCACAAGCTAAACAAATCATCAATCAATTTATAAAGCTAATCACAAAAGAGTAAGAGGCCTAGTGTGGTAGGGCACCACCGTACAAACCCAAAAACAAATTAGGTAGCCAAGCTCTACCCTTATACAACCCGGATTATAATTTAATTAAATATAATTAAGTGAGAAATTCATTGTTATGGGGTCTTCAAGTTTCTTTTCTTCATTTTTCTTTTCTTCTTTCTTCTTCCTTTCTTCTTTCTTCTTAGGTTCCTTCTTTTGGATGGTTGGAAGGTGGATGCTCCAAAGGCTTCACATGGTACATAAGATGAGATCTTATGACCAATGTTCATCTTAATCCCATAACAATCATTCTAAAATCTAATTGAAAATTTTACATGAAAAGGAAAAGTAAATCTAGCTAACTCACAAAATAAAGGTTAGCTAAACAAACCACCAAATCAAACATGTATTTTGGACTTATCACTATGGGTGACTAATTCCACGGCCTATTGGATTATACTTGGGGTATAAGCGCAATAAAATAATTTATATTTTTATTTATTATAGCACCCTTAAAGCAATCTCAAAAAAAAAATAGTTAGCAATATCGTCTACCATTCATTCATACATCCTCACCCAATCTAAAACATATATCATAAAATAAAACAAACATCAAACCATACACTAACTAAAGATAAAGGTGACTTAGTAATGTGTATTTGGTTTGTGTGGTATGCTATGGCTTTAAATTAGAATTTTCTAAATGTGAAGCATATTCAACTTAGAGGAGGGTTTCATTTAAGTGATTTAATTATTTTGGATTGATTTTATTTCATGTTTTGATTAGATTCAAGTGAATCATACAATTAATTTCTAAGTTATAAAGAGATGGAAAGATAAGAGAACTTCTCTTTCCTTCCCTAACCTAAGTAATTTCTAAAGTAGATTCATATTTTTAGTGAATATTTTGATTAAGTGTTTTTATTAGTTCTAAGTTTAAATGAACTCTAAACAAACCTATTCAAAAAGAAGGGCATTTTAAGATTAAATAAAATGAACTAAATTTACAAAACATACATCACTTCATTTCTTTCCCAACATATATAACATTCATATGAATGAGTCTTAAGCATATCTATACACACAAATGAGAATGCTTAACACACTTTATGATGCATACTAAGCAATCCATTTAAGAAAATTTGAAAGTTTATGATGCATGATTTTCTTTAAGTAGAAAAGGGATTTCTTATCCAATTTTCACATGCACACATGAAAGTAAGAAAGGTATAAGTGAGTATAGTATCATTGTTAACCACAGGTATAAGATATAAGACCTACTTAGGGAAATCTATGTCTCAGGATTGTCCTTAACTTTTTAAATACAAATATGTAGAAAGAATCCAAATATTTGTATTAGTTGATTTATTTTATTTATGTAATTTATATGTGCAAGCATAAGTATCCTTTTTAAGTGATAATATAAGAATGAATAGGATATGAAATTAGGCAAGTGTTAGCCTCTTTTCAAATGAACTATACACCTTGCCAAATCTATTACTATACTAAAAGAGAAGGAGGAACACTACTTTTATATTTTACTCACATGGCTTATAATTAAAATATAAATAATTCTTTTTTTGATAATTGATTCTTTTGAAAATAATTTGAATTTAATAATTATAATTCATATTCTTGCTTTTACATGCAATTTGACATAAAGTTAATATTTTCATTTTAAATTTGATTTTTGAAAGGCATGGATGCATGAAACCACATGACATACATATTTAGCAATGTTGGGAAAGAATTAAAGCAAAGAAAACATGTAAACACATTCACTTTAATTAAATCTTAAAGACAATCTTATAAAGTAAGAGAGCTTAAAACAAATCAAAGTTTATTTAATATGATTTTTGTTTGATTTTAAAAATGTGAGTTGAGTTTCCTATTCCTAACCCATTCCCACATGTTTGACATTTTTGTTTAATTTTTAGATGATTAGATTCATTTTATATTTTGATTAGGTTAAGGTATGGATTAAACATATTAATTAACCCTTACCTACACCATCTTAGCATAATTAATCAAATAATTATGAGCCAATAAGATGACATAAAAACTCATAAGAATTTTAAATTTGTAATGCACCTAAGAAGAAAAGGGCCTAATGTAATTTGGCTCATGATTAATTAAGCTAAGGGGTTTAACTTAAGTAATTTCAAAACACCCCTCACCCAAATGAGTTGAGTTTTGATTTTTTTAATTGAACTTAGGCTCTTGAAAACCTAAGAATCTATCCAAAGTAGATTAATTAAGTTCTAAAAAGTTTTAGGAATTTTAAAAAATTAATTAAAATGGTAATTAATGAAATGGCCCTTAATTAAGAGAGGATTAAGGAGAGAAAAGGAGGTTTAGGGAATAGCTTAGGGGAAATAACCCAAAATTATTCTCTATGCCTCTTATTCACTGGATCAAACCTTAATCAACTTCAATAAGGGATTAAAATACTAATCAAACCCTTAATTATCCTTAATTAGATAAAGGGGGTAATTAGGAAATGCATTTACACCCCCAATGCCATCAATAAATCCCAAGAAAAATTAGAGAGGTAAGTCATCCCCAAACTATACCCAAGAAGTTTGAGATTAATCAGTGGATTAATTAGGGAGTAATTAGTAAATTAAGATTTTTAATAAAAGGCAAAATTAGAGAAATATACAATTCAAAATCCATTAAAACGAATTTTAGAATATTCTAGATTGAATCGGCAATTTACCTCATAGTTTTTAAATTTTTCTTTGAAGAGATATGAATTTTTAAAACTTAGAGGATTAATTAGAATTAATGAAAACCTAATTAAATCCATTATCCACAACATGACATGTGGCGGTGGTGGTCATGTGCACTTTCCACACGTCAGCCCGTGAGCGCTTACTTAAATGTCATGTCACAGCGACATGGCGGTGGTGGTACACGTTTAATATCCATCGTTCGATCAAGGATCGAACAACCAGGAATTACCTCATGATTTTAAAAAGATAAATGGAATTTAAAATGTGTGTCTAATCTCGGCCGTCCATCCAAAATGAGAATGGATGGCCGGGATCATCCCTTTTCTTCCTTGAGGATTAATGGAGACCATCCACTTTCAAATGGAAGATCCGAATTCAATCGAGCTCGATTGAAATGAAACTTGCACACACCATCTAACCCTAATTACAAGCCTATCCAATAGTCAAAATCTTAGGCCATGAAACTTTCTTTCACAAAAGACCAACACATCTAAGTCTAGTGGTCAAAAATTGTCATACCTCACCGGTGCTTGATTCCCTTGGAGGAGCTTCGTCTGGTTGAGACGAAGTTGTGGTGAAAGAATTAGCTCCTAAGATTGAGTAGTTTCCTCTATGGACCAACCCCTCCTTAGGTCCTTTGCGGTTTTAATCAAATTGGACTTCTCCTTGCCTTTGAAACTTGAGGGAGAGCTAGGCAATCTCGATTTCGTCCCCTGAGGGAGTGTGCAAAGGCAATTGAGGTGAATTGTAGTGTGGAGGAAGTATGGAAATCAATGGAGCTCCCCTATTTTCTCTTGAAGAAAACCGAGAATGGATAATTTCAAACCCCTTCTAGAGAGCTTAGGATCACTCTAAGATGGCTCCTCTGACTCTCTAACACTCAATCGACAGTGAGAATATGTGAATTAAAGTGAATTAAGGGGAGTATATCTCCCCCTATGGCAATCAAACGGTCAAAGCTATCTTTGTCATTTTGATCCAATTGCCAATATGGAAAGGTCTGCTTGAGCTATTAGAGGTTGGCACATGGTCGGTTTAAACTAATGAGTGGATTGGTAACCTCCCATGTGCTTCAAATTGAGTGGAGGGAGGTTTCACACATGGCCAACTTGAGTCATGTGCTCAGTTTTGACCTTGGGTCCATTTGGTCTGACCCAAACCCATTGGGTTGGATGCACCACCCTCAATGGGGTTCACTTGACCTATTAGGAAGGTATCAAGTTTATATGAAGAGGGCTTGACAAAATTCCCCATGGATTTGACCAAAATTTATTCTATGGCCTAGGGGTATAATGGTCATTTGGCTGATTTTGAATTTCAATATGTTGGGTATGTTGGGAAAATAGGTTTGGCCAAGTTTCATTGGATTTGGAGTTCATTTGATATGGTTTGGCTCATGTTGACCCATTTAGGTCAAAATGGGTCAACTTGGGTTAAGTTGACCAATTGGACAAATTAGGTCAAACCAAGGGTTGGGTCAAGTTTATATGACCATTTGAAATGTTTTGGTGGCTTTGGTTTGATTCAATTTGGTTTAATTTTAATTTTGGCTCATATGACTTCATTTAGGTCAAATGGGTCAAGTTGACCAATTTAATCCATTTGACCTATTTGAGCTAGGTCATGGGTCGGTTTAGGTTTGTTTAGTCATATAAAGTGGATTGGTATCTTTGTTTCCAATAATTTTGGTTAAGTTTGAATTTGGCTCAACATGACCTCTTTAGGTCAAGTTGGGTTTAAGGTCAATTGGGCTTAGTAGTGTTAACTTTATGTAGATTCATGTTTGATTTTGTTTAGTGAATATTTTTTTATGTGTTTTAATTAATCCTAAGTTTAGAATAACTCTAAATAAACTTAATCAAAAGAAAATGCATTTTAAGATTAAGTAAAGTGAAATAATATCATAAAACACACACCACTTCATTTCTTTCCTAACATATATAACATGCATATGAATGAATCCTAAGCATATCTATACATGCAAATAGGAATGTTTAGCACACTTTAATGATCAATGCTAAGTAGTGTTACTTAAGAAAATTGGGATGCTTTATGATGCATGATTTTCATTAAGTAGAAAAGACTTATTCTTTTATCCTTTAGTCATATGCACATGTGTATGTATGAAAGACATAAGTGAGTATGATGCCACTGTTAGCATCAGGGGTGTAAGGTACAAGACCTACTTAGGGCTACTTAAAGCCTCACAACCCCGAGGTTGTCCAAACTAATATATCACTTTCCTTAAATACGTATGCATATACAAAAGAAATAAATGGAAAAAGAAAGATGTAGAAACTTATATTTATTTGATTTTTGTTTTGGTTGTTTAATTTGTATGTGTGATGTGAAATTCCTTCTTAAGTCATGACATAGAGTGTATAGGGATAGATTTGAGCAAGTGTTATGTCCTTTTCAAATGGACTATACACTTTGCCAATCCTATAAAATTCTATGTTAAGAAAGAGAGGGAAATCAAAGCCACTTAATACATATATTTGCATTTCTCACATGCAAGCTTATAAATAATTATAAGTAGCATACCTTTAGTTTTGATATTTGATTTATAAATTTTGAAAATTATTTTGAATTTAATAATGATAATAGTCATTCATATTCTTACTTTAGCCAAAACATACAAATTAACATAAAGAAAATATTTCATTTTAATTTTGATTTTTAAAAGGAATGAATGCATGATCTTCATATGGCATACATGTTTAGTATGCTAGGAAAGAAATAAAGTGATGAAAATAATATAAATTCATTCACCCTAATTAATTCCTAAAAATAATCCTATGGAATAGAATTATTTAAAGCAAATCAAATTTAGTTTTAAAGAAATTTTATTTGATTTTTAGTTTGATTCTAATTTGAGAAATGTGAAGAGGGTTTACTGGTCCTATCCCATTCCCACATATGTATAATATTGTTGTTTAATTTTTTGGTGATTAGATCAATTTTATGTTTTAATTAGGTTAAGATGTACATTAAGTGTAGTAATTATCCCTTATATATACAACTTTAGCATATTTAATCAAATAATTATTAGCCAATAAAATGACATAAAATCACACAAGGAATTTAAATATTCAATGCACCTTAAAAGAAAAGGGTCTAATGCATTTGACTCATAATTAATGATTAATTAAACTAAAGATTTAAGTTAAGTACTTTCATAACCCTTCCCATACATGTGGATTAGGTTTGATTTTCTTAAGCCACTTAGGTTATTAAACACCTAAGCATTTACCCAAGATAGATTGATTAAATTTTGGAATGTTTTAAAAAATTTTATCAAATTAATTAAGCAAGTGATTAGGGGTTAATCCTTAATTAAGTTTAGATTAAGGAAGGAAAGGGGTTTAGGGAATGGCTTAAGAAAAATTCACCAAATTCATTCCATAAACCCCTTTCCTATTTAAACAAGGTTGAATTAACTTAACAAAGGGATTAAACCACTATTTATATGCTTAATTACCCTTAATTACATAAAAAAGTAATTAAGGATTCATTAGTTCATCTCCCTAATTAACCCATCAATAAATCCCAAAAAAATTAGGGCAGACAGAAGTCATCCCTCTAAATGCACATGAGAAGTTTAAGATTAATCAGTGGGATAATTATAGAGTAATTAAGGTTATTAATTTTCATTAAAAACCCTAATTAAGAAAAATATACTATTCAAAATCTAGTGAAATTAATTTTAGAATATTTCCCTTTAAATTATCTTTCCAATGCTTTTTACCTTATATTTTTAGAATTTTTCAAGAATTAGTTATGCAATTATGAAGTTTCCATGATTAAGGATAATTAAACAAATCCACAAATTAAATAGCTAATTCCATCGGCGCCACGTGGAGGTTGACGCGGCGAGCGCTTTCCACGTGGCACGATGGGAGAGGCTATTTAAATTATCACATCGTAGCGCCACGTCAGCGGTGACGCTATCCACTTTCTCCCCGTCCGTCCAATCAAGTATTGGATGGATGAGATTAGCCGCGATATTAAATGATTAAAATGAATATCCTACATGTCTTGATCATGGCCATCCATCCAAAATATGTGGATTGATGGCCCATGATCCATCCCTAATATTCCCTGCGGGAGATGGCCACCGTCCATCTTCTAAGGGAAGATCCGAGCTCAATTGAGCTCGGATTGAAACCAAATTCAACCCACACAATTTAAGAGTAATGGGAACACATCCAATGCTAACTTTGCTTGGGGTGAAACTTCCCTTCACAAAGGACCAAGAAAAAATGAAATTATGCTCGATTTAATGGCATACCTCGCAGGAGGCTATCACCGGTGCTCAATTCTCTTGAAGTAGCTTCGTCTAGGAGATGAAGCCTTGTTGAAGTTTTGAGGTGTTGAAATTGGATGGATCTTCCTATGGGCCAAGTTCACCTTCAAATGCACACGACCTTGATCAAAGTCCCATCTCCCTTGCCTTTGGAGCTTGGAAGAAGCTTGGGATGAGTTCGATTTGGCCCTTTGAGGGTGCTCAAAGGAGGAATTGGATTAGTTTGGAGTATTGAATGAGATGGAAAATGGCTTAAGCTCCCCTATTTTTGGTTTAGAGAAACTGAGAAATGGAGAATTCTAACTCACTCTAGGAAGCTTGGAGAGACTTGGAATCACCTCCTCTGAGTTCCTATGCTTCAATTCAATAGGGGAGAAAGAAATTCAAGTGAAATTATGGGGAGTATATCTCCCCCTAGGTGAATCGGACGGCCTCAAGCTTCCTTGTTGTGATCCAATACACCTCCTTGAGTGGGTTTGTTAGGCTATTTGAGGTGGCATGGCATTGGTGAGAGTAGAGTGGTGAAGCTTTCCATGTGCCAATTGAGTGGAGGAAGGATTTCCATGTGCTCAATTTGAAGGAAGTGGTTGGTTTGACCTTAGGTTGACCCAAAAAGTCATATGCATCATGTTCATTAATGACCATTTGGTCCACTAAGAGGATGTCAAGTGTCCATGAAAAGGAATTGATCAAATTCCAAGTGGTTTTGATTTTAGGTTACCCTATGGCCTAGGGGTAAAATACTCATTTGATCTTGATTTTAGTTTGAATATGTTTGGTATGATTTAAAAAAGGGTTAGGTCAAGTTTCATTAGATTTGGAGTTTGTTTGATTTGATGGCTCATGTTGACCCATTTAGGTCAAAATGGGTCAACTTGGGTCAAGTTGACCAATTGGTCAAATTGGGTCAAACCAAGGGTTGGGTCAAGTTCATATAACCATTTGAAATAAGTTGGCATCATTGGTTTAGCTCAATTTGATTTATATTTGGTTTTTGTTCATTTGATTTCATTTAGGTCAAATGGGTCAAGTTGACCAATTTGAATTGGTATAAGTTATTTATTGGATTGGTATTTTCAATCAATTTGGTTTATGATTATTTTAAATAGTTGATTTGATGTCAATTTTATTTGATGAATGAATTTGATTGATGGTTCAAATTTGGCTTAGATCAAGTTTTGACACATTTTGACTTTTTAGGTCAATTAGGTCAACTTAGGTCAAGTGGCCAATTGGGCCAGGTTAGGCTCAAATAATGACTTGATAAAGTTCAAATATTGGTCATAAAAGAGTTTTGATTGATGATTTCAATCAATTTGGCCTATAGTGGATCTTAGCTAGTTTAGGTTTCATTTTGGCTAAGTATTGACTTGGTTTGACCTAATTTGAGTGATTGATCATCTCAATGATGGCTCAAGTATTATTTTTAGTTCAATCCAATTTGGTGGTTGATGAATTTGGCTCATAAGAGTACTTTAGGTCACTTTGGGTCAAGTGAGCCTAAGTGAGTCAAATGGTTTGGTTAAAGCTTGATTTGAAATTGATTTGGCTAAGTTCAAAGTTTTGACTTGAAAGGCTTAGGTTGAATTTTGGTTGAATTTGAATTTGATTTTTGAATTTAATTTGATTGATTTGAATTTATATTTCATTTATATATGTGAATATAAATGAGAATATAAATGGGTTATAAGAAAATTCCTTGAATTTGAATTGATTTAGATTTTATTTAGGCTAAGTCCATGAGAGAGAAACAAAAAACTTAGGAAAGATTTTTGGAATTGGATTTGAATTTTGAATTTGGTTTGATTGATTTGAATTTATATTTCATTTATATATGTGAATATAAATGAGAGTATAAATGGGTTATGAGAAAATTCTTGAATTTGAATTGATTTTGATTTGATTTGAGCTAAGTCCATGAGAGGGAATCAAAGGACTTAGGAAATGTTTTGGAGTTTGGAATCTAATCATGGGCTTCAATCATATGTTTCAATTATTTGGAATTGATTCATGATTTGAGAAAATCCATTGAATTGATTCAAGGTTTGTGTTAGAGTTGGAGTTGATAAGAGTTTGGAGTTTTGACTTGGAAGAAGGAAGTGAGGATTTGGTTCTAACTATAGGGTAGGAAAATCTTCTAACACCCTTAAAGCATAACTTTCTACTTTAACTCTTTTAAGTCTCATGAGTGTCCACCTAATCATTGATGTGTCTTAAGACCAAGAACTCTTAAAGTCAGAAGCTCTGTCTCAGAGGTCAAGAGCTCATTTTAAAAATGAGGTCAACACCTCTCTCAGGGTTCAATGTGCAATCCTCCATCAATGAATTTGGAGCTCCCCACATAGTGTATGTCTTCCCACTTCCAATCTGTTTGTATGCAAATATAGAATTATTGAAGGTGACCAAGCAATTCTCCACCAAGGGAAGCCCAACTAGTTGGAATATATCATGTTGTGTTGACCGTTCATCAGCCGCAAAATCAAAAGTGAAGTTGTGCTCGAGAATTAAAATGGGATTTGGGAAAGTCTTTTGAACGATTCGAACTCCCTCTTCTTCCTTACTAAGCGGTCTCACGAGCAATACCACCTGGACACCGCAATCGCTAGGAGGAAAAGCTGTGCACCTATTTTCTGGTAGGGTTTCCAAGCTTAGTTGAGACGATTTGAGGAAGACGGCGGTTTGTTCGCACGATTTAACTTAAATCCAACCAAACGGTATTCTTGAACAAGTTAAATCCACTAGTTGTGTAATCTACTAAAGCCGCACAATGTTAAATCCAGATTGGCCAAATCTTGTTGGTAGGTACATTTAGACGAGCAGAAATGCACAAAGTGGGGTGGGAGGAAAGACGATAGTTACCTTCGTGATGTCCCTCTTCTCTTTTTCGAGCAGCAGCGATGGTGTTCAGCTCGGCCAATTGGAGCAGAAGAATGAGAGGGCTTGGAGGGGGGCCTCTGCAACTGCTTGATCCGGAGAGAGTCGAGAGAGGAGATCGTTCGAACGGGAGGAAGAGGGAGTCGTGAGAGAGGGAGGAGTTAGAGAGGACTGTTCGGTCTGCGTGTCTCCTCTCGAGATGAATGAGAAAAGAGAGAAATATAGGGTGGTTTAGCTTGTACATGTGAAGGTATGGGAGGGATGCGGCGGCCCATTATTGGCTGAATGGGAGGTGGAGGTATGAGGATGGATGTTTGCGAGTTCCAAGGTGTTAACTGAGTGTAATAAAGAGATAATTGAGTGAATTTATCTCGAAATATATGTTAATTTTGATAAAATTTTAAGTGCAATAACTTTAGTCAAATTGGATGTTTATTCTAGATAATTTTGATTTACGAATGTCGACGCTTCACCAATCGGAGATCGCGCCGGGCCAAATCGGCCGATTTGGTTCAAAATTGTACATTAACGCTTCCGGCTGCTCGACGTTCGCATGACTCATTTGAATCGAGCACGAAAAGTCTCGTTGATAAGTTTTGACGTTTCAACGCTAATTGTAATCAATTTTAACGTTAGCGGCATCATTGTAGCTCGACTCGATATGACGCTGACATATTCGATCGATCTTGATATCAACCGCGTCGGATTATGCGAGTCGATCAATTCACCTTCTAAACACGATAGAGTTCGCTCGTCGACGAAAATTATTTTCACCAATTTTATTTCGTATTTCAACTTGATGCGTATTATTTTATCTAAAGCCCGCCGAAGCTCTCATGAATATAAGATGCATGAGGTCAACGCCATTTTATTCAAGATTAAGTAGACTTACTTTAAATAGACTTATAATCCTATCTTAATAATGCACTCCAAGAAGGCGTTATGAAGATTTATACTCTAATTTTTTATAATTAAAAAATTATTAATTAGGCGCATGTAATTTATCATATTCTTAAACTTACCAATAAAAAGAAATTCTCAAGACTCAATTCATAATCAGTGCAAATTTACATATATTAAAATTTATTTTCTTACCTCAAATATTAAATATAATGGAATAATTATCATCTCCATGTCATGATCTTTATTAGGAGAAGCTGATGAGTTAAAGCCCCTTATAACTATAAATTAAGAGTATTAAAACCACATGCTATAAAGGGAATTGCTTAATCATCTTAAATAGATCATAACGTCAAAATTATTTAATTATATTCTGCATCACACCATAGCTCTACATGTAACCTAAGCATCTAATACCTCTCCATAAAAAATAAAATAAATAAATTTTGACATCTATAATTCTAGCTTTAATGATGAAATACATGTATATTTTTGAAAGATAAATGAGTTCAAATCACAAATTATGAATCATTATTATGTTTGACCTCCTAATTAGAATTTTGTTTGAACCTAATTTTGAGTCTCTATTTCAGAGCGAATATTATATTTATTTTTGGTTTAAAATAGAAGTTCACAAACTTGATTCAATCTTAATTTGAAACTATAATATAAGGTTCTTATAAAGTTCTAACAAAATTTAAATCAAGCTTTAATACTCTAATTTGGAACTAACAATTGAACCATATATACAAAATAATTGTTCTAACCTATAATATGAGGGTTTAAATCTTATTTAAATTGAAATAATCCATTTGAAACAAGTTCAAATAAGATTCAAACTATACTTGAATATCATATTAATGATTCAAATTTAGTTTAAACTTTTATCCAAATCTTATATTATGGATTGAAATTTTTTTTTCAAACTACGTTAAAGTCCCATTTCAATTTTTCAAACTTTGAGATTATTGGCCTATAAATAATTTTCATATGTTTAATCGAGCAAATATATTGAAATTACCAAAAATTAGATGCATCTTCATAAAAATGAGAGTTGTAAAAATGTAGATCGTGATCAAAATTAATCGAGATGTCCTCCAATCGTGAAATCAACTGCACCAATATGTTCATAATATCAGAATAAATTAAAATTGATATTTCACATCAATCAATTGTCATCCAATGAAGGAAGATAAATAGAATAGGTAATTTCATGCATAGCAAAGTCAAGAGGCCTTCGACGCTATCCAAATGAGCTCCTTTCACGAAACGGACTGCGTCGTTGTCGTTGAAACGTCGAAAACTATTAAACAAGGCTTTTCGCAGTCGATTCTGTCAAGCGTGGAGCAAATAGCAAGCCATGAAATACAACGACACAAGAATTACGCTCGAATTAGTCATGATCGACTTCGACATTGCTCAAGTAATCTCCGATTGTGAAACGGATTACACCGTTGAACTCAAAATAATAAATTTGACTAAAAATGACATTCATATTGCATGAGATTAGTTTCGATAAATTTTTCACATAGATATGACCATAAAAATAAATAAATTCGGATATTTATTTCAATATTGATCAAATTTGATTTTAAATATTTGAATTATTTAAGAATTAATTCAAAAAAATCTGGGTATAAATTGTTGTAAAAATAGACTTAATTCTATTCAAATTTTCTTCAAAATCCCGCCTAAACTCATAAGAAAATTAATTAATATGCAATTAAGGGCCTTAATCCCTTATGTTTTTTTTTCTTCTCGATTCGAAGCAGGGTGGCTCCATTATTTCTTCTTTTCGTCACCTGGTTAACACGGTAGCTTCCTTCTCATTCTTCCTTGCTCTCGGCTTGCTCTCTCGCTCGTCTGTTCCAAGGATCGCACAACAACCGAAACCCCTCTCCTCTGCTTCGCCGGCTCGCTCTCTCTCTTTCTCCCGCTCTCTCTCTCGTCCGGTATCCCTTCAAGCCGAAAGCTCTCGATCTCGTCGATCCCTTGAAACCGCAGACCCGTTCGATCCGAAGAAAACGATCCCCTCATCCGCTCGACTTCAAAAACACTCTCGACCCCGAAACAACAAGCCTTCATTCTTCTCTCACATGTTCTCCATCCCAAAAAGTCACACACTCGCTCTCGTCGATCCCTTGAAATTGCAGACCCGTTCGATCCGAAGAAAACGATCCCCTCATCCGCTCGGCCTCAAAAACACTCTCGACCCCCAAACAGCAAGCCCTCATTCTTCTCTCATAGGTTCTCCATCCCAAAAAGCCACACACTCGCTCTCATCGATCCCTTGAAACCGTAAGCCCCTAGATCCAAAATGATCCCTTCAAACCATAAGCCCTAATCTCTACACAGGATTTTCATCTTCACTTTCTCGGCCTCACCTCTTCACGAACAACGGCAGCCGAGAGGCAACTCCGTCATCAAACGGGTTCCTCTCTGCATATCTTTCCTGATTTCCTCCTTCAATCATTCCCTTCGCCCTAACTGAGAATAAAACCGTCAGACGGATTCCTCTTGGTTTCCGACATTTTCCTCTTCTCCCCGTCCTCTTGGTTTCCGACATTTTCCTCTTCTCCCCCGTTTCCGACCCCCATCTACTCCTCTCTCTCTCTCTCTCTCTCTCTCAGTTTACTGCTCCAGCAAGCCCACAACCTTCTTCATCCACTGATTTACATGAATAACCATTTTCCATTTGGCTTTTTCCTACTAGGTTAGCAAAACAGCATCTATTTTGTTTCTTTTCCCTTAGTTTGATCTTACTTCCCACACCCAAACCGAAGCTTTAATTAGCTTTCTTCCTATTCTATCTCTTTAGGATTTAGCTCGCTAAATCCCGTAAATCCTACCAAACACCTTCGGAGGATTTAGTAAATCCGCGATGCCGTAAATCCGGGTAAATCCGCAAGACGCGATAAATCCCGGATTTGTTAAATCCGCCGATTCGGCGGATTTAACGGGATTTACAGAACGGGACCGCGCGGTATGGCGGGAACTGCAGCGCTCGTCTCAACTCCCTCGATCCGTCTATTTCTTCGCTCGCAACAGACGTTTCCGGTCACTCTCCTTCGCCCTTGCTGCAGCTGTGCATCGCGACTTACCTCCCGGATTGCTACAGGTAAGATCGTTCTTCACTGCTGCGCCGTTCTTCTTTTCCGTTGCGAATGCTGTCGAAGAGAGCTCCTGTTGTTTAGTAGCCTCGACATTAGCGGATTTATTTTTTTGTTTGAGGCTCAATGTTCCATCCTCAGCTTTACCTAGTTGCATTTCTATCGAATTTTGAATAATTGATTTTCTGTGAAGATAAGGGCATTTGTTTTTTTTTTTTTTGATATAGTTGTGATTTTTTAATGGGCAGCTGGATTGTATGAATGCGCTTTCGTTTAATTCGAGCGTTAGACGGAAATTTGGAGATTTAGGATGGGCTAAGTTCCTAGATTTATGAGTTAGAAAAGTAGTTTATACTTAATTGAGTTATAGAATTTTGTTTCTGCACTTTTTTTATGAACTTCTCCATGGCAAGATTTTGTATAAAGAAAATAAAATCCTTAATATGGTTAGATTTTATAGTGTTTATGGTCTGCGTAGCTGGATAAGTTAGATGGAAAGTTGGGAGTTTGGAACGATAACTTGTCAATTCAGTTGGCATTGCCATTTATCACGTGAACTGATATGATAACTAGATTAAAACTCAATTATAGAGTTGTGAAAGATCTCAAGGCTGGTTTAATGATCCCTCCTTTAATTCTGTCACAGGGGAATGAAAAGTAATTCTAAAGTGCTTAAATTATTTTAAAATCTCTCTTAGAATTTTCAGAGAGCAAGCTAGTTTAAATTTTGAGATCGTATTATTTATTTGGATACTCTTTCTCTTAGAATTTTTAGCAAAAAAATTTTCTTATATCCAAATAATGTAATGTTTATTTACATTTTGTAATTAACATGATATCTTTGTTAAATAATGAATTTTAATTTTAATATTTTTTTTTTAGTTATTTATTTTTATATTTTAAAAATAATATTATTTAATTATAACACTTAAATCCTCATATAACTTACCAAAACATCTTTCAATTTAGCGATTTAATAAACTGCTACAAACACTTTTTAATCCTCGATTTACTAAATCCGCTATACCGATTTATTAAATCCCACTTGAAATAAATCCAATCCGTTGCCAAACACCCCCTTAATTAGCTTTCTTCCTATTCTATCTCTTTAGGCTAAAAGAATGATTAGATTCAAATGTTACTGCTGTTGAGTTGCAAATCAGTCCCATATGGATATGCAAATTTATCATTATTGTTAGTTGTGGATATATAGAAATGTGTGAAAATTATATGTATATATGTGTGTTTTAGTTAAAAGCCTCACGCCATCAAGGCGATGAGATGAAAATCGATCGAGTGTTTTAAAACATCAACCCACGCCATCGCGTCAAAAAAATTTGTTAGATCTTTACGCCGAAATGCTAAATTTGAACTGAATTTTTGACTTTAAAAAAAGAATATAATTAAATTTCATTTAAAAAAAATACGCACACACATACATTAGTGCTCTAAAGAACACATGGAAAAAAGAAAAAAAAAACTAAATTTAAGTAATGATGCATATGACAAGTATTCCAAAGCTTTTACACCTGCTAAACCGTTGCAACAAGTAAATTGAAGACAAAGATAAAGACAAATGCACAAACACCATTCAGGCAATATATAAAAATCTTAGACTATCACACACAAATATGAACATGTATGCAATGCTTTTACTCTCTTCTCTTTAATTTTCTTTCAAATTCCATGAATTTATTATTTCCTTCATTAAAAGGATCAGTCATGCTTAAATCTAAAGCTAAAAAAATAAAATAAAATACAAATTGAAGAACAAGTCGAGTGATTTCAGCCTTATTGAAGCTAAAATGTTGAATACAAAAAAAAAAAAAAAAAAATAAAAAAATCTAATTGCTATTCGATATTCTCGTTACTCTTGTACTTGCTGGGCCAAATTAAACCAATACTTGCATGCTTGGAGGACAAGACAATCGAACGATTGGGATCTAAATGAATGCTTGATTTTAATGTTGATTCAACATGAAGTCAAATTGGGTTTGATCACTCATACATTAAGGAGAGCATGACTTGCATTTCACCAATGAGTTTGGTCATGCATGATCTTTTCAATAAAGATTGCAATTGCTATGGTTTATTCTAAGGGAATAAGAAAATAAATAATTTCAGTTGACACAATCAAACTTGGAGAATGAAGATGACTCACTTACATGCTATAGCAAGCTATGACAGTTAGTTGGCTAAGAAAAATTAATTGAACTTTGTGGCTTATGTTATATCATATATGAAAATTGTTGAAAGAGAATAAGCCAAATGCAAACATGACTTTGAATTCATGTAATACTTATAAAAAAGTTGCATGAAGCTAGAAGTCCAATTTCAATGAGATAGAGCTCTAATTAAGCTCTAGAGTGAGATTCACAAAGAAGAACCAGCCTTCTTATTTAATCTATATATTTAAATGTCTAATTTAAAGTGGACTAAAGAAGGTTTCGATTAAGTATAAAATTGATACATATGAGATTTATTGAGTGCTATTTTCAAGTTAAAGTGAAAATCAAATAAATTTCAAAAGAGATTTTTACTAAAGATGACCAACCTATTAGCAAGCATAGATGGTCAAGACTTCTTAGTGAATAATTGACTTATATTTGAAAATAGCTTCAATTTGGATAAGCTTGCGTAAAGAAGATATAATATCTTGCTTGGGGAGAACAAAAATTGAATCCGATGACTAATGGAGATTTAAATGTTCATTAATAAGTCAAGCAAAGATGCAATGTTTTTGAATTGCAAATAGAAACTTAGCTTTGCTCCTCTAATGCCATCGGATCTACAATTCTTCGTACAAGCAGATAAAATGCGATACTAAATTAAATTCTACACGAATTATGGAGCTTCCTTCAATCCAACTATTAGAAAATTCTCATTCTAATTTTGATTTTCAAAAATAAATGAATTCATTAATTAGATGAAATTATTTAAGTTAAAAAATACGTGCTCTTACGTAGATTTAAAGTGCAAATTTTAATGTCTAAAAAGGCTGTGTAGGTTAAATTGAGATTAAATAAATCTAAAATTAATCTTATAATTTAGAAATAAAATTACCTAAATTACTAAATACCCGCATGTGCCCCGACACTTATACCAAGTACTTAAACTTTATGTCTGAGGATGTTGCCCGAGTTTTAAAAAAAAAGAAGAATGATGAAATCAATTCAGTCATTTTATGACTATATGCATGCAAGCTAATGAATGTCATCAATGTTAATTCAAGTCAATGAAAGATATAAATATTCAACTCCATAGAATGTGATTATAGTAGGCATAATCTTCTATGCTTGAAATAGAGTTGATAATGTTTACCAAATGATCAACTTCTAATTGAACTTAAATTATATTAGACCATAAGATCTAATCCTCTATATTTGCAATAAAAGTTGACAAGGTTTTTTATAATATTAATTTTCTAGAGAATTTAAATTACATATAAGTCATAGACCCGATCCTCTACTAGCAAATAAGTAGAGTTGACAAGCTCTACCTCGATGATGACCGCGTTGATTAAAAATCTCAACTGAAGGGGATATTATTATCAAAAGATACTTGAGCTCTAAATTAATTCATCATAAAACTAGATTTCAACTAAGTAAATATCTGAACTAAATGAAATTTATTATTTAAATACTTAAAACAAAAAAATTCATCCACCCATCTACCATCGTTTGTTGGGCATGACAGATTAAAAAAATTTTAGCTCACAAAGGAGCTAATGTCAAGTCAAATAAATCACTATATTCAAATTCAAATAATCTTATGTCAATAACAATGTCGTGGTCCTTGTCATGTGATTTAAGAGGCTACATATACGACGCATTTACCAAAGTCCTCTCGATGTGGTAAAATGATACTATTATATTATACACGCATCATATGTTTCTAATGGCTTGAAGTTATAAATCATGGGATATATTTGATAGGCACAAAGCCCTTTTGTTAGTTAAGGTAGACTTAAACTTATCTCCTTAAACAAACATCACCCTAGGTCTACAAGAATTATTTGGAAGACGAACCCATACGTACAAAGATCCTTCTGCCAAGTTAGCCTCCTTTCCTTTAAGTAGACTATGACCAGATAAAGACGGGATGATGAATCTAGATCGGGCACGTCATCATCCCACCAACTATATGCTTTAAGTTAAATAATGGTGAATTTCATAAATTCTAAACCCGAAATTTTAAATTCCACATATTGCTACTATACACTACGCATTTAACGATCTAATGACTAGTCTTAATTGAACGTTCTCTCTCAATATTAGGAGGGGTAATTAACTATAGGTGCTTGTGCCTATAGGAAACCTGAAACCAGATCTAAAGTCCTCACAAAATGAGAGCGAAATCTCTGGGTAGTGTCTTATCTACAATTCCATCTGTCTTCTGAAAATTTGATCGACATTAAATCAAACTCTTTTCATCGAGAGATCGATGGCGCATTTTCTGATCCCAGAGGGGTCTAACCTTTTATTTGAATTCTTCCTCAAACTTGGAGATTTAGCATGTGTTTTCTTCCAATTGCAGGTAAGGGATGGCATCGTGAGAATGTTTGTGTTAGAAGGGATAATGAATGCAGTGTAATTTTGATCAAAATTTATTTAAACTTGCCTTATCTTTTGTGATTAGGGCTGTTGAAAACTTCAAGCTAAAAGTGTCCAATCACTTCAGCAAGGAGATTGCTGGAGAATAGAGCTGCTTGAAGTAAGAGGAGTAAGAGATTCATGCTTTACGCACTTCAACATTTTCAGGATTATGAGGAATTATCAATTATATGTTTATATGCTAATATAAGTGTTGGTAGAAAACTAGTAGAGTAAAGTTTATGCTTTTCAGAAGTCCAACACACAGTAATTATAGAGTGAACAAGAGACACCTAATTTTAACGTGGAAAACCTCAAAAGAGGGAAACCACGGCTAGCCCAAGAAAAGCTTCCACTATGTATCTTTTGAGTACAAGATCTTCCCGATAACAGATTACAATCAGTAGAGAGGAATAACAACCGTAAAACGATCGTTGTAATTGTATGATGGTGGAGATGCGGTAATTTCTGCAGACAATTAGAGCCGTGGTGGCGACGGCGATATGGAGCGATCTTGGGAGCGATCTGCTTGAGGATCTTCGCTTCGTGAGCTCTCTTCCTCCTCACTGCTTCTTCCTCGCTCGATTCTTCCTCTCTTCCTCTTTTGACTCTTCCTCTTCTTCCTCGCTCTTCCTCTTCTTCCTTTGGCTCTTCCTTCTTCCTTGGACTCTTCCTCTTCTTCCTTGACTCTTCCTCTTCTTCCTTGCTTCTGCATTGATCTGGTGAGATCGGTGGCCATGCGGTGGCCGACGACCGTGGCTGGCTCCTCTTCTTCACTTCACTTCACTTGCTTGCTTGCTGCCCCTTCATGGAATGAAGGCCTATTTATAGATGGGAGGAGGCATTCTTGGAAATTCACGTAAGGCCATACCACTCCCCTCGACGGACGGCTCAGGATGATTCCTTCGATCATTTGATGTATTTTGAGCATTTGGATGCCCAAATGAAGTCGGAATTATGAGATCTTAGATGGCTCATCGAGACGCTTCGATTTGACTATAAACACTCCATATTTGAGAGCTTTTAGATTTAATTGATGTCCCAAAGATTCTAAACGATATTTTAAGCCATTCTAACGCTTTCTCAAAATCATATCAAAGATTCTGACATCAAGATTTGTGCTTTGACTAGTGGTATTTTGAGAGCCATATCAATAAGGATATTCTGATTTAAAAAGAAAATTTGTAATATTTATTTAAATAAAATTTAAGGGGCAGTAATATTCTAAATTAGTGCATTATGATTGATAAAAATTAAAAATCTCTTTACAATTTTTAAATTTTTAAAAAATAAATATAATATAAAAATTAATTAATTACTTGTTAATACCGACATATGAGAATGAATGGCTTCCATGTTTAGTGGAGAGCAGGAAGGGAAATGGTGTGTGGAGATGAATGGCAATGACCACCTCAAGGAAGGAGAAGGGGAGATGAAAAAGCCAAGTGACTCGCAGGCGATCCGTGGAGCTTCTGAAGTCATCAGTACGAGCTTCTTGTAGCAGTTACTCGGGGAGAATATGCTACCAGTATGGGTTCGATGTTCACTCCGGCGACGATGAACGGATATATGGAGACCATGGCGGGAAAAAAATCTCATTTGAACTCGAAAGACTCCTCATGCCCTTCGAGTTCTAGGCCATATTCTTCTTGTAGCACCGGCTGTACGAGGTACATAACTCCTACTAAACTCTCCTGTAAATCTTGCAGTCTCATATCACAAGAAATTGATGTTATTGCGCAGAAATTAGAGAATGTTACTGTTCTAATCATGGAAAATCTACTTTTTTGTAGCCACCTCCTTATTATGTTCAGTTTTGAGAATGCAAGAAGCTGAAAATGGTGAGTTAATGGTCTAATAGTCAAGCTTTGATAGATTCATTAGGAGGAGGGAGTGGTAGAGGGAATGACTTTTTTTGGGGTTAGGGTGAAGAATGTAGAATGAGAAGAAAATGCGAACGTTTGATTAACCTAAAGTTTAGTTTACTTTGGAAACAGCAATATTCCTTAATTATAATGCTAACTTCGTCTTTTGAATGTGTGACTGCTAATTCTTATTGCAGGTTTCATATTTTGTTTCAGAGATATGCTGATAATATTTGATTCAAACTCTCCTACATCACTAATATTGTCATGAAATTTAAGTAATTGTATGCTATCATGGGAGCATTCTCCATTTGAAAACAATGTCTAATTGTTTCGAACAGATTGAAGTCGATACAATGTACAAAATTCAGCTTTCAGTATAATGATTATCACCTAGAAGATTCATTGTCCTTTTGATTTTAATTCCAAGTTTCTCAAGAAGTTTTTTGATCCAAACTCCATTTCAAATGCAATGAGCCATTGCATGAAATTCAGCTTTTGCACTATTTTTGGATGCTCCAAATTATTTCTTACTTTGATAGTTAATTTTTCCCATATATAGGAGCAATATCTCGATGTGGATCTCTGATCAATAATAGAATCAGATAAATCTACATCATAGTAGATTTCTATCTCTCAATTTCAGTTTTTTTTTTTTTTTGGAGTCAACTTTAGATACTTCAAAATACTATGCATGGCCTCTATGTGCTCTTCCCTTAGATTATTCATAAATTGGATTATATTACTAATTATTAGTCAAGTATGTCAAAGATATATATATATATAAGTCTTTATCATTGTATTTCACCTCGATCATCTCCAGGTCAGTGATGATGCTCTTGAACTCAATGTGGTGAGTCTTCATATTCAAGTTCTCTGCCATGCGGTGAAAGTATGACCTCTATTTCAAGTAGCTTTGTTGCAAGACTTTTTCTAATACATATACTCTAATTTTTGCATTAAATCAGTAGTGGTGTTCTCCTTCAAACAATTTTATAAGATCTCATTTGATAAATATAGACGAATATGAGATTTTGCCTTCTTATTCATCTTAATCTTTTCTTCAACTGACAATTTTCACGGCATGTGATCTATGCTGCGCAAAGTATACTTTAAATCTAATCGAACCAATATATCTCTCATCTTGATTTGTCATAAAATAAAATGGGTAGATTATTCTAGTTTCTAGAAGTTTTACTTCATTGTGGACATCTCCGAGAAGAAAGAGAGATAATATTGCAATCGATTTCACAAATGAAATTAATGATGAACAACATCGATTTTACATGATCTTTATTTATGAAAAAAAGATTTATATGATCTACTTGAAATTCATTTATGATGATTGCTAGATTTATAACTATCAATGGATGACACTAGAACCTTAATAGAATGATCAACAAGAAAGAGAACAATGATTTAAGAAGAGAAAAGAGAATTTAGAGTAAGAAACTCTAGGATTTTATCTAATTATTTTGAGTGCAAAATGGATTTTTGATGCCTGCAAGGCATTACATCTCAGCTAATAATAATCATACTAAATGGACTTATTTGTTGTTTAATCTCGCTGCACATCAGCTGTAATCTCCCCTAAAATATTATTTTTTACACCATTAGCTCTGTTATTAATAACAAGGGTGAAGACTATTTATTGAAAGGGCAAACAAAATCCAATTTTTCATGACATTAAAAGGGCCTTTATTCTCAATATCCAGATGTTTGTTGTTTTAAATGAATTTGTCATAAATATTACTTCTGATTTTCTGTTTTTGGTTGCTAATTTTAAAAGGTGACTTAAAAACTGTGAATTTAATGAAAGCAAGAATAATTCAATTATATTTACATTTCTAATATTTAAATTTTAATATTTATGTGCCTAACATTCAAATCTTTATGTTCACATCAAAAATACCATATTAATACTTTTTTTAATAGTGAGTTCAGCTTTTCATGCATAGTTAAAATGTCATAAATGCAGATATTAAACTATAGATATTAAGCATGCAAATACATAGAAATTGTGTGACATGTGTGTAAATATGTAAATTTTCTTTAGTTTTTAGTTACTCTTTTTCCCAGCAGCTTTTTCTTTACTGCTTTTAAAAAACTTTTTTTAGCTTTAAGAAAAAATTTTCTGTTTTGGTGGAATTTGTTTTGTCATAGAATAGCCTGACTGAAATTACTTTAAAAAATAAATAAATAGACTGTCCTCTTATTTGAATTTCGCTTATGAGGAAAAATTCATCTTTCTGCTTTAAAGCTTTCCTTGTCATTGAAATGTTCTATTCGTGAGGACTTGAGAAGCATCAGACAACACAGAGAATTCTCCGTTGTATACTTTAAGAAAATTCTTTAGCTGCTTTAAAGACTTTTGAGTTTTGACAGAGACATATAAACGTGATTATTTTGTAAGCATTCTTATCAAACTGATTACCTGTGTTTCAGCTGACTTAATACTGGTCTTATCCATTGCCAAGATGTTGACTTTTTTCCTAACTTCATTTATTATTTATTTATTTTTTGAAATGTTAAGCCATAAGGGCAAACTAAACGCACATACCTAGGGGTGCAACCGAGTCAAGCCTACTCGAGGCCTCCTCTCGCTTCTCCTCATTTCGTATCGAGCTCGAAACTCGAGGCTCGATACATTAAACGAGCTCGAGCTCGAGTTAGCTGTTCTGTCGGAGCCGTGCGGGATATGAGGATATTACCACTCTGAGCCACCGCTTTGATTCTAGTTTTCTTCTAACTTATATCCGCCTCTGAGTCGACTCGCACTCGTGCTTCGAGTCTCTCGCTCTCTGTCGCTCTTCATCATCGCTCGCCTCGAGTCTCGATTCTCTTCTTTCTCCCATACCGCTTTCGGTTCTCGGTTTGAGTTCCCTCATCTTCCTGGCTTCAAATTTTTTCTCACTGATAGAAGATATTCCAGCCAAGCTCGAGCTTCTAAACGAGCCCGTAATTCGAGTCAAGCTCGAGCTTAATTTTCTGTACACGAGCCGAGTTCGAGCTTGGTTTATGTGCTCGAGTCGAGCTCGAGCTCGAGCTCGAGCTCACAGTGTACGGTTCAAGTCAAGCTCAAGCTCAATACGGCTTGAGCTCAACTCGACTTGGTTGCACCCCTACACGTACCCATGCGCCTCGAACGTGCATCACTACGGTGAGAGCAAAACCCTTCACCGACGGGACCCACAGTCTTACGACTCTATTTATTAGTTTTAGTAACGTCCTTTCACGAAGAAAATATTACATGCGGAGTCCGTAAGTATCCGGATTCCAATTAAATTCGGACACATGACTCCAAATAAATTTTTATGCTATTTTGAATAAAATTTAAGAATAATTAAGTCACGTATCCGAATGTGATTGAAGTCCAGATATAAAACTACATCCAGACTCCGCATATAATATTTTCTCCCTTTCACGAGTATCATTAATTTCTGGTCTTTATTGCATTAATGCTTCAGTGAGGTGTTTTAAATTTTAAATGTATGGCTGCAATTTTCTTCAGTGATTGAGATATTTGATGAGTCCTGTTTTCGACTCCTAGCTTGAAGATTTCAAAGATTTTTTTAAATTTTTTTTTTTTTGATTTGGACTTCAATTTATAGTGCTAAAAGCAATCTTTTAAAAAAAAATCTATTTCAAGGTTTGAAATGGCAGAAAGACAATTTTTCAAAATTTATCAGTGCTTTTTTTAAGGATTTGTGCTATGAAAGCAATGTGGTGAAAGTTCAATATCATTTTTCTTTGATAATGTAGTCATATTTAAAATAAATAATACTGTTTCAACACATTTATATCTTTTTGTAAGATATAAAAATTGATCTGTTGAGTTGTTTTTTGTTTTCATTTAAATATCTTCGTGCATTTGTCTTACATTTTGAAGATTTTATCTTATGATTCTGATACAAATTACAGCGAGATATATTGATACAAATGTTTTCCATTCAAAATAGTAAATATTGGTTATGATTTTGTCAGTTTTAGTTAATTTTGTCATTATTTTGATGTTTCATTATAAATTTAAAAATCAGATTAAGCCGACTGGTCCAATTGATTCAATTCTGAACCAATCTTTCAATGTACCTGAACCGGCGATTTTGTCAGTTTTTGGTAGGTTCCGATCTGATTAAAATAATATTCAGGTTGAAGTTTTCTTATTTTTTTAATTTTGCGACACCCGGTTCGGTTATGGATTCTAAAGCGGTTCGGCTGAAATTGAGAAGTTGGTTTTTGAATTCATATTTGCTTTTAAGACGGCCCACGGGCCGGTTCCGGTCGACGTTTAGTCGTTTACCATTAGCTCCTCACGATTTACCTTTTTTTCCTATCACCATCTAAAAAGTGCGGTTGCAAGGGGGGAAAAAAAAACTTTTGTATTGTGGATTTTTCAAAACAAAAGAAATTCAAAAAGATTTCCTTTAAGCTGCTTATAAATATCGTATTCACATTGGCATAATGCTCTTTAGCATTTATAATCTGGTAATTAACTGTTCCAAATGGTCTAATTAAGATTATTCCTCAAAGATATTGACAAAATTTGGATGGAAATATAATTTGTCCCATGAAAGCATATAGTGAAGACCAAATTAAGGGGAATAATTCACTATGTCAAAAATAATAAGGATTTATGTTGCGGAGAAGTTATAAATTCTCCAAAAAAATTCTCATAATTTACATTATATCTTATAGGTCGAAGGATGGGTTTAGTATTTTTTTTAGGGTGAGCAAATTTATTTTATATATATTTTTATTTCTTTTTAAAGTATTGGGAAAAAAAATTTATAGAGAAGAAAATTATTTATTTATTTTATAATTTATTAAAGAAAATTTTAGATTTCAAGGAGCGCAATTAATGACCCTTGAGTCTTCTTACTTCCTCTACATTTGTCCCAATGATAATAAATTCTAGTCACCAACTCTAACAGATAATGATATTGATTTGATAAAATTAGTGGTGTAAATCATTGAATTTAAAGGTATATCATTTATTATTATTATTATTATTATTATTATTATTATTATTATTATTATTATTATTATTATTATTATATATAATTTTATTAGTTCAATTATGCATATTAAAATTGAAAACAATTTAGATATGCTTATTTTCTGAATAGCAGGAGTATGCATGCACGCCTATTATCATATAGGCCTCGTTTGTTTCAGCTTTTTCTCCGAGTTCCATTTTTTAAAACAGAGTTTATAAATTTTAAAACCTGTTTGAATTTTCTGCACTTTTTACAAAATGTCATTTTACTCTTTTTATAAAAAGCTGTTTAGATATTACGTTTTAAAGTATCATTTCTAAAAACTACTTTAAAATAAAATTTTTTAAAATTAAAAGTTTACCCAAACGAAGCCATAATCTGCTACATTTTGTTGGAAAATACATGAAACCTAATTTAAATCTGAGAGTGAAAAGAACTAAAGACAGAAAAAATAAATTAATACATATAAAAATGCACAAAATTTTATATAAGTTCATTCAATAAATAAAATAGTATTTATTATTACTGGAGCATATTTCATTATATTTTGATTGTGAGGAAATATAACTTTAATTCTTGTAATACGAACATAAAATGATATCTTCTTATTTATAAGGAAAATGTAGGATACTTAAATTTAACAAAAATTTAAAATAATTTTTGTAAAATAATTCGTGGATTTTGAATTCAAAAAATAACTATGATGATTGTTTCAATTTCCCCGTGGGGGGAGATCATGAGTGCTTCTTTCTTTCTTTTGATGCTGGTCCAGATTCCCTGTTTTACATTTTCCCAGTAGATTGTTCAAATTATTTGTGATGGGCATTAATAGCTTCATCAGAGATTTGTGCTTCCACAATTAACGCCATAATGACCTCGCAGATAAGGAAAAAAAGGTCATGGAGAGCACTGAGGAAAACTCCTCTTAACAGCTCGAGTGTCTACCAGGTATTTTAAGCAGCTAAGAACCTCGGAAGTATTCCTTAAGTGATTCGCCTCATTTTGATTTAATGCCGAGAGATGGGAGGAATCTTTAATGATCCTGCAGAATGAACTGTTATACAAAAATCTTGCATCGGTATAGATGGATTACCGAAGTAGAATCAAATGCGAGCTCCCTTGAGGGTAATTAGAAAGACCTGGTTGTGAGAGTAATTTCGCGATGATGGTCAGACAGATATTGTCACGCCCCATCATAAATCAATGCTCGGAAGCTTGAAACCCACGGGAATATGATGTTGAAGAATAATATCATCTAAAGGTGAGGATTCCTCATACCCGCGGTGAGGGGGAAGATGATTTGTGTCTTGAAGGTGAAATTCGTCTTGTATAAGCATCATAATTCTACACGATAACAAATGAACGCGACAGAATGTGTCGCTATCATCAATAATTGGTAGATTAAATGGCTTGAGCCGCACGTGATGGATGAGTAACTAAGACCGTCGAGATCAAGATCACGCGCCTCTACGCCAAGGAACATCGTGTCGAGATTAAGATTTTGACCTCCCCGATCGATCTTGGGGAGATGTGTTTTCAAGAAGTGGTATTGTTCCTCGAAAGTCGGATCATCTCATTTTGAGACTCTTCCATTCGGCGTACTCGATCTTTTAAAGAGATTTCTGCTGCAACTTCACCGACAGGGTCACGCCTATCAGGGGGGTATGAGGTAGAAGTTTGACGTCCTTGGTTCAAGGATTATTTTCAAGAGTGAGTTGGAGGAGGTCCCGCTGTTACGCTCTATACAGGGGTATTCATAGAAATTGTGATTGAAGGGTTCTATTCCCCGATGGCCAAACTGCATGCGTTAAAACCGGGCAGAGCAAAAGTTTATGCCTTAAATTTTGGAAATCCGACACACACACGGTAATTAAAGAGTGAAAAGAAAACTCAAATTTTACTTGGAAAACCTCAAAAGAAAAAAAATCACGCCTAGATCGAAAAAGCTTTCACTATGTATCTGCTTTAGAGTAAAATCTTCCATAACGGATTACTAAATTGAGATGAAAGGAACAATGACTACGTAGTCACGCTCGTGGTAATTGGTAGTTTAAATGATGGTGAACAACGAGAAAGAATCGACGATGAAAGTCGCCGATGGAGACCGACGAGGTTGACAACAATCACCGATCGGCACGACACGCATCACGGTGGTGGTACCATCGGCTTGGAGAGGAGGATCTTCTGCTTTAGGGCTCTTTCCTCTCTCTCTTGGGCTCCCTCATACGGAATGGACTATTTATAGATTGGAAGAGTGCCTCAGAATACATGCAAAATTCGAACCACTCCACTTCATCGGACGGCTCAAAATGATTCATTTTGATCATTTGATGTATTTTAAGTATTTGAATGCTCAAATGAAGTCAGAATTGTAAGATCTTAGGCTTGTTGGATCCGGCTCGTCGAGACGCTCGATTTAATTATAAACACTCCATATTTGGGAGTTATTTAGAGATTTAACTGATATCCCAAAGTTTCAAATGATATTTTAAGATCTCACCCGCCATCTTCGATCTTTCTAACATCAAGATTCGTGCTTCAATTGGCAAAATTTTCAATGTCATATCAAGTTCAAATCAAGCATATAAAGTATAATGAGAAGCTTTAAGATATTAATTGATTGATTAAATAATCTCCAAAATCAAAATTTTTATAATCAAATCGAGCGGTTCGATGAGAGAAATCCAATGAGCTTATAATCACTCAAATTTGAGATCATTGAAGCACTTAAATGCTATAAAAATAATTTATGATAAATTAATTCAATAAAAATTATAGAATGGAGTGTTTTGAGATGTTGATTAAATTTAATAAGATGCTCTTCTCAAAACTTTTTAATTATTTCCTCATTCTTAATATATAAAGAGGGCTAAGAGCTTGATGCCAACTGTCACTAGTAACCATTATTGATCACCACAAACATTTATCGTCGACCACCATCAGCAACCATCATTGATCATCACTAGTAGCTGTTGTAACTCAATTACTATCATAACATCATTATAGCCCTCGTTATGCGCTAGAAATCTCAAGAGTAAAGTTTTCTTTGGGGAGTCCAACACACACACACATGTATTTAAAGAAATAATAAAACTTCGAATTTTTTGGAAAACCTCAAAAGAGGGAAAACCATGGCCTAGCCCAATAAAAGCTTCCACCATGATTGCTTCGAGTACAAGATCTTCCATACCAGATTACGAATCAGATGTGAGAAGTAATAAACAAATGCAAGAAAGTTAATGACGATTTGAATCGACGGGTTGACGATGACGGCAAAAACAATGGTCGACGACAAAGGATCACGGCGGTATACGGCATGCATGGTTGACGACGTGGCAATTAACAAGGTTGGAGGATCTTGTTCTCTCCTCTGCTTCTCCTTCTCCTTTACTTGCCTCCTCTCATATGAGGAATGAGCGCTTTTATAGAGAGTGGCTGCTCAGAATACATGTAAAACCCACTACCCACTTCATCTGACGGCTCAAAATGATCCCCTTGATCATATGATGTATTTTACATTTGAATGCTCAAATGAATAAAGATCTTTGGCTTGGAACCGGATCGTTTGAGACGACAATTATAAACACTTCATATTTGAGAGTTATGGGATTTAACGATATCCCAAAGTTTCAAAAGATATTTTGAGAGCTCGATCTCACGCCAACTTCGATCGCTTGTTCTTAACATCAAGATTCGTGCTTCGACTACTAATATTTTAAGTGTCATATCAAGGCTTATGTTGATTATTGTCTAACTTTTATACAACTCACAATCTTGTAATACTATCGTCAAATTAAAAAGAAATGATAAATTTTGTAATCTCATCTATATTGTAGACTCTTCTGATTAAGCCAGCTAATGTGATTTTTTCTCATTTTTGAGTATTCAACGTAAAAACTTTAATGTTTCTTCTTTGTTATCGATATGTATATTAGATTTTTACTCTAATGTCACAAATTTTTTAGCACACAACATAAGTTCATTGAGGAATTCTAAATTTCTCACAAATCATTTTGTA